>JARVGS010001166.1:30064573-30077413 GCA_031762315.1 Hypsolebias antenori | reverse complement strand
TGTTGATAACAAATTCTGTGGCGATACATCAGATAGTTTTCAAAAACCAGTGATTTGGCTGAATCTTTGCAAATGTGTGAAATGTTACTAATTCAGGTAATTGAGTAAAGCTTAGACTACAAACAGAATGTTTGAGGTACTACTGATAGAAAATAACTCCCTCTGCGGTCAGCAAATTTCCACATCTTCTAAAATAATGAGAATAAAAAAAAAGATATCATGATTACTTTAGCTATTCAATTTGCCAGGAAATTACAATCAACTCAACACAGACAGAAACTGTCAGTTTTGTTCTTCTTTTCAGAAAAAAAATCATAGAAACTGTTTTGTGCATAAACTCGGTGTGCTCAGAAGCTCGAGTTAGGTCAAACAATGCAACACTTAACAGAATGAAATCTATCCTTTCCTACAAATAAACTCTTATTTTAATTGAGAAGTTTCTAATTAAAGAGCCTGTAGAAGTTTCATTACAGTGAAATTTAATTAAGTGTAAATCACTGTCTGACTATTTTTCCAAAATGCTTTTATTCACAAATGAATTTGAGATATTTGATGATATAAAATGTTTTTTAAGTATTCTACCCTAATTGAGAAGTACTGTATAAATATTCTTCACTCATTAAAGAGCTGTCATAATGAATAAAAAAATAGGTCTGTGAGCAGCCCATTACCCTGAAGGTGGTCAGTCTGGATGTGCACGTGTTACCTGTGCATGTGACGGAGGCAGGCCTTTGCGAATGTAAACTCCGAACAGGGCGTCCTTGCCAAGGGAGATGTTGAACTTGAGGAACTGAGGCTGGCTCAGGTAGAGCAAGGATCTCCAAAACACTCCTGGAGGGACGTCCTGGGTTACTCGCCTCCCCACCTCAATGTTGCCGCTGTCTATGCTACTGTTCCGGCCTGCCCAGGGCCCTGGAGGGGAGAGGAAAAACAGCTTATGCAGTGTAGGAAAAGCTGGTACATATATCAACTTAAAGCAATAATTCAGATTTTTGTTTTGAACTGGGTTCTATGGAAAGTTCATTAACAATAATTAACTTTCCTGTTGTAAATATTTCTTTAAATGGCCTCAATTTGGAGACATAGGGTTCAATAATGACTGATCAAACAAGCTAATAACTAATGCCGTATTTTTCAGCTTATAAGGCGCATTAAGTGAAACTAAAACATTTTGACAGATTTCTGAGCACTGTGTACCACGTAAAATTGGTTTGAGGTCGATAAGCACAACCAGAATTAATACATAAGGCTCACTGTTGATTTTTGAGAAATTTAAAGGATTTAAAGTGCGCCTTATAGTCCAAAAAATACGGTAGCTTCAAACATATAGTTCAAGGCAATTGATCACTGGTCCCAGCTAACTAGCATCTACTCTAAGTCTACTCCAACAGCTGGTCTGAGCTCAGTTCTTACAAGTGTGGGTTAAACAAAACTGGATTTTGCCGTCTTAAAATAGTCTAATGATTTTATATATAGATTCATGTGAATGCTGTTTTAGGTTTCTGTCCGTTTCACAGTTAGTACCGCACAATGCTGTGGTTATTTTTGAGCACAAACAGCAGCAGCACCAACAGTACATCCACGTTATACCTGGCTTTGCTTGGACGAGCTGTGAGCTGACCAGTCGGGTCAAAATGACCAAAATGAGGTTGCTCAAAAAGCTACAACCGGTAAGATTTCAATTGTACACAACCTGACTAAACAATCCCAATCACTATTATTATTTTTTTAAATAAAAAAAAACATCCAAGAAATCATCACAATTTACTGAAAATACCCAGTTTTTAAAAAGTATTTCCTGTCTATTTCCGTTGCTGTAAATAAATAAATTTCCTTTTGTCTTTAACCAGTGCTGAAACCCCCCGCCCACATTTTTATTGTTTGACAGTAAGTGATGTTTTTGTTTAGTTTATTTAAAGTTTAAAGTGAAAAACAGACAATGATACCCTAATTGTAATAACAATAAGATAAGAACTTATTCTATGACTTTCCATCTTAATTGTATCGGCTTCATAATAAATACTATGGGTGCTATACTAAAAATAAATAAAAGCAGCACGGTGGCTCAGTTGGTAGAGCTGGTGCCTCTCAGCGAGCAGGTCTCCCTGGTTCAAATCCAGGCTGAGGACCTTTTTGGGCGGAGTTTGCATGTTCGCTTCGTGCATGTGTGGATTTTCTCTGGGTACACCAGTTTCCCCCCACAGACCAAAAACATGCATGTTAGGCTGATTGGTGACTCTAAATTGTCTCTAGGTGTGAGTGAGAGTGAATTTTTTTTATCTTGTTTGTCTCAAAGTGTCCCTGTGATGGACTGGAGACCTGTCCCAGAGACAGAAAATACAAATTCCTGTTTGAGTGGAGTGAAACTTAAAGGAAATTTGAGGTTTTAATGTTAAATCGCTGAACAGCAGCAGTGCATTTAGGATAAAATCACATCACGCCACCCACAATGAAACATGTACTGAAATAATACAAGACACTGATAGAAATGCAAATAAAAACCTAGAATAGACACCAGGGCGGCTGTGGATGAGTGGCTTGAGAAGTTGTCCTCCAATGTGAGAGTTGGGGGTTTGATTCCACCAGCAGTCACATGCTGAAGTGTCCCTGTGCAAGACACTGAACCCTTCATTGCCTCTGATGTGTGTCCCATCAGTGTATGAATGTGATAAAGCACTGATTATTCTTTGTATAGATCTAGTAGAGTGCTGCATGAATGGGTAAATGAGGACACAGATTGGGTTGTAAAGAGCTTTGAGTATCTTGATAAGATAGAAAAGTCTATACAAGTACAGTCCAGTCAATTTGCAGATAAGACGTTGCAGGAGCAACACACACCAGAAAGCCCAAGTAAAGAACAAGCCTATTAAAGAATGCTCAGCAAAGCAAAAGCTGAAAAAGTTTTCTTTTTTTCTGGCAAGAAAAGGCATTTACAAGCTGCTGGTAAGCACACGGTCACTTTCCTTCTTGATGTTTGGAAATGCTTGATGGTAGCAGCTTTAAAAAAGCAGCTCTGATTGTAACGTCGCTCTTTTTAACTTTGCACCTGTTGGAAATCAAAAGCCACCGTTCACACAGTCAGGTGCACGCTGAAGCAGACATTTATCAACGTGCTCAAACTTATTTCTTTCATGCACGTGACGGAGCGCTGGAGGAAACCCTGTTTTTGCTTCAGAAGTCCACAGGATTGTTAACGGTGCTGTGTGGGCTTAGAGGGCTGATGGAACCACGGAGCTGAGGACTCAGAGTGCACAGAGACACACGGCATCCTGCAATCAGGTCAGCAATCTAACAGAGAAGTGTCAGCGCCTAGACAGACAAAAGACCGAACACAAGTGTGTGTGTTGCGTGTTGCGTCGTGCGCAGAGCCGTGAAGAAATAAAAGCAACAGTGAGAAGAACAACAGCAGCATCTGGCCTCGACGGCTGGGGAACACAACACAACGGTCCCTCTCATTAATGCAGAATACAGACACAGAGCAGCAGCCCAAACACATCCATAGCGCACGCTGGGTGTGCTGCAGAGCCAGATCGAGCAAGTGAAAGGAGAACAGATAGGAAAGCCGCATGGGGGCCTTTAAAGAGAGTGGCTGAGTGAGGGTAGTTTTACCTCGCTGCTGAAAAAATAAACCCAGCTCGACACAACCTGCGGTGTTTAAACGGCACAACCAGAGCTGCGTCACAAACTGTAGACATATTTCAGCTCGGTGAGCACCACCATCCCCTTTTATACAGCAAATATAGGAATTTAAAGCCAACAGGGACTTTTTAGTTACAAAAAGTATTTTATATTGTTGTAGAATGTTATAGCGCATCTAATTTAAAGGAAACGTCAATGTCTCCCACTCAGCGTTATAAAGAAACATGTCAGCTAGTGGCAGTGGTGTAGTCTACATTTTTGTAGTGGGTACACTGTGTTTAGAAACCAACTGGTTAGTTCAATGTATTCGTCAATGTATTTTGATTTTAAAGCATATTGAACATTTCCAAATTTCTCTGATGCTTATATTTGAATACACGAACAACAGCCGTTGTACAACAGCTGGCTTTGTATTAAAAACACGTTATAGAGTTTCTAAAACCGTATCAAAGTAAAACATGTTCAAGTGTTACTGCTAAGTAGTAACTACAGAATTATACAATAATTTGCAGGATAAGTGAATGTGATCAAGCGCTGCATACAGACAGAATGTTACAGAAGCATTTAACTGCTGTTTAACGTATCAATGACACGTGCCTAATGATATGTCATGTATCACTGGGCACTTTTAAGTGGATATACTGAAATTCTTAAGCGTTTCTAGTGGGTATGCTCCGTATACCTACATATCACATACACTACACCACTGGCCTGTGGCTTATTCATGTATTTAATGTGAAGAAAACTGAGCTCTGTTGTCTATAGAACGGTGGTAAAGCAGGTTGAAGGTAGCCACACACCCAAACTGTGAGGACTTCTTCATTTATTTTAATACCATTTGCTGCCACGTGCTGAGTGTGCTCAAAAAGTGGGCGGTTCTTGCGCCACAGTTCATACCTCTGCCTCCAGAGGGCAGTGTGGCCACGTCACTGTTGACAGGCAGACCTGCTCCCAGTCCGTTGTTTAACAGGGGGCCGTCAGAGGGCTTCAGCTGCCACGTCAGACCCAGCAAGTTGATTGCTGCACACAAAGACACGAGGAGAGAATGGACATGAGAGAAGAGGTGTGAGAGATGGCTGAGGGACATTTGATCTGAATGGTGGACTGTCAGCAAGTGAGGGGGGAACAGTGCCGCCTGAAAGCTCATCAGGAGACCAACCTTTTATGTGGCAAAATCCTGCAGCTGTTTACGCATCAGTCAAAGTTACATGTACTCTTTGAGCACCAAACAACTGAGGCTCACAAAGCATGCAATTAGAAAGCAGAGAGAGTTTTCTCTCCCTCAACCTTCCACGAGCGTCCTTCGGTGCAAAAAACGTCTGCTGATTTTTATTTGGAAGCCTTTTACACTGTCTCACAGAGCGCGAGTGACAGATTCCTCTCTGATGGGAACACTCGACGACTCCCCTCTCCATTCTCCTCTTCTTTTGTCCTCACGTTGTGTTATTGTGCGCCGGCGGTGGCGCGAGGCTGCTCGAGTGTGTTCACTCCCCACTTTGTCAGCTCTTTTACTCTCTCCGTGCCTCTTCCCTCTTCTGTCTGTTGCCAAATGTCCCCTTCCACCCACACCCTCACCGACAAACACAAAACAAACCAACAACGCCAGGAGTGAGGGAAAACTCCGAGAAGTCACTGTGTGGTGCTTTCGGTTAGTTCGGAAATTTCTTTCGCGACGGGTTTATTTCTGTTTGTGGTGATTGTTTAGATCCTTGTTTTTTGTGTTGATGGAGAAAACGACATAATTTGCTTTTGGCTGAATACAGTGAAAGGCACAGTGCACCCTCTAGTACAGTCTTCACTCTGGCATTGTTGGCTTGAGCGATGCAACATACGGTTGCGTAGAATGCATTATGTATGTGTTACTGCTCCCTTCTCAGGCTCTGGTTTTATTCTTCACCACACTAGACCTTACAACACCTGCGTGCGGAGCCTGGGAATCAATTTTCGTCTTGTCAGAATTCGATCTGCGCTTGCCAAGGGTTTGCACACATACCCGGATGAGTGTAAAAGTTTTAGGGCAGGCTCAATCCTACTGCTTCTGTTGCCAGTTCCTCTCTTCTCCCTATCTTTTCCTTTTTGTGTGTGTGTGTGTGTTTCCTCGTACTTTTTATGTTTCACCTCTCTTCTCCCTCCCTTGCTTCTCTGGTCAAAGGAAAGAGCTGACACCTTGGCTGCTTCCTGGCCTCCACTGTCAGCTCTTTTTTTTATTTTTTTATGGGGAGAAATGGAGGAAGAGAGAGGAGTGGGGGTGGTATAGAAAACAAAAGGCAGAAGGAAAGTGCTCTCCCTGTGTATTTTCTCTTAAATCCAACCTTTGCCCTCTCCCTTTTAATCCCGCTGACCTTCATTCGCCTCCCTCTTTTCCTTTTACGCTCTCTTTTTCCTTCCACCTTTCTTTTTTATCTTAACCTGTCCTTCCTTGCAGATAACGCAGACACACACCTGCAAACACTCGCACACACCTAGATGGTATCACAGCAAGACGCTGATGGAAAGATTGCCTATTGAATCAGCTGGAGACAGTAAGCAATTGTGAATCTATTGTGACGCTGCTCTCCATCTAGGT
The DNA here is from genome assembly GCA_031762315.1 of Hypsolebias antenori. Taxonomy (NCBI): domain Eukaryota; kingdom Metazoa; phylum Chordata; class Actinopteri; order Cyprinodontiformes; family Rivulidae; genus Hypsolebias; species Hypsolebias antenori. The sequence continues at coordinate 30,071,208 of JARVGS010001166.1, read as the reverse complement.
CGCCCTCCAAGATCACATCAGACAGCACTGCGGTTAGCTCATTGTGGATGTCTGTTTGTTGGGTTTGTGTGTCGATGCGTGCGCGCTTTGCTCAAATTAGTTTCCCCCCATCACTTAGCTTTTTGTTTCCGTTGGGAAAACTGTTTTAAAAAGTTGACCGATAGATGGCACACTTACTCCTTTGTGGCAAACCCACAAAAGCTTTGCCAACAGGTTACTTTGCAGCACAAGACACAAGAAAGACAAAGACAGACACTTGTTATCACTCTCCTTATCTCCCCGCCACCCCACCCTTTTAACAACACTTCTAACTCTGTTAGGGTGTAATTTAAGCCTGCAATGAAACTGCTGAAATTGATGTATTTATTTTTGTGTTGCCATAATTTTAAGCATTTTCTTTTGTGATCATAATTGCCGTAATTACTGTTTTGGGGCCAGTACAGCCAATCTCAGTTAAAATGAACGGACAGATATCTGAGAGGACAAGAGAGGCAGTCTGTTTTTAGAGTGTATTTCTCCTTTAAAAAAATCTGCCTACTCACTTTGTGTGTTCATTTTGACAGAAACGCACACGGGAAAACACACACACATGTAAATATTACAGAGGAGAAGGTAGAACACCAGCAAACGTGTTGGATTAAAAATAGAACAGCGTCTTCAAGGGTTTAAACGTAATCTCTATTCATAATTCAGAGAGGCAAAGTGCTGGCTTATATCATCTGCTGAACACAGCAAGAAAAAAGGCAACAGCACATGCGATCTGTGACAAATAATAACATTAATAATGACAACAAAAAAAAAAAAAAACAGAAAAAGATGACGAGCTGGCCTCAGAAATAGAGAAACTGAAGGAGAAAGGTTAGCGGTCAGGGCTTCTTGAAGAAACCGTGTTCAACTTTAGCAGAAGAGGAGCAAAGAACAGAGAGAATACTGACGGAACAGCAACAGAGAGAATATGTAAGAACGTATAAAATCTCCTCGTAAAAACAGGCTGCAGATGATGTGAAGGAAATATGAATACACCCTCCCTCACATGGATGAAGTGGAGGAACTGGAAAAAGATGGCACACATTTAAAGGATTAGTGTCCTTGCATGTTTTTCACTGTTTGGAAAAGAGACACTTGAGCAGAAGTTTATATTTAAAGTGTGTGGATGGATTTTTGTGTCAAAGGCAAGAAAATACAGAGTTAAACCGACAAGGACAGGTGACTTTATGCACTGAACGTCATCGTTTACCCCCCATAAAACACATTCTATTCATATCCTCTCCCTGCCACTCTTTCCCTCTTGTCCCATCTTATGTCTCTCACTTTAATCTGCCTAGACTCAGCCTCAATCACAGTCGGTTTACATGACAGCTCCAATTGAACCAGATGTGACACCACTAATTGTACTAAAGATGCCGGATGGCCCCTCACATGTATTTGTATGTGATCTCTCACGTTGCAACTAAAACTACACAGAGAGCACGCATATTCAACACGTTTGCCTTCTCCCCTGGCCATCCTGATAAATGCATATTAACTGTTCTAATTCACCAGTAAATTAACAACTCTGACCTCAATTAGACTGGTAATTGTAGCTAAGACCATCCCCACTCCCTCCCTTCCATTATTGGCCTGGCTTCTAATTGGTTTAGAAAGATTTTTTCCTACCTCTTCTTTTTTTTTTTTAAAAACCTATCCCTGCTCTTTCTGAATCTCCAAGGGCCTCACTTGGCTGACTAGTAGACAGTTTGTTTCTCAAAACAAACACATGCACACATAAAGGCCCCTGAGTGTGTATTTTAGTATCACTTACACCCCCTTTCCCTCTCATCTTTGCAGCACAGGGGTCTAATATTGGAGAAAAGCGGAGGAAACAACAGCGTGCCGCCCCAGGTTCTGAACATTCGGCCCTTTTGGGATATTACGTCAAATTTACCTCATGAAATCCACTCATGTAATCCATAAATAAGACAGCCATCGCTTTCTCTCAGCTCAGCTCTGAAGATGCTGCTTGCTGAGATCAGTTAGCAGCCTCAGACAAAAGGACGGGGGCGGCGGTTGGCTACTGCCCTTGAGGGGGGGGGTCACATCCACTCCGAGAGACAAACTGTCTGCCTGGAAGATTGTGCACGCATTTGCGTATGCATGCTGCAAATTGCCTGGTATTAACAACAAGCACACAAAGCTGCGAGCCCCGACGGGACCTCCTCACCCAGCTGATGCAACTGAACTGTAATTGACTGCAACACAAAAGGTTATGAGGGTTGCCGGCGGCTTTTACCTGCATAAGGAGACAACTCACTGAATCACACAGTTGAAATAGCTTCCTTACTGGCACTGAAATATTGACAGGCTCCTATGGAGATGTAGCCACGTGCTTTTGTGTGCGTGCGTGATTGGCTAAATGAAAAGAGATGTGCATCTGAGTGATGTCGTCCTTTCTGGATCCTCATTTCCTCTTCAGATATCTGCACTGTGACCCTCCCTCCCTCCTCCCCGCGTCGGCCCACTCCGCCTCACCTCGTCCTCGCCTTACCTCAGTCCTCTCCTGCTCATCGATCTGTATTAGAAACAGGATATGAGGAACTATGCTATCTTATCACAGATCACAGAGTGGGAGAGAATGGGAGAGGATGAAAGACAGAGTACATTTTGGAAGCCAAGAGATGGAGAAACTAGAAGAAAGAAACCAGGAGGAGGAAAAGTGGTTTTGTTCATTTTGGGTTCATTCATCTCCTGGTTTGGGACACCAGACAGGTCCAGCATTGTGGCTCTAATTGGACTAACGATTGGATCCAGATAAAACAAATGAAAAAAAAAAATGAATGAAGAAATAAATAAACGAAATGAGCCCAGGTCCCAGCTAATGCAGGCAAAAAGAACACCACTGAAAGACGACATCCCTCAGGCTTGAAAACCTGGATTTATTCACAAATTAAAGCACCAAGTACCTTTTTGTCTAGTACAGAAAGCCAAAGGACGAGTGTTAGGACTCAGACAACCGTGCACCTTGCTTTGTATTACCTGACCTGAGCAGATGACCCATTTATCCCCTCTGGGCGCAGATGGTATAGCACCTTGCACCTGGTCCTGGCCGTGCTCTGCTGCTTTTCTGGACTGGCAGAGTGCAGTGAGATTCTAACCTTTATTAGCGTGGACACCCGCTCCATGTCTGATCCGCATGCCCAGGTTCCTGCATCTACCATATGCCCTAGCAGTGCCTCCACTTCCAAACACAACGCGAGCACACACCGAACACACAACTACATGGACACCGACTCTGGCAATGAGCGACACATCCTGACCTCTCGCTGTTCCACCTTGGATCGGCAGACGGGACGCCACATGCAACGCGAGCGGGGACAGTCGGGTCAAGGAGCCCCGTTTGGAGAGGAGCCACGGTGCGAGCGCTGCGGATTCAACAAAAAGCTCGGCCACTGAAACTTCCAAGGGGATACGTCCAAAAAAAAAAAAAACTTTAAAAGAACATGCAAGAACACATATAGTGTTTCTGCTCTAACGTGTGATTAATAAGACCAGAAAGTACATTTTTCTCCAATTTTTGTTTAGACAGATGATTCAAAAGTAAATTATTTCTCATTTGCATTTCTCTTCCCACAATTATCATATAGCCTTTACCTCCCCAAATGAAAATCACTGCATATAAATGGACTTTTAGTCGTCATTTCCCATTCGACTGGCGCTCCAGTTAACCTGGTATTCATGTGACTAGGTTTAGGTTACAGATACTGTATGCATTTGATTGTGATGTATTTACATAGCCGAGCATCACAGCTGTGAACGATAAAGCCATTAACGTGTTATTATGTAAGGGGAGCGATGATGCGAGCGCACCGAAGTGAGACACTTCTTCTAGCCGGGAGGAGTGAGGGCAGTAAGCGATTGTGATCAGTCTGGAGCGGCAAAGACGGCGGTGATGGATGGAAAGTGGTCGGCTCCGAGGCATGAAGGTCACACTCGATGGCAGCGTTTGCCAAGTGTGTGTGAACGAGCGTGTGTGAGAGAGAGAGAGAGAGCTGTGCGGCTCTGTTTAATCAACAGACAGGGGAGCTGAGAGTAAAAGCCTAAAAAACACGTTGTGTCGGTGTGTGTGAACGTGTGCGAGTGTGTGTGCGCTCTCATTCATCAGCGCCGACAGAGCCATGTGGGGTAGGCTGCTGCGCCTGACGAATTTACCTGTCGCGAGCACGCACACATCCATATGAAACACTCCTACAAAGGTGACACGAGCGCCCGCTAGCAGGAATTTACTCATAGCAGTCAAGGGCACACCCGTGTGTGTGTGTGGAGAGAAAATAGTCCACCTGGACACAAGTGTCTTGACACATACTCCATCTTTCATCCATCACACCAGCCTGGAATCCTTCTTCCCACCACGCTGCGTCTCGTTTTTATTGTTTTCCCCCGTCTTTTTAGTTTACATGCTCTTGTCCTCTGAGGCGTGCATTCCTCTTCTCTTTCTGTCCTTTCAAGTTGTTTTGCCGTGGCCCCTTCTTCTTGTCCTCTGCAGTCTCCTTCTGTCCTTTCGTCTCGCTGTCACAATCCCTCTGTTCCCTGCTCTCTGTGATCAATTAGCAGACATTAGTCCCACGGTTATTCCAGGTGACAGAAGCCCCCGGGAGGCCGCGCTCTCCTTCATCTCTCCTCCTTCTGCCTTGACTCAGTTTCTCCTCTCCACACCTGGTTATCTTATCCCTCCTGCTCGTCCTCCTCATCTTTTTGTTCTCAGCAGAGCAAACAACACATACGCCACGCTCGGGCATCCTCTCATCCTCCACATTATACAGCACGGCAACATATCAGCCTCCTCTCCTCTGTCTCCCAAATGATCTATCCTCCACTTCCTGTCTCTGTTTATGTTACTTTTGACCTCAGCCACATTTCATCCCCGATCTGGCATTTTCCCGGCGCTGCCATTCACAGTGACGGACCTGTCTCCTCTCCTATATGCCAGCCGTTCACCTGTATCCTAGCAACCACCTCTCCTTTGGCTGGGGCGCTCCATGCGGAGCAAGCAAACAAGACGCCGGGGGAATGAGGAACAAGCACCCCCGTTTATCCTCCTCCCTCCATCCGTTCAGTCATTCCTTCGCATAGAGAGAGGAGGCCATACTCCGCTGGAGTTAGGAGGAACATGCTTCCACTACAACTGCTGCCTTTCTTCTCAAACTCATATACAGAATGATGAAATGCTCAAAGTCAGCTGCACACTGTTGTTATTTTTCTTCTATTTTTTATTTTTTGTGTGTCTGTGTTTATCTCATTCCCTTAGCTTTAACAGTGGGGTAGTGCTTCAAAGAAACACTGTCAGCCGTTCCCTTGAAGCATGCTTTTCTAAAAGGCTCGCAGTGTGTTCACATGCATGTGTCTCCGGATGATTGTCGAGCAATTTTTGAAGCTTTATTAACGGTTTTTGAAAAACACGAAAGAAAAGAAAAGGAAAGAAAAGAAAAACACGCACACAACGAGATTGAAACGCTGTGTGCGCACACTTTTAAGGGGTAGGAGGACGGACACACATGCGCGCTCTCAAAAAGGAAAAGTGCTGCTCAGGCACATGTGTCCTGGAGTAATTTATGAGTGGGCTCCTGGGCGGACGCCTCAGAGGGGTCCTCTTCACGCTGCATGGCTCTGGGTGCTCTGCACAATCCCCCGAGCGATTGCCGGGGGCCTACACATACATGCGCACAATGCACAAACAAGGTACGACAAAATCCCCCCTATGAGAAGTGAACTCACTGCGCGCTTAACGCTACAAAAAGCTAGGTAAACACAAGGGGTTCAGGCTTGGCAGCACCGCTACGGCTCTGTTCAGCACAGACGAAGAAACACCCGAGCAGAACATCTCCCCACAGCCGAAAGTAAAACAAAACAATAACTCACCATTTCAGCTTTGTTTACTGAATTCCAGCCAATTGGACAATTAGGTTTGGTGGTAAAGCACCCTTCTTTATCGGATAGTACAAGTGAAGCTGCACTGTACGAGAAGCTGAAACTATCAGACCCACTCAATTCCATTAAAAATGCAACACAACAGTGTACCATTATTTGTGCTTTCCTGTTTTGTTTGCGCTATAAATGTACCTATTAATAAAGTAATCTATTAGTTGGGCTGACAAGCTAATACCACCAATTATTAAGACAGACAGGCCCTGTAGTTAAAATGTTTTGTCTGGCATGTGCAGACACTGATGTAGTGGTAAAAAAAAAAGTGTAAAGGCAGCAATTAGTCTGAATAAGACACATTTTACATTAGTTTTCTAATTAAATTTTTTTAATGATTATAAATATATGCTCTGATGTAAACCATCATTATCAAATATGCTGCAGTTCATAAAATAATTTAATGTCCTAACGCTTGTTGAACGACCAACCTGTGTGAAGCAAACAGGTTCAAACACAGATCATCTGGAGTTGAAAGCAACAGAACAGTAGTGGGTTTTTAAACGAGATTTGAAAACCAAGAGGGCGGGGGCCTGTCTGACGACCAGAGGTAACTTGTTCCAGTGTCTTGGACCTGCTACATAGAAGGCCCTGTCACCTCCGCGCTTAAGACGAGATCCTGGAACTGTGAGAAGTAACTGGTATCCTGACCTCAGAGAACGTGGTGGGACATACGGCTGTAG
>JARVGS010001166.1:30018655-30030451 GCA_031762315.1 Hypsolebias antenori | reverse complement strand
TTCAGCTCAGTCTTATAAATAGCACCCTCTCACAGTGGATCAACCAGTTTGCTGCTGACAGCCGAAACCAGCTGCTCGCATGATCAAGGAGGACCATCAACTTAACGATGGATCGCTAGCACAAAGACGAAATGTTTCTACTTTTTTGTTTTGTTTTGTTTTTTTGAATGTCCAGAGGACCAGACTTAGCTTTTTTAGATCTTTCTACCTGGATTACTGAGCATACGTCAGGGTAATCCTTTTGAATGTTTCCTGAGTCATGCCCAATAATCCAGGTAGAAAAATCCAAGTTAAGTCAGGTCCTCTGGATGGTTTTATTAAAGAAAGAAATTCAGACAGTTTCAAAGAAACCGTCTAGAGGACCTGACTTAACTTTGTTAGATTTTTGAATGCTCTTCCTCTGGAAATTTTAGTGCAAGTCCCATTTTGGATCAAATTGCAAGGCCAACCCAGAACTTGTTGTACACATTTTCTAGTGCACTCCAGGCAATTCCCTGGATCTTCTATGAGGAGAAAAAAGTGCAGCTGGGGCGAGGGATGTCTAGGTTTCCCTCCTAAACATGTTACTATGACAGGACCTCAGAAAAGGCAAAGGATTGATGGCCTTTTTTCATTTTTGGAGCAAAGACAAGTTTGGCAACTTACTCAACTGAAAACAGTTATTCTGTACATACTTTCAGAAGCTTAGTCTGCAATTTTTCCATTTTTTTTTCTTTTTGTTTGAAACTAAAATGATTAGAAACAAATCAAGTAGAAAGAAAGAAAATAACAATGTTGAAGAAAAGGAAATGACCAATAAAATTGTGTGCAAGACCCTCTTTTTAATTGATGCCTGATCAGAATGTGTTATGATTTTAATTAGACAGCAATCAGCATGCTTTGTTCTGTATTGCCAGAAGTCAAAATCAGCAAAAAAAAAAAAAAGCAATAGAAGATGTAGGGACTTCTTTAGGTGACTGTGCAATTCTGCTCACACCAGGGAAACAACACATGATCGAGGGAGGGGGGAAAAAATCAATGCAGATATCAGTTAAGGCACAAAACAGTCTGTTGGCTATGTCGCCCACTCCTGCTGCATCAAAATGAAACACATAAATCATTAATATATACATGTCTGACTCTGGGTGTCCTCGCTGCTTTGTAGAAAAGTACTGGACAGAATCAGACGCCGACTGATACCTCTCGTCCTGCTGCCCTAGCTGCTCCACCTTGGAGCTTTGCATCACGGAAACCAGAGCTCGGATCGATCTGTAGCCCCACGTTAACTGCACCCCAGAGAGACGGCAGCCTAGTCTGCTGTTCAGGTATGTGCGCGTGCCTTCCTCCATGTGTCCATACGGTCAATCTCATCACGAAGCTAACAGAGAAAAATGGATAAACAGTGGCAAAGCAAACACTGCAGCTGACAGGAGGGAAAACGAGATGAGAAGGGGAGGGACGCTGAGAGACAAATGAGGAGGTGGGAGAGACATTAAGGTCTCAGGAAGAATAGAGACAAAATGCATTTAAAAGAGAGACGAAAAGAAAATAGGGACAACACAGAGGACAACCCAGATGATACAAGCAGACAAACCTATTGCCGATAAAGAAATGGGAAAAATAAACAATGGATGGTGGTATAAATTGGATGGGAGGAGACATTAACCGTAGATAAACAATTCGACTCATGGATAAAACAAAGGATGAATAAAATCTTGAGTGACATGTGGGCCCATGTTTTCTTTTTGACTCCATACTTCTAACTATTGCAGTCACTGAATTTGTTCAGGTGGAACCATAGAGACACAAAAAACATCTTAACCCTGTCTGTGTCTTAACCCTATTAATGCTACCACTGAACTTAATGTAAGCCTCTGATAATTTACCCTAATATGCAGATTACCTCTTTCTTCTCTCCTGGATACCTACTGTAACACTTTTTTTTTTCAACTTTTACCTAAAACTCCATTAACAAACCTAAGACCCATTGGCTTGACAACTTACTCTAACTCCAAACTTATTAAACAGTGAACTGACTCAAACTGGCTCAGTGATCAGTGGCCACTTATTACCAGCAAATACATGCACCCACCTGGATGTTGTACCACATTGCATCTGAAGCCGTACATCTCAAATAGGAGAAAGATGCAAGCGTCTCCTGTTACATCTATGCGTCTTCATTCATAAGTGAGAAACATATACTCAAGTTCTGACTTGATTTCAGGTACTGAGGGCCTTCCAGTGGTCTCCATACCAAACCTTTAGGAAGGAAGACAATCAAGAGAAAACTTGGCAAACCCAACGGGTTCATTATTAGGAACTTGTGAACCAACACTATTCCATTATCATCCAAGATCCCTCAAATGACAGACCTTAACCTTAAAACCAAAAACACTTCTCTAGCCCAATCCTAAACAACTTAAATAAGCATTGGGGCAACTCTGCCTGAGCAACTTTGGCTGTGCCTTCCTTGGGGAAGGGTGTGTAGTCTCAACATAGGCGTCACAATCATTATATGTGAAGGGGACATGTCCCTCCCACATAAAAAAAAAAAAACAAACAAAAAACTTTCATTTGGACCCCCCACTTTTACTATGAAACATTAGTTCAGTCGGCGCGTACACGTGCGTACACACATCATTGTGTTCCCCACCACATTACAGATGCTTCTGACGCCCTTGAGTCTCAGCGGTCGAACCACTTGATGAACTTCTCTGAAGTTGCTTTTGCCATTTTTGTCACTTCCTCTATTCTAAATTAAAAACCTTTGATAATGATTTATTTTCTTTCTGGGCTACACAAACAAAATTATACTTCAATTTTGTTTCTTGACCTTATCTCCCTAATCCAAACTGTTTCAGTCAATGAACTGATTCTGGGAGAATCACTGAGATACAAAAAACACCTTTAATCCTAGACTGACCTGATATAAAAGGGAAAAGCCATGAACAAGTATAAAAAGGGAAAAGTTGATCTCTCATTCTTGAAATTATGTTGTGAAAAGATGCGTATATTTCACAAGGCCTGTAATGAGGCTATCGGTGACAACGGGCGATGAAAAATGCTAGTGTTTAAGACCATTTTAATGCTGTTGTGCGGCTTTATCACAACTTTGTGAGTGTGAACTTGTGTGCATGAGTTCATGTGTATATGAGCGTGGTTATTAATATTTTAAATCACTTTAATTACAAAAAAGGAAAAATTGCACCAGTTGGCCAAAAGCAATTAAGGGAACTTTAATCTCCTTAGCAATTATGCTGTGGGGCATCCTTAACGCAGTCATTTCTGCCCGCTACATTTCTAGAAAGGTCAGTGAAAATTGCTTTGTGTTATTAGAACAAAGACTTGGCAATGAGCTTGCGAGGTTCTCATGACAATTTTTTCACTGCCATCCTTCAGCCGCCTCCCTGGCCATCTGTATCCCGTCCTCTTTGTGCCCGTCTCTCACTCCGTGAATCTGACGTTCTCTCGCAAGTGTTGATTAGTGTGAAAAAAGTAGTGTATCGTGGGGGGGGGGGGGGGAATTCTAGTCGGCCGCTGTATTCAAAGCATTACTGTCCCTTGTTAATTTGACTACAATGTTAAGAAAAGCGAACAAAACACAATCTTGATAAGTTTGGTGTGAAGATGCTTCTTTAAGACGCGTGCGCTGCCTGTTGCTCTGCTTCTGCATGCCTTCACTGAATCATCTCATTGTCATTTTTGTACAATTTATCATCGTTCCTTGAAGCCATCCTCCGTCCTGGAAATGTACACTCCTCTAAGTTCTCTCCTCTTCTCTTTTATGAGTGTCTGTCTTTCCCTCCTGCCGCAATCTGTCCATCCGTCCACCCATCTGGTGGAGGTGAGGAGCGTTAGGACGAGGAGAGGAAAGTGGAGTGGAGCGAGGGATGGAGCGACAGCTGGAGCCCAGTCAGACAAGGAGAAACAAATTACCCCTCTAACGAGAGCCATTCATCATCTCTTCATCTCTCCCTCCTTTTATCCCTCGCTTCTCGCACACCTCTCCATGATGCACACCTGGGCAGCAATTCCAGGAAAAAACACTGAAAATACATCATATCTAACACATGAAATTTGCCAATATTACTCTAGTTTAGTCTCTGTCGGTGTGGCTTGTGCTTCAAAGTCATTCAGTCAACATGGGCTTTTACAATTATATGAAAAAAAGAGACTAAAACTGGGGGGGTGTGGTGTTGGTAAGGAGTCCAGCATGATGAGGCTGATGTGGAATGATAGACGCGTGAGCTCGGAGAGTGAGAAAAGAAAAGCGACGTAGCCTTGCTGGCACATGGAGAGACTCATTACCATGGCTGCTGTCATCACAGATGTTGGACTGAGGGGGAGCTGTCAGTCAGCGTGTGTGAGTCTAACTGTACACATACGTGTGTGTGTGTGTGTGTATGTGTATGTATGCCTGTGTTTGTGGCTGACAGTATACTAGGGGCTATTTAGACAGCTGCTGACACAATGAGCCCTTTTCTCTATTTAGTGCAGTCTGTCTCTTCCATCTCAATTTCTTTTCCTGTTTCTCCTCCTTCACTGCCTTTTTTTGGTTTTTACTCAATGCCTCTTCTTCCTCCCTTATTCATTGCTTTGTAATATCTTAGATCTAGTTCAACTGTGCATCTTGTGCACTTGTTGCCTTTATAAGCGAGCAACAAATGGATCTAGGAATATTTTGAGCTCCTTGGCTTTGTGCTTGCCATGTCTCCTCTAAACATTTTCCTTTCCCTCTGTAAACCAGCTGCAAAGAACGAGTGACACAGTGACTAAAGAGGAAAAGAACAAGATTATGTTAACAGATGTGTTTTAATTAATAAAGGTGGACTTTCCTAGCTCCTAGCTGTATCGCTGGTTGTTTGTTTGATGTGTACCAGGGTGTCTGGGTTCTTCCCTTGCCTAAAGGTCTCCTCTGTCCGTGCTCAGTCAGTTCCTCTTTCTTTCGCCATGAGTCTAAAATGGTTTCCCGCCAGGAGGAACAGAAAAAAAATGTCCCCTTTCAGGTTTTCAAAAATCTTTGAGAGTAAAATTTGAGGATTATAATTTATACGTCATTTAGAAACACTAAATTTCTTTTGCCCACGAAATGTGACAATATTAATTACACGTAAGTACATCTGGGCAATTTAGGTGTCAGTGTTAGGTCAGTCAGTTTGTTTAAAAAAAATAAAATTAAGAAAAGTAATCAATCTTAACTATTTTCCACTAACGTTAGCCAGTTCCCTGATAATGAACTGCTTCTTATGCAGTCTCGGTAAAAACACATCACGTTGAAGGTATTAAAGCCAATAAATGAAGCCCCATGATAACCACCCCACACACATTAATTTTTATTTTCCAGACGGAATAGACGTTTGATTATGGCATAAATGTATAATTCAATACAGAGATCCTGAATAATGAACATGATTTATCATTTACTTTGGGACCAACATGAAACAGCTCGTTTTAAAATGAACACAGGATAAAACAAACATGATTGGCAAGGAGTGCTTTTGGGCTTTGAGTAAGAGCTGAACACACAAAGTCATGAAGTACGGCACTAAAACCCAAAACAAAATGAGCATCACTTCCAAATGCACTGCAGAACAAAAATGGTTCTTTGTCTGATGAAGTGCTCTCACGATTATTTTAGGCCTGAATAAAAATGGACTGATTGTTAATCCTTATGAATTTAGATCAGTGCCAACGTGATCTTGGCTTGTCACCCTTTCCTTGAAACCTTTGCGACTTTTGTTGTCTCAATCATGAGCTTTGTTTGCTGCCATTCAAACATGGATGGAACATCCTGCGGACAGTGTTGAGGCTAAATAGATTAAAAAAAGAAGCATGAAAACCAAGCACTGGCATGGTTTTTCTGTTCTCTGGTGCAATTTACAGTGGTTCACGAGGTAAATCCATAACAAGATAGGGTAAACAACCCCTCTTTTTAGAATATCACCACTTCTAAACAACATATGTACATTAATTTGCCCTGTTTATTGCATTCATCTTTCCTTAAGTCAAGAACCAACCCTTATGGCCACTAAAGATGACACCATGACTGTTTAAAAGGAACTGGCTTGGCTGATTAGTGGCCTCACAACAATATCCTTCAGTCGTCAAATGAAGTCAAGTCAAGTAGGTTTTCTTGTCATTCGCATCACATGTGGGGGTGGAACAAAATTGTCTACTCAGGGTCCCAGTTACATCCAACAATAGCAAACATACACATTGTAAAAAGAAACAACAAGGATCTAAGATATAAACTAAGAATATGTTTAATGTTAATAGTGCAAAAAAACAAACAAAGAAACAATATGCCAAACAGCAGCACGAACATGAGTAGGTGAGTATGAATGCAGTAGCATGAAATAATCAGCAGCATGAGATCAGCAGCATGGATAATCAGCAGTACATATCAACAATCAAAGCGGCATTACAGTGATTTGTTTTTCCACAGTGGTAATCCTGATTAGTGATTTATGAGAAGTGAAGGATTTACATAAAGTGTGCAGGAATAATATGAGCTACAATCAGTAGAAAATAAAATAAAGGAAGGAAGAGTGGTTTATAATTTATTCAACGTGCCATTACATGAATGACAACCAAAAAAAAACAAACAAACAAACAAACAAAAAAAAAACAGACAAACCACAAAACCCACAGTTAAACGAGAGCTGTTCAATACTGAGTGCATTACTGGCCTCTTTTCATTGACTTATTTTGGTTATGAGTCATGTAAATGTATACAGCACACAAAGACTTCCAGCCTGTATCAATAAACACACCATTATTGGAAAAATGGATAACAATACAGGGTTTAAAGAAAACAAAAATAAGGATTTTGTACCTTGAAGTTCATTATGATTACACAAACAAATAATTTGTGTTGTTAGAGCTTGTTCAAGCTATACCTTGAGATTATGAATCACTGTTAAAGAAATCATTCCCTAAAGGAATGTATACCAGTGGCTGCCTTCGAATCAGTGTTTCACAAAAGATCTCGTATGACTTGTTAGTCTTTGAAACATTTGATTAAGATGAATCTCAGGTACTACCGCACCAGAATGTAGCTCAATATCTGTAAGATTTATTGGCTTAAAGTCATTTCTTGATAGGTCACTTGTTTCTGGTGGTCATCTTAAATAGTGTTGAAGTCAGATGTTACACAGTTGTAGACGTACATCAAATGATTACTTTATAAGTGTTTCACTAATATGTTTAGTAGTTCATAAAGTATATTTTAATAAAAAAATCTTATCTGTTGGTGCACAAAGCACCTGTTGAGGATGGCTCTATTACGATCAAGCCAAATTTAACTCATTATCTGTAAACTGTCTTTGCTAAAGTTGATTATCTGTGGCAGCGATCTTGAAATAGATTGATTCCAAAAGTTAGTGACTTACAGATAAACATCTCACGAATATGTTCCAAGGGTTTTATTGTTTTTATTATTCTTATTATTTATTGTTCATGAGAATTTTTTGCTAATAGATGAACACACAAACGTACACACAGTCACATAATCACCCACCTTTAGGCAATAAAGAAGATTTTATTGCCTCGCTATCAAACACATTTGAACTTTGAAACCTCGCGGCAGTGAATTACAACTCTTCAGCTGATTTAGACAGCATGATTCAACTACTGTATGTTGTGTCACATCTCCCCATAAATGCATGTGAAATTAATCTTTTCTCACTTTCTGGACATGTCAGGTGTTCCTCAAACCAAATAAGTCAGTTTAGCAATTTTTTTTAACTTACTTACTTCCACAGCCATACTACACAGTTAATAAAATAATAAATGCATCAACACATACATTTCCACACAGAAGAAGAATTTATATGTGTTTGTGTAGGTGAATAATCTGCTACAAGGCAATTCACTGAAAGAAACTACTGGATTCCAACATGGGGTCAGATGTCCATCCTCAGTTCTGTCCTCAATCAAGAGGCCATTTTTTTTATTTAAAAAAAGAGGCGAAATGAGGACAACCCTCACCTGACACAAGGATATACACTTAATCTTTTCACCTGGGTGCGCAAATCCACTCTAGGATCTATCTGCATATTCTAATTGAAACATGGCTCCCTGTCGCACACTTCTGCATGTGTTTGTGTCGTATTTGCTGCCGTTCAGAGCATTAGGATGCTGCAGCACAGTCATGCTGTCTACTGTCTAAGATGTCCACTATGTGACTTAGGGCAACCGTGGAGGCTGCATTACCATATAAATTACATCCATGTTGCTGCTGCTGCTGAGGATTGATGGTATTGTTATGGATTCTACACGTTGGACTATCATTGAAAACAATCAAATGAAATAGCCTCCTCCTACAATATAAATACAAACGTGCACACGAGTCCATGAACAAGCACACTTGGCTAATAGTGTGCGTGCATGCATGCAGACACGTACAAGCACACTACACGTGGAAACACATAAAACCGGAAGGACCCTTGACCCAAGGTGCAGAGGGAGAGGCACCTATCTGCTCAACCTTTTATTCCCTGTGAACAGCTCCATAATGGAGCTCTGCAGAGGGGGAATATCTGGGTGAGAAAGGTCTCTGTGCCAGTGTGTGCATGTGTGTGTGTGTAAGTACAACGTAACTGGGAGAACTTGAAGCCATCTGGTTTCTGTTTAAACCAAGTTTTTCCTGTGCCAACTAATAAATCAAAATGATCGTGGCAAAGGACGAAGGCAAACATAAATCAGCAGGAAAATATTAGTGTGAAATGTTGTGTTTTGATTTTCACAAAACCTGAGAGCAATGGCAACTTTGAAAAGTAAAAACAAAGTAGTCATTATTTACAAGTTTGTCTATTTTATTGAAAAAATTAAAATAAAAATAAAAAAGACAACTGCAGTTCTGGCAAAATCATTTTGGTGGGATGTAAGTACAAGTACTTTGTTACTGTACTTAAGTACATGTTTCATGTATCTGTACTTTACTTAAGTAGAGTTAAACGAGGGTACTTTTTACTTTTACTCCACTACATTTTACATGAAGTATCTGTACTTTCTACAACACTACATTTCTATAATGTGTTGTGTTACAAGTTACATTCACGTTGTGTTTTTTTTATATGTTCGTTAGTTTGAAAGTAACCAATGGCGAGAGGGGAGTTGGTCCATTGAATCACTGCAAAGTGGGCAGGTAACGTTAGACGTGATGTGTTAGATGTGTTCCCATGAACTGGAGACCTGTCCAGGGTGTCCCCTGCCTCTCGCACAGTGTCTGCTGGACATGGGCAACAGTGACCCTGACGACCTGAAAAGGAAGAAGATGATGGATGGATGGATGGATAAACAAGAGGATTGTTGTCTAAAAATCTGGCATGAAAGGTGATGGGTGACTGTTTTATTTTGTTTATTTTTTTCTCTAAAAAATTAACTTGGCAAATTGGATATATTAAAACCAACTACAGGTGTGTTCCTTTAATAACACCAACAGTGTAAAAAAAAATAGGTACCGTACATGTGTCTTTTTGGAGGATAACGAGTTACCAGAACTTGAAACTTTAAAACATTTGATAAATACTGAGTGGTGGGGGTGATGTGAGATGACCACAGCGTGAAAGAGATGGTGTCGTTCTGTGTGTGTGTGTGTCTGTGGGTGTCATGTTCTGTTTTAATGTTGGCAGTGAGTGCTTTGCACCTGTGGCTGCTGGCAGACCATCCAGTGCGCTGCGGCTCCGGAGGGACCTCGAAGCCGGTCGCAGTGGGAGAGAGGATCTGTCCTGCTAACCGTAATTAGCAGAGTCCTGTTGATTCACTGATAATGAGAGAGAGTTCATTAGCGCCACTTTAATTGCTGCCTACTTCACCAACATCACAACCATGCAAGACCCAAAAAAACCTTTGCTCTGTAAAAAAAGTTTGTCCGTCTTTAACTTTTCATCTCACTGTAGTGGAAGCAGACGGAAGACTGAAATACTGAGTGAGACATTTTTAGTCAAGTGAATATGTTAACTTTGGTATTTTAAAAAGAACAAAATACAAGACATTTAAATATTTTAGTTAATCTAAAAATATTGGATTTCTTCTCCAACTACTATATTTGCAAAATCAAATGTTTCACTTCTAAAAATACCCAGAAATTTCTCATCATAGCATGCAACACTGTGGTTCTGTTGTGACATACTGTAGGTCTTTATTCTATGTAAAAACTGACATTTGTTCATAAAATATCAATCGCATCACTAATAAATGGTTTTGCACTGTTTAATAGTTGTTTTGTTTTGCTTGTGACCTGCTTTCTCCCATAGTTTAAAAACAGGCAGCTTTCCAAGACTGAAGAAGACTCGCAGCCGCAGAGTTGTGTAGTCTAAATCAGGAAACACAGTCTGAACATCACATCATGAACACAATGCAGCTGATACGAAGCCAGACTCACAAAGTGGAGGTTTCCTGAAAATAAACCAAATTGTTTTTTCCTTTATGTAACAACTGCAGTAATAATATAATCAGATGCAAGGACCAAGGAGAACAGATATCAAAACTCAAAATGTGTTGACAGTGTTTATTTACAACCGTTCAATGAGCCAGGGAGAGAACTGGACCCTGAAGAGCAAGGAGATGGTTACTGGTGTGTCAGCAGGGGCGATAAAGTTGTTGCTGCTCTTCCTTATGAGAGAGGTTGGAGTCAATTGTGGGGAGACCTAACCCAAATGGTTCCAGGCGAAGAAGGTGTATGGCCGAACAATGACAGGAGACAGGCAAGTGGTAGGAAGGCATGGAGGCAGCTGAGGAGGAACAGGAGAGCTCAAAGTCCACAGAGTAGAATCCAGGGGACAGGAGGACATCAGGGATTATATACTGGAAGCACGGAGAAATACAAAGTCTGTTAGTATTTAGTTTCAAGCACGAGTAAGAGGCTAGAACAGAACTACCGTTGGCAGGTAATGCTCCAGCGCTGACTGGATGTCCTCTGCAGCCTTTTATGCTCCTCTTGCTCATCAAGCCAATGATCCTCAGGCACGGATAATTTGAGTTTAGCTGTGGGTGCAGGAGCTGGCAGAGCAGAACTCCCACACTTTAATGGACATTCTGATTTCATAACTTGGTGGCATGGTGGTGCAGGTGGTAGAGCTGTTTCCTCTCAGCAATGAGGTCACCAAATCCAATCAAATCCCGGTCAGGGGGCCTTTCATGGTGGAGGTTGCGTGTTCTCTCTGTGCATGTGTGAGTTTTTCCTGGGTACTCCGGTTTCCTCCCACAGACCAAAAACATGCATGTTAGACTGATTGGTAACTCTAAATTGTCTATAGGTGTGAGAGAGAGGGAATGGTTGTTTGTCTCGTTTGTCTGTATGTGTCCCTGTGATGGACTGGAGACATGTCCAGAGTGTCCTCCCGCCTCTCACAGAGTAACTGCTGGACATGGGCACCAGACCCAAAAAAGATAAAAGCGGGTAAAGGTAATGTATGATGGATGGATAATTTCATAACTTTTATGACTCGGAGCATTATTTTTATTCTGCAGTGAAATTACTGAGAGTGTAATTTGTCAAATTATAGAGCACATATTATCCAGGTATACAGATGAATGTTTATACTTTTTGAAATATTTCTTCTCACAAAGAAAGGTAATTTAGCCTCCTGAGGGGTCAGCAGGATCAAGCAAGTCCTTAAAGCTAATTTACCGGTAGTGTCTTAAACTCAGCCTTTTAGAGTGTGTTGTCAAGTCTGATATCCACTGTAGTGTGTTTTTACCAAACACAGTATACCAGCAAACATCAGAATGTAGGATGCTAAGCAGGGTTACCTGTAACATCCCCAATTAATTATTCAAGACTAGTTCAAGTCAAAAGAATATTAATTGTTT
>JARVGS010001166.1:29923685-29934232 GCA_031762315.1 Hypsolebias antenori | reverse complement strand
ACCCTTCCTCCCCGAGTGTATAACTTGAAGTGTTTTGCTGTCTCGGACTCAGAACAGTTCTGAGGCAGCC
The DNA here is from genome assembly GCA_031762315.1 of Hypsolebias antenori. Classification (NCBI taxonomy): domain Eukaryota; kingdom Metazoa; phylum Chordata; class Actinopteri; order Cyprinodontiformes; family Rivulidae; genus Hypsolebias; species Hypsolebias antenori. The sequence continues at coordinate 29,934,162 of JARVGS010001166.1, read as the reverse complement.
CTAGTGTTTGTAACTCACTGTTCTCGATTTTGCAAAATCTATTAAACTTTAAACTTTATTTAAAGTCTCGTCTTGCTCCTTTAAATCTTCAACACTCACTGATGACGTACAATAAATGTGGTGCATATTGGATGGTATATCACTGATCTGTAACTGTTGGAATAATGTAGAGGGAGCACTGGAGTGAAATTTTAAACAATAACAATGTGTGCAGAAGTGCTGACAGATGATGCACTGTAAATCTGGAACAGATCAGATAATCTATCACTGAGCTATAACAGTTTGAATAATGTAGGGGGCGCACTGGAGTCGTATGTTAAATCACAATATCAATGTGTGTAGAAGTGCTCAGTGATGAAGCACACTAAATGTGGTGCATATATGGTGTGATGATATATCACTGATCTGTAACTGTTGGAATAATATAGGGGGCGCTGTGGAGGGTATTGGTCACTTATCATGTATGCCTGTTGAAGTGGTGGATAATGATCGATCGTAGTGATTTTGTTGCACCTCGGTTTAAATCTGTGGAATTTAGAGCTAAACGTATGGCGACGGCATCACATCTGAGATTGTCACGCCACCACACCCACATCCTCCAGTGAAAACTGTAATTTAAAACAATTCAGTCCAACTCATTATACGTCTTCTAACACAGGATCATCCTGATTCAGGATCATCCCAAGGGTGTCAGAGAGGGAGCATTCCAAGTTAAAAAAAAGTGACTTCCTGTTCTGAGGGGGCGGGGCGTCAAGGAAGTCACAACATGACCACAAATGATAGTCGGGAATCCAACAGGGATGACTCTTGCCAAGTTTGGTGCATTTTGGTCTTTCACTGTGAAAGTCATATCGTTTTGAAATTCATGGCGTGAATTGCTACTTTGAGGCCTGGCCACGCCCCTTTAACATAAATGAAAACGCAAGTGTTTGATAACTTTTACTGTCCAATGTGTTGAGGGCATATTAACCAAGTTTGAAGGCAATCCTTAATAATCCCTAGGAGGAGTTAGTTAAAATCTTCAATTAAAAACATTCAAAAAAATGACCCTTTGACCCATAATAGCAGACTTCCTGTTGGTTTTGGACAATTGCTCCAAAATACTTTTTCGTAGGTCCTGAGAAGATACAGATGTTCAGAGTTTCAGAATAATCTGTCAAAAAATGGCTTGGGGCTTAGGTTTTAAAAATTATAGGGGGCACTGTGGAGGCTATTGGACAATAATCATGGACTCCTGATCAAGAGGTGGGCAATGATCGATCATACTGATTTTGGTACTCCTCGGATCAAATCTGTGGATTTTAGAACCAAACGTATGGCGACGGCACACGTCTCCACGCCCACGTGCTCCACCTGAAACAGTAAGGGTTGGAAATCAAGTTACACCAACATGTCTTGGGTCACTGGACACACTATCATGCTGATTAGGTAACAGGGGTCAGCTCGGGATCGTTCAATGTAAAACTTGACACTTCCTGTTGTCAGGGGGCGTGGCTTAAATGATGTCATGATTTGACCATTCATTCTTGCAGGGGACCGGATGTGGAACAATCACTGAAGGTTTGATGTATTAGGCAGTTTTTTTGTAGGTGCTATTAGCGTTTTGTTTTTCATGGCGAGATGTCCCAACTTTGAGGTCTGGCCCCACCCCTTCAGCAAGTTTCAAAACAAACCATTCTGATAACTTTTGGTCCCCCATGCCTTATGAAGAAACTGGCCAAGTTTGAAACCGATTGAGCAAAATCCCTAGGAGGAGTTTGTTCAAATGCGGAGGCTGTAAACAGCCAAAAAGGTTGGACAACATTCCAAAATGACCGCCTTCCTATTTATCGTACAACATTGGTGCCAAAGGGTTTTCTGTGCATCTTGGTGAATTGGACAAGTGTACCAAATTTTATGCTTCTACGACAAACTAAGGCCAATGCGAAGGGTATTTTGAAAATTTCTAGGTGGTGCTCTTGAGCTGTTTCTGTTGCAATTTTTGCCACGCCCCCGAAATACATAAATTTTCACCAGTCGTGATGCAGCTGCTAAATTTGGTGAGTTTTGGGATATGTAAAGGCCCCCAAAACGCCAATTCATTTGGCGGAAAAAATTGTAGGTCGGGCCTGAACGGAGCGATTACAATAGGCCTTCGCAGCGCTTTGTTGCTCGGGCCTAACTGCTCAGGCCCAATTAGCTGAAAGAAGTTAGAAGAAGCACAAAAATGTTGTAGAAAGTTAAGAGAAATAATCTGAAAGGAGCACAAAACAGCTGAAAGTAGCTTAAAAAGTTGCTTTTTGCACAAGGAAGCTGAAGCAGAACAAAATGTGAAAGGATCAGTAAAAGGTTGTAAACAGATCTAAAAATTTGATGGATGTATAATGAGCTCAATTAATTTTTCATGAGGAAAAAAAATGGCAGAAAAGGCAAAAATATTTCAAAAAGCTAAAGTTGCACCAACACCAAAAGTCACAGCAGGATTGTCCAGAACGAGCTGAATGTTTTGATATGGCTTGCTGAAATAGCACAAAATCTGTGGAACGAGAATACTTGGAAAAATGTACGGATAAAAAAATGGATCACAATAGAGTGAACGCTTCATAAACATTCACACTATTAGTCTGCATGTAATGACTGCTCAAGCTCGACAAGTTAAAAACAGTAATTTAGTGGTAAACATACAAAGGAACTTTTTCTTCTCCTCTGCTGTCAAGTTCTCAAACACCTCCCAAAATGTAATGATGTTTGGATGGCCGGCATGGTAGTCTCCTTCATAAACTGTGTTCTGCACAAAAAAAAGGTTGAAAATTTAAGGACCCAGTTAGTGCTAGCTGATTTTTTTTTTTTTTGTGATGTAAATGCAACTGTGGAATGAAAACAGTATGTGTCCAGGTGCCTCAGTTTTGCATTTGATTTAAATATATTATTTTCAAGTGTTAGTCACGTCCATCCATTTTCTTTATGCACTTGTTTAGGGATGCATGATAATATCATGATGATATTATCGGCATGGTATCAGTATCGGCCAATATTAGTGATAAAATTAAATATCGGACATCGGCCATTCCATCAAAATAACTCACCGATATAAAAGGCACTGTTTGTATAAATAAAGGTTGAATGAATATAACTGTTTTTGTATGACAACCCAATGACAAGGATGCCTGCCGCGCCACGTTATGACATCATGCACGCAGTTGTGTTAAGATCTGTGAACATTTACAAATTTGCACTGTTTGAGTGTTGTCATTGTGTTAGAGAGAGTAAATGTCATGAATAAATTTGACATTAAACATAATTCAAGTTGTAGTTTTGCATCATTTTCAGCCGCCTTTTTGGCATCTGCATTTGGTAGCAGGCCAAACTGCCAAAGACCATGCAGAACAATGTAGTATTTTAATTCCACAGCAGCGAAAGCTATGTAGTCTCTGTAAGGTCTAGGAAAAAAACATCAGTACTGATATCAGTTATCGGCCAAACAAGTTTTAACATATCGGCATAAAGGACATGAGCCAAAAATCCAATATTGTGCATTCCTTGTAAACTCTGTTAATTTTAACACTGATCTGCTCATTAAAAGATGATTTCTCCAAGATTTAAATGTGTACATGCATTAATGCTAGTATTCTAGTATCAATGAGTCCATGTTCTGCTTCTACAGTGTACATGTATCCTTACTGATTGGCTTTTCAGCTTCCAGTGTTATACAGTATAACTAATTATTAGGGATGATTGCTGCATGCTCATACTGTGGGCTACAGTGTGGGCTGAATGTGACTGATTGTCACCTAAGACTACGTTTTGAACGTTTTGTGTGTCTGAAATGTCTCCTGGAATTTCAGAATTTATTGATGGAAAAATTAAAGAAAACAGAGAACTTGGTTTTCAAATCTTGCTGGGAACCCAAAACAACTATTGAACACAAAATGCATAAAATGCTGTTTGTTTGACATCTTTTCAACAACACAGTCTACTTTCACTTCCTTCCACCATGTCTTCCTAATGAAAACTGATGAAACCGCCACACCCCAATAACACAAGCATTAACACTAATTCATGCTCACAGAGACAAACAATTTCCAGTAAATACGGCTGACTTTCCAATGGCGGAGGAGGTAAAAAAAACACACACACATACACACAAGTGCATAAGCACCCTCTGGGAAATTTTCTCTGATCAAGTGCAAAGAGATTAACCAGTTGGACGTGTGCTAATGAACAGGAGATCATAATGAAAGGCGCTTGTAAATGTAGATGAGGCATGTGAGCGAGAACTGTAGCTTTGCCTCGAATCAGATGAAACACAAGAGTAATGCAGAGAAACCAATTATTTTACTGTTCCTCTTTCTGCCAAACACCAAACATCCTGACAACTTCAAACAATGACTGAAGAAATTGCACTGTTCTGATTAATGACAAGAATATGACAATTACAATGTGCGTGATACAAAGCTCTTTCTACAAATATTGACTTGTTAATGCAACGCAATGAGCTAAATGCTCATTTTTCAGATAATTTTCCTAACAAATCATTTAAATTTTACCTGTGCATGTGACAGAAAGAGCCTTAAAATTTGTTATATTAAGGTCTTATGATTTCCAAGATGCAAAAAACATGGAAAGAATCACACCTATGTCACAGAAAGTACTTGCCAGGTAGTTACTGTGTACATAAAGGCTATATTAAGTGTTTGTTTGATGTGATAAGTAGAACATATCCACATGCTAGTCAAAGGCCAAGAGGTCTACTATCATCCAAAAATTACAGCATTTCATTTCTAAGTGCAAAATTTAGAGAGCGAGAGAGAAATATACCAAAAAAAAGTTATGTGAATTGGAAAACCTTTTTTTCTCAGCGTTGTCAGCATGCAATTAACTAGAATTGTAAGAAACTATGTAACAACCAGAAAAATCAATCTTTTCTAAAATAATATGGGAGCAAACAAGCTTAGCCTAATTTGAGCAAACTCTTCCACGTGCAAACATCAACTAATGCAAGAAGGGAGCACATTAAAGTCTTTGTAGTGGTTCAAAATCTGAAATTCCTTCAAATTGTTTTTTTTTAGGTTGTTCTGGTTTAGGTGCAACATAATGACTGCAGCCTCAACCAAAGCTAGTTAGTCTGTCTTTGAGCAGCTTGAAGGCTGCAGAGGTTTGTTGTCATCTAAAACAGACAAGAGATAACAACGTCCTAAAGATTCACTTAGCTGAGAGACTCAAATAGGCAACAACAAATACAAACATTTTCCATTTATGTCACATATTAATGAAGAAACAGTGTGTGAAGTATGCGCTCACTAGCCACTTAATTAGGTGTACCTGTTCAAAATCCCAGTAGATAAGCAGTTTCTGAAATATTCAGACAAGACCGTCAGTCACCACCAACAGCAGCTTCTGATGTTACCAGCCCATTAACTGGTCCGTTATTAGTTGTTATCATCCCAATAGTTAGCTTCAGACTGTCCTGCCTACCTCCTAGTAGATATAAAGGAACATTATTATTGTTGTTATCGCTGATAATATGCAACGTCACACGGGGGTAAACCAGGAAGTGGGTTTTTTCAGCTTATATGACTTTTTTCCTAAACCTAACCTTACTCCTGACCCAGAGGACCAACCCTGAACTTAACCCCCTTACCCTTGTGCCTAAACCTAACCGGGGACCCTTTATTTTGAACTTAACCATGTGAGCTTATTATTAGTGCTAACAATGCTAACAACGTAGCCTATTATCAATGCTAACAGCGCTAACAATGTACCTTTAAACCCACTAGGAGGTAAAGGAGGGGCAGTCTGAGCGCTACATATGGGGATGATAACAACTAATAATGACCATTTATTGGCTGATAACATTCAATGCAGGTGCAACAAACAGGCTACGTTCAAAGTCTTTTTAAATCCTCCCTCATTTTGATGCTCAGTTTAAACGTCATCAGGTCGTGTTCACCACGTCTAGATATCTAAATGAATTGAGTTGCTGCCATGTGACTGATTAACTATTTGAGTTGACAAACAATGAACATAAGGACCTAATGAAGTGGCCTGTGAGTGAATATGTGTGGTATGCTACTTTCATAACAGAGATGATTTTTTAAATTTATAGATAACTTACAGGCCAGTTCTTTAAGCACTTTACTGGATCATTTAATGTTCTATAAAATTGAAACAGTTTTATTTGTTGAAATTTGTCATTCAATTTGAAACATTTTCCTATAGGTTTATTAATCTTGTAAGCTTTTCTTGGTAGAAAAAGTGTAGTTTCATTATAAAATATGGAATTCAGAAAAAAATAAAAATGAAAAATAGAACTACCGTATTTCCCAGACTTTAAGTGACACTTGTTTTCATAGTTTGCCCAGTCCTGCGACATCCTGTATACAGAAGCCTGAAGCGACTTCCATATGTTTTTTCCCCCTATTCATGATGCAAATTTTGACTGACGTGCTAAATGTTCATTCATACTGACATGAACCAAAGAGTAAACATCACCTTTTGCAGGGTCCTCTAGGCTTTTGACAACTATATGTTGTGCCTCTTCTTATAACACCCCCCACCCACCATCTTTCTCTGGAGTTGGCGAGTTGTTCAGAAGCAACAATGGATTTGGTGATGTGGAATGAGATTGGTGAATTTACCAGTAAGTTCCTTGTCAGACTCGTTGGCTTGTTATGATAATTAAGCCAGTTCAGGATCCCAAATATGTTTTGTGTGTTATTGTTATTTCAAATTAAATGTTTGTTTTTATACTTTGTGATATACACGTCTAAATAAATGCAACGTATACTCCAAAGTGACTTATACTGTTTTATCCTCATGAGGCATTTTTTGACTGATAGGACCTATACTCCAAACTGACGTATAATCAGTAAAATATGGTATTTATAAAAAATAAATTGCAAGGGCCTACAAAGTCCTGAAATAATCAGATACCTACCACAAAATGTTATGACTTATAACTCTGACAGTCTGCTGCCATGGGATGAACAGAAAGCTGTGCATGTGTGAAAGGTACCATAACTTTTAGGCATCGTGCTGAGGTTTGTCACCCAGTGCCCACTCAGAAAAGACCAGTGTGGGCAACTATCTTTTTTAAAGGACAGCAACTCTCTGTCAGCACAGTGACTCACTTACAAGACACAAACATAAAACTCTTAAAATATGATCGCATACAAACAACTCTGAAACGAAGCTACAGCCAGAGGTAACTTACTGATCACATAGTCTCCAAATGGATCCCCACAGTCCTCATCGTCTACGTACGCTAGAGGTTAAGAAATGGGGAAAAAAAGAAAAGAAAGGAAAAGAAAATAAGACAAATGACAGAAAAAACATTGAAAAAATATTGAAACGAAAGAAAGACAAAAGGATAAATGGACAAAAACCAAAAAATAATAATAAAAAAAAAAAAGGTTAAATAACTCAAAAATAACTCAAAACGAATGCCTTCTTAACCTCCCATCAACAGCATTATTTTAGCTCATTACCTTATCTCATAGCTTGAGAGAGCTTAGCTCTCATAGTAGTGGGAAATATGATCACTCATAATTGACTGGAGAATTCTCAATTTCCTCGCTGTCCCTGGCAGATGTGAGGACAGCCATTACAACTCGCTATAGGTGTCAACAGGTGACACGAAAAGAAACGGTCGGATTTTTCACCCCATTTGTGACTTTTTTCACCGGATAATAACACTATTAGACTGGGTAGACCTTACCACCTTCTTCCACTACCATTCCTCCTTTCATTGGTATCTGTGTGTGAGTAACCCTCAGTAATCTTTCTATTTTTTTTTTTATCATTAAGGTGTTTCTTCACCTCCTCTTTTCTCTCTATCACGCCAGGCTTTCGTCCTTTAATGTGAGTTAGCGTCCATCTACTGTGATCAATAACCCGAGGCTTTTGTTAAATGCTGCACTTATGCATCACAGTCTATGTGTGTGTGTGTGTGTGTGGCATGTATTATCAGCCTTCACTTCAGTATCAGCTCCGGTCTTTGGTGCCTTTATTCGGTTAGAGTTGCTTGAGACGGACAGCACATTTTTCACTAGTCTCCGTTTGTGCGAGTGTGTGAGCGTGCACGTGCACTCTGCTTAGCATGTTGAATGGGGCCGGTCATTATTGATCTCGAGCGCTGGACATTTTTCAAATCCTTGGCTTCAATCGAAGACGTGCACCTACAGAGATGCCCGATGCGTGTGCGTGTGTCCGTCACTATTTTCCTCATTCCAGCGGCTCTTGGACGAAAAGTCCTTGAACCAGCGGGTGAAGCATGGAGGTGTACACGCGTACACATGCATCGGCGTGCACGCACTCACAGTCATGTGTATTTGTGAAAGCGAGCTGTCAGTGCTGCTCTCACACACCATTCATCACAAGCTACTAATTCTGTTAGACCATTGTGGAGCCTTTTGCACCCCACGTTGCTCTCTGAAAACTCAATCAGAGGCTAATGCCCCCAACCCTTTGAACGTGCACACGCACGCATGAGCTCTCACTTTCAGTTTCCCACTTGCACACGCTCACAGGAGCCCTAAGGGGACAGCAGTGGTCTTGGGAGGCCGTGCCAGCCCGACTCCATAAGTGTTGCTTGTGTTTGATGGACAGGAGCAGCCTGACCTTAGTTACTGGTGCTGAGAGGTGCTGCAGTGGGAATCCAACTGTTAACATCTAAAGAAAAACAGTTGTGCGATGACTCAGTGACGTGCAATACAAGATGTCCGTGATGTGCATGCACCATATACAGAGTGTGTTTTATTCAAATTTGCCAGAGTTATAATTAAATATTATTTTGATTACAAGGCAATCAATTCAGCGCTTCGATTTTTAGAGAACAGAAAAAAAAAGCAACAACAAAAAAAAACCAAATGAATGTTGTTTAATTTATAGTAGCTTTTTTAACGGTAGACCAAAGAAGAAGAACAGAACTGAGACAGGGACTTTGCCACCTGTGGTTGTAGATTTGATTAGTTAATCAGAGGAATCACTTTGCTGAACTCTGCATTTAGAAAGCATAATTACAGAACAAGCTTAAAAAAAAAGTCTAAAACAGAACAAAAAAATGTGAGTGCAGCTGTTGAAGGGGCAATGGAAATTAGGGATTTTCATTTTTTTGATTTGACGTAAACTTCAACCACATCAAAAAAAAGTGGAAAGCTCCTAAGAAAATGAGATTGTGAGGAGGGTGTATTCTGTGAGAGCAGGCACTTGAGCACGCCACAAATGGGGGCAGGGTTCGTCAGAAAGGCCACACTAAATTTAGCGCCACCTTTTCATTCTCTAATTATGAGATTAATGCATCCTGCCACAAACGTCACAATACCACCCCTTGATTTATTATCCGGGCGAGCAGATGCAGAGATTGAGCCAATGAAGGAAATACGAGCGGGAGATGTCCGGAAAGCATCTAATCAGCATGCATGTGAGACTGGGCCCGGCCTCGGCTGTGCAGCGGGCTGCAATAGTCTGTGGACAACACAGTGCTGGAGATGAGTTAAAGTCTGTCTTATTTCCTCAACAGGCTGCTATTTAATTAGTGGGGACATGGAAACATATGGACTCTTCCCAGCGCATAAACTATGGATTGTGGCCCTGGGCTTTTGGTTTAAAATCAACACTAAAACGGATCTTATTTCATCCATACATGTATTAATCCATCTCCCGTCCAATCAGTGCAGTTTGGATGTAGCCATCAGGCACTGCTGTGGGAATTTACAAGCCCTCCAATGCTGCTGCCCGTGTTTCCAGACGGGCGTTTTACGAGGCAGCGCACAGTGTGACAGTAAATCTCTTCTTCCTCTTTGCCAAAATGAAATCACCCAGTGCTTCTCTCGCTCTCTGTGACCATATTTGTTTGTCTCACTGAGCTTGTGCAAAAGAAAATTGTCTCGGCTCTGCCAAGTTAACGTTCTAGTCTTTTTATTTTAATAGTGTCTGGAAGGGGCTATAAAAGTCTTTGTTCAATACTCACTAATAAAGTTGGATGTAAGGAAACTCTGGACTCCCTGAGTTGCATTTACAAAACTCATTTACCAGCCTTAACATGCTTCTCCATAATTAGAATTCAGCAGTAAATGAAAAGAAAAAAAAAAACAAACAAACAACAGCAAGAAAAACAGGAAATAATAATCAAGTTTTAATTTGGAGGATGACAGAGTTAGTGAAGCATTTTTCTGACTGAGGTGCTTGCACGCCGTTAGGCTTTCTCTCGTTCAGCACACATATAATGTCCCATAAACACTAAATACTTTCAAGTAGAGCATTTTCATCATGTTTGTTTAGAGCTTGGTATGTTTTTGGAAGTCAGTTTGGATCCAATGTCACATTTATTGTCCATCATTAACATCATTAAAAGCAAATGGCAATAATGAATTTGGCTGTTTGTGATAAATTTGAATATATATATGTATATATATATATATATATACAGGTAGTCCCCGAGTTACGAACAAGTTCCGTTCCTACGCACCGTTCGTAACCCGATTTTGACGTAAGTCGG
>JARVGS010001166.1:29851217-29868602 GCA_031762315.1 Hypsolebias antenori | reverse complement strand
GGGTGGAGTTTGCATGTTCTCTCCGTGCATGCGTGGGTTTTCTCTGGGTACTCCGGTTTCCTCCCACAGACCAAAAAACATGCATGTTGGGCTGATTGGTAACTCTAAATTGTCCAAATGTGTGAGTGAGAGAGTGGATGGTTGTTTGTCTCTTTGTGTCCCTGTGATGAGCTGAAAAGCACAAAAACGACTAATTTAGCCAGTTTTAAAGATTCTAACCTATAATTTGGTGTTGTAGTAGCTAAGAATGATCACAGTCAATGAAACAATCAGAAACCATCAATTGAACATGGCTTGAAAGTCCATTTTACAAACATTGTGCAATAAATCAGGGTGGTTGTGGCTGGAATTCATTTCCAATGCATTCTTCATCCTACTCAAACTCTGAAGCTCAAATTTAAGTATTAACTTTTGTAGAAAGCCCTGTCTTTTAGCAAAGTAATTTGTATCTCATGAGCTAATGGATGAATTTCACAGACATTTTCAGAAAATAATAATTAGCTATTCATGTAGGGGCAGTTGTGGCTGAGTGGTTAAAGCAGTCGTCCACCAAGGTGAGTGTTGGGGGTTTGATTCCATCAGCAGTTGCATGTTGAAGTGCCCCTGGGCAAGACACTGCCTTCTTCAGATAAACTAACTGCCTCCAATGTGTGTCCCGTCAGTGTATGAGTGTGATAAAGCACTGATTAGTCTCTACATGTTCAATAGAATAGATACTGTAGATGGATAGAAAGGCACTATATGAGTACTGTTTACCATCCATCCATTATCTCTACCCACTTCTTATTTTTTTGGATCATGAGGGTTGCTGGTGCATGCCCATGGCCAGCAATCACTGTGTGAGTGGCAGGGAACACACTGGACAGGTCTCCAGTCCATCACAGAGACACATAGAGACAAACGAGACAAACACTCTCTCACTCACACCTAGAGACAATTTAGAATCACCAATTGGAATAACATGCATGGTTTTGGTCTGTTGGAGGAAGCCAGAGTACGCGGAGAAAATCCACACATGCACGGGTAGAACATGCAAACTCCACCCAGAAAGACCCCTGGACCAGGATTTGAACTGGGGCAACCTGCTCGCTGAGAGGCAGCAGCTCTTCCAACTGTGCCACCGTGCTGCCAGTCCATTTACCATTTATGTACAACTCATTAACTGTTGGAGTTGATAAAGAGCTAATCAATATTAGCCAACAGAAAAAAATGCCTATAAGTCAATCAATTTTACTGATGCAAGTTGATGTGGTAGTAGCTGAGAATCATTCAGAACAGATAACCGGAGGTTGTGCACAGCAACACTTTCAAGGTTTGATGAAAACGGCTACATCTAATATGTAAACACAGTGATCTTAGTTGAAAACTCTGACTTGAAAGGTGCTGGGCGAGATATACAGTACATATTTCTTCAATGAATGCTATATTTTAATTTATTATACTTCCGTTGCCGTGCTATGCAAACATTACGTTCTTCTCTGTTAGTTTAAGTGAAAGGTCTTGAGTGTTGATCTGACTTCCTGTGGCAGCAGAAGCAGGTGAGTCAGTGGGATGTCATTCACAAAAAAGAGGTGCAGAGTCCAGGGACGAATATGTTCCTCAACAATGAAAACCGCTTTTCACACAAACACACACATAGTGTTTTGATGTTTAATAATTCTTAACAACACTTTACATCAAATGCACGCGTCTCTGCTTAGACTGGCTTCAATTTAAATCACTTAAAAAGTGAATACATATCATCATCATCCAAATGAGTCTGGTCTCGACACTCTACATTAACAGAATGAGTTTTAACTCTCAGCACACATCAAATACACAACTCCCCTTTTATTCCCTCCCAGTGTGCTCTGTCCTCCCTCCCCTCTCTCTGCTCTGTAAGAGCCTGTTGTATGAAGCACCTTTAATGGCATTGTGAGGGATATGTTGGACTTCACGAGGAGATTTGACACATTGCGTGTGCGTGTGTGCCTGCACTTGTACTTATAAGCATGTGTGCTTTCCAGATCGTGGTGTAGGTGCGATGTTATAGTGCTTTCCCACTCGTGTTACTGTGTGCGCTCACACTCCAAAGCCATTAGATTCTATACAAAATCCCAAAGCCGAGAACTTTAAAGCAGAGAGCGCAGCAATCGACAGGCTGGTCTCCCACCGAGCGCGACTCTCCACTCTCGATCTCTGCTACAGCACCGCTCTCGGCTGGAGCTGCAGTTACATTTTCAGGTGCACGTTTTCACTCTGTTACTTTATCTGCTTTCGACAGCCCACACGTGGGCGCATCAGTAACCGTGCATGCACGGCACCGATATTACCAATAAGTTTTTGCTTGCGTGGGTCTCTATTACTTGTGTGTACGGTGAATGCTTCTAATGGTACCAACTTGTCGTCTCGAAGTGTTTGTGCCTTTGGGGGCCAATAGACGACAGCTCTGGCCTGCTTCGCCACCAATGACATAGCTGACTGGTCCCATTTAGCATGCTAGATTTAGCTTCATTAGAGGGGATGTGGCTGGAAAGGCACACAGAAGAAGTGAAATGAGGGGTAAGAGGAGGAGACTGCAAGGCATTTGCAAAGGCCACTTTGCATTAGAGCTGGACAAAATAAAAAATAAAAAAAATAAAAAAGATACATTATAAACCAGCCGTATCCATAATGTCTGCCGAACAGAGCGAATTAGATGAATGAATAAAATTATTGCAGCAGTTAGAGTTAAATCAAAGGCTCTTCACACAGAGAAAGATTATGGCATTGAGGAGCTTCAACGTTTTTATTACAGCTACCTCTTCAGAAACAATAAGCCATAATATCACAAAGGAAAGTCTGTGAAAACAGTTTTGCTATTAAAAGCCAAGTATTTCTTGAAGGAATGCATATCTTACACCGCCTATCATGTCAACGTGTGAAACTGAAACCATCCTGTGTTGCAAATACACAAAGTGGTTCAGGTCAAACCTTGTAGATGAAGTTAAGCACAATGTTATGCAATATTATGATTTAACAAGATGCATTAGTGCTCAAAATGTCACTCAACTACCACTACACCATATCGTAGCTCAAAAAAAGTAAAACTGACTGATGTATAGTAATTTTTGTGATTACCTGAAGAGGTTAGCTTGATCAAGACTGTCTCCCAAAGTTAATCGGTTGTAGACATACATTCAATGATTACCTTTTGGGGCTTTCATTAGATTCTGTCCATTAGTTCAAGATATATTTTGCTAACAGACAGACAGGGTTTGTTTAACAATTAATGCCAGTTTTACCCAAACATGTTGTGCAATGTAAAAATGCACTGATTGACAAAGATTTTCAGCTGCAACCACACCAGATTTTAGCTGAAGATTCATGAGAATGATGGTTCATGAGAAAGTTTGGTAACACTACACACACACACACACACACGGTCATAGACATGGGCAATAGCATTACTGCCCATCTTCACGTTTTGATTGTGGGTGGTAAAGAAAAAGAAGAAAAGGAACTTTAGGAAACTAAAAAAAATATATATATAAAAATGCACAAACCACAAATTAGGTTATCGACATCAAGCCAGCGGGGTAGACATGTTACATAATCTGTTATGCAACAGGCTAGTGATTCTTTAAAATTTCAATTCATAAAACGTCCTACTTTGCCATGACAGAAACAAATGAGCTATCACATTCAATTGGCAAATTTGTGTCTCCTCTATTATGGCAAATAAGTCACCGCAATGAAAAATAAAAATAAGTGACTTGTCAAGATGGATAGTGTTTGTGGAGACGAGGCAGAGCAGGGGGTTGTGGTAATTAATGCGTGGCTGTTCGAAGGGTTATTTGGGATTTTGTGTGTGTGTGTGTGTGTGTGCGTGTGTGTGTGTGTGTGTGTGTGTGTATGGGAAAGCCAAGTCTGTCAGTTCAAAGAGAATTTAAGGTCTAGCATTCCTTGTAGGAATACATATCATCTGTTGCCTTTCATGCAAAGATCATTAGAAGTTTTGGACAAACCTTGAAATTAACATTATCTGCAATCTCCTGCTAAATTGTATCTTAGTCCTTTAGTTTTAAATTAAAACCGTCAAAGGTTTGAATCACACATTGTGTCTGTAACACTTTTGTCCCACATTGTGATATTTTTAAAACTTGCATTGTATTTTATCTTATTTATTATCTGATGTTTTCTTGTAAATATTTTAATATTACTGTTATTGTTATTAAGACTGTTGCTGTTAATGTAATGGCTTGTCTGCACCTTGCATTTGGCCAGGACATCCTTGTAAAAGAGATTAATAAACTCAGTGGATTTCTTTCCTGATAATAATAATAATAATAATAATAATAATAATAATAATAATAATAATAATAATAATAATAATAAGTCTTACAATGTCTCTTAGCACTTTACATATGTGTTATTAATGACTACTGGTGGGAGTCCACACCATGTTTCAGCTCATTATCTGTAAAAATGACTGAATTATTTCCATCTCTGTGTTTGCTAAGATCAAGTTGCTGCTGTGTGACTGGATAGACAGTACAAGATGTTCATCCACTGTTTATGTTTAAGTTTTAACAAAATCAGTTTTGCAGTCATTGAGATATTTAGGAGCCAATACAATCCAATAAACACACACACAGACACACAAACCATCACTCTACCTTTGCCTTTGGTGACTGGAAGTAAAAGGCATGGTTGATCATGACAACAAAATCCAAATATTCTCCTGTAACACTGTCCTTGATCTTTGAGTACAAACTTACATTCGTCCAACCACTTTCATGCACTGAAAAAAAAAAAAAAGTCCCATTAGGGGGCTTGATACAAACAAATCAACACAAACATGCTTCAGACATATGTGTGTGTGTGATTTTATGGAACACATCTCCCTAGAAACAGTGGCACTGTCTAAGAAAAGACACCTTGCAATGAATGGTGTGAGGTCATCACACTTAGCCCTGGTCCTCACTCTGGGTCAATGTCCCAATAACTGCTGGTGATAAAGGGGTTTCCATGGTAACCTGAGTTTTTCTTTCTTCCTTGCAAACTGGCAAAGCGAAAGAAGTCCCCTGGGTGTGCATGTCTTGCAGCAAGCAGACCCCTGGTGATTTATCCCTCTCTGCTCCTGTACAGCACTAAACCATTAGGACAGAGCAACAAGAGGGCAAGAGGAGAGAACAAAGTCTGCTCTGCTCAAAGTCATGCAAGATCCCCATCTATAATGATTTCTTTCTTTTGTTGTTTGGGTCCAACATACTAATTATAATTATTTGAACCGTTAATAACACCTCCTGCCGGCACTGAAACAACACTGGCAACCCCTGATTTGGTGCTGGTTGTGATTGCATTGGACCTTCTTGATAAGCAAAAGCAGTGGGAACAGTTGCCCGTTTTTATTTTCTTCCGCCTACATCAGCATTTTAGAGGCCAGTGTTTATGAGAAGCGTTCCATAGGCTGCGCGCTGAAGAGAGGCTAAAACTATGTTGTAAAATTAAACTCTGTAAGGCGGCCATAAATGTTTGAAATCAGCAGAATCAGCAACAGGGGACATAATTTTTGAGCCGAGGGACATCTGAAGGTACTTCCACGAGCTGTCGGAGTTCCTCGTTTTCATTAATATGATGGTTTACAGTTTTCTGTGGAAAATAATGGTATAACCATCCCCATATATTTGCCCACTGCAAATAAATAAATAAATGAAGGTGGACTATCATGTTTCTGCTTGTGTGTTTGTTTATTACCAAAATATTTCAGAAACTACCGTATCCATTTCAACAAAACCTGATCAGATAGACAATGAAATGAAAAAAAGGTCAACTCAATACAACAGGGCTGTCACAGCAAATTGACTTAAAAACATAAAAACTACAATAACTCAGCCACTTATACATGTATTGTGCTAAAATATTACATTTTAGTAGCTGCGAGTCATTTCCAACGTGTATTCTGAGAGCTAAATGATCCAACGCTGTTTTCCACATGTTGCCATTACCTGTTAGGACTCAACTTTGTCTGTATGTTTGCAAATGATCTCACGAGCAACTGGACGTGCTTATTTAAAATCCCAGGAAATAATCTAGGATGTGCATCTACATTTTGAAGAGAATCAAAACCAAGATGGGTGCCGCTTATTAAACTCATACACCCAACAAATGTCTATAACCTCATCAGTTTTACAGATGTTGGGCTAAAAATTGATATTGTAGTAGATGAAAGTAATTTCAAGAAATTTGCCAAGCATTACACACTGTTGGAGTTCACCCTGTCTGATTGTCAGCATAATATCTCATGCACCTCAGTACAGATTTTTACAAAACTTTCAGATATTGATCATTGTACTACTAAACAACTTCTGAAATCAATCCAGCTTACAAAGCCTATAGCGGATCTACATTAAACAACACAAGAATGGCCATAACTCAGCTGGAATTTGATGTGATGGTAGAAAGTATTATTCACAATATATACTCAAAAATATGTATAGCGCTATTGCAAGGTTTGATCAAAATGTCTATTAAAGACAGCAGGAGATTTGCATTCATGCCATGAATACTATGACTTTAACTCATTGTTTCCAAAATAACCGTCAGGTAGTGTTGGTGTTTGCAGCATCAGATGTCGCATGGAGTCGTTAAAACAACAGTGGTTGCATTTCGGTGGCAATAGCCACAGCAGCCTTGTATAGAGCTTTATTGATGAAGATTGGAGTGGAGTGTTCTCCCTCCTCCTCCACACAAAAGCCTATATTGGATTTCACGCTGGCTGCTCATTCACCAGACACTGCAGTACATTCCTAACCAAAAGCCTGCTGGCAATACGACTGCTTTATTTGTTTATAATGTTTAGGCTTCCCGCAAATGGCTTGCACTGCAGTCCCCAAACTGTGCATAGTTACATTTAGGCAATCGACTGGGCTCGTTCTGACACGAGTGCTGCAGCTCAATTCATTTGCAATGGACTGAAAAGCCAACGGTGTCGTCTCATTTGGAAGAGGAAAGAGCGTGAGGAAATAAGGGAAATGAGGAAAAAAATGAGAAAAAGGGTCAGTGTCACTGAAGCTGTGACTTAAACAGGATAAATGATGCTGGTGTACTTTAGTAAAATCATTACCCCCCAGAACAACCCCCCACCCCCAAAATAATTTTTAAAAAGCACATGTTTTCCTGACACAATGTCTACACCATCGCTAAACTGCCCTCTCTGAGTTGTACGTTCTTCTGATGTGTTTCCCTCTGGCTGCCACAGCGCTCATTAATCTATAACAATCCCAACTGCCAACGTTCACAACTTCAGCTCCATTAAGAGATATGACAGCATCCGAGACAAATTCCTGGGAAACACTTGCTGCAGTGAAACTTTAAATTACCCATCTGATGACAGACGATGACATGGAGGTGACACGCCAGGAGAAATCAAGTTAACTGTGTTGCAGTGGTGCTGACATGCACACCAACATGACATCTGGTGGTGAACTGGTGGGAGTCGTGTCACTTCTCGTTCGTACCACCACCTCGATTCGTCGCCGCTTGTGCACGTGCGAGTGCATGTGTTTGAATCTCCCAGTTTCTTCACTGCAGCCTTGTCCTCTGCCAGCTGCTCAGCTTCTCACTCCATTTGCTCCAGACTTCAGACACATCTGCCCAGTAAATCCATCCCTGTCTCACATGCAAACACTGTGCAGTCGAATGCAGGTGCAGATCAAAAAATTTGAATATTGTGAAAAAGTTCAATTTTTTTTTTTTTTTGTCAATCATTTCCGACAGTGAAACTCACATAGGCCTATTCATTACAGGGCGAAACATATGAGGCTTTATTTCTCATAATTTTAATGATTATGGCTTTTAAATAATTAAAAATCAAAAGTCAGTGTCTCAGAAAATTAGAATGTGTGAAGAGGTTCAGTATTGTGAACGCCTGGTGCCACACCTTGATCACTTAATTAACTCCAGACATGAGCTACAAATTTCCTCAAGCCAAGCCATCATTTGTTAGCCAAAATCATCAAAATTACAAGAAATAAAGGCTCAAATATTTGCCGTTTGTATAATGAACCCATATAAAATGTTTCACGTTCTGAAATGATTGCCAAAAAAAAAATTGAACTTTTCCATGATATTTAATATATTTAGATGAAATCCTAGTGACTGTTAGTTCATGTACTGTTGAACAAAACATTAAGTGTCATCATCTTCCTTCAAATTATGTGGGGAAAAGACAAGGTTCTGTTCGCTCAATTAAGACTTGGACCCTCCCAAAAGAGGCAAAAATAATAAGTTGAATGCGGATGAAATTCTATAATCCGTATTATCACTAGAAAACATTTTAAACTTTATTTATTATACAGTATATAAACATGGAGGATTTTGAAAATGTGTTTTCGCCTGCTGCTGTTACCTGAACTTCCCCAGGCTGTCAATTAAACCTTACTTAACCCCCCGTTCAGAGTTCCTGTCTAAAGACGTTCACATTAGCTGCAAGTCAGATAAACACAAAGTAGTTCAGAAAAAAAGGTAATTAATGAACTTTTTAGTAAAATAATAAAATAAAGACCGTGTGACATTTTTGCAGAGAATGTTAGCTCTTCTGTCCAGGGGTACCACCAAGGGGGAATCATAAGGGGCACTGGCCTCTGCAAAATATTTTCTGACACTATTATTGCCCCGAACATCAACCCCTCTTATATTTATGAGTTAAGCTTCAGTTCTTTAAATAGTATTAGCAATTTCTGCTGTAAATTAATAAAAGCGTACGCTTATTTCAAAATACAGGTAGTCCTCGACTTAAGGCGCCCTCGACTTACAGCAACTCGGACTTAAGAACGGGTGTGCTAACATACATTTTACATGTATTTCCTCGACTTACGGCAAAAATCCGGACTTACGAACGGGTTTGCGGTGCAGTATAATGAGTTCCGACTTACATTAAAATCGAGTCAAGAACGGTTTGTAGGTACGGAACCCGTTCGTAAGTCGAGGACTACCTGTACTTTATTAATCCCAAAGGGAAATTAAGTGTTGTCATAGCTCATGGGCCTGGTTTCATTCAAGAGTTGTTATAGATGCTGATAGCTGTGGGCAGGAAGGATCTCCTTCAGCAAATCCAAAGAATCTGATTGCATATACTGAACCATCCACCCAGATCCAGCTTGCTGTCAGATCCGGCAGGCCTCTCAGTCCTCCTGGGCAGCAGGACTGCCTGAATGCCGGGCAGAATTTCTCCCTGAGCGATGGTCACTCCTCCCAGCAGTCTGCAGAGCTCCTTGTTGCCATGGACAGACAGCTGAAGGTACTGAGGGATGATCCCGGTCCTCCCATTGTCATGAGCCAAGTTTCTCACCAACTCCAGGATCTCAGCGGTCGGGTACTTGAGCACCGCTGCCAGGTTGACGGGAATTCATCCACAGCACCTCCTTTTCAACTCATTAAGATTTGGAGATGTAGTTGAGGTATTTGAACTTTTGAGGTATTAATCAGCTGCTCCTGGTTGTTTAAAAAAAACACCCCGTTGCCATGGTTACACATCATAACACATGCCCAAACGTAAAAAGGTTTCAGTAAAAGCCCTTTCAGTTGCACAGCATCCGATACCAGAGGAAGTAATCATCCATAAAAGCAATTTACATCCAGAAAAAGAGGAAGTAAAGTTTTCAAAAGCAATAAATCAGAATGAATAGAACAGAGCTACTCCAACATGCAGCCACCCCGAGCGGTGCAATGATGGCAGATGAATTAAAAACAGTGTTCAGTTGAACTAACATTTGAGATTGGATATCCTGATGCATGCTCAATAATCCAGGTAGAAAAATCTATAAAAGTTAAATCAGGTCCTCTGGACCTGGACTTTTGAGATTGGAGTTGTCTTAAGATGGCAGTGCCTTGGTCTTTGCTCTACTCAGACTAGGAGTTATCGCTGCTGTACGTTCAGAATTAAACTCTAGCTCCTTAAACTTAGCCTCTCATAACCTTCCCGCAAAACCCCACTCAAAAAAATAGGAACTATCCCTTTAAGGTAGCCTACTATTTAGTGTGAATTAGTTTAGCATTTCACCATACTTCTTCTTTTATTTTGTTCAATTTGCTCTCTCCTGAGTGTCCCCCCCCCCACTTCTCGATTTTCTGCCCCACCTGCTATTGATTGACAATTGTTGCACCTGCATCCATTTATCAGTCAACTCCCTCAGAACGTACAGTCCTGGGTTTTATTAGCTCACTATCAGAACCTCGTGTGTTGTTGCTGTTCTCTGCTGCAATGTTTTGTCTTCAAAATTCACTTTTTATTTAATTCTTTTGCATGATTTTTTTTAAAAGACTAACACATAAAATGTGCCTGTATGTAACAGTTCACCACATCTGTTGGCAGAAAGTGTTTTTATTTCTTGCATTTTCTGATTGCCATTGTCTCCTTATTGCTTGCAGCCAAAGGCCCGAGTGTTTGTTTGTCTGTAGTGTTAAGAAAATATCTTATTAACCACTGAATTATTAACCACAGGCCATTATAGGTCTGTTTGCATTTATTGTACTGTTGCATATCTGCACTGTGTGTTGTATTGTTTTTGCACATACTGTCCTGTGTTGCACTGTGATGCTGGAGGAACGCTGTTACACGGCCCCTCATAAAATGACAATAAATCCTCTCTGACTTTGACTCTGACTCTGAACAGATTTTACAGAAATTTTCATAATGTAATCATTGGATGTGCAACTACAATGCATTCAAGATGGCTGCCACAACTAAGCCATCCTGGCTGATGCAAGAATGACACTCAATTGATTTTACAAATATTAAGCTAAAGTTTGGTGTGATAGTTGCTTAGATTTATTCCCAACACATCCTGTACTTTGAGCACTAAAAGATCCTGAGATCTATAGTTTAAAAACTTTGTCAGCTACTGGAGTCAACTGTGCCTGACAGCAAAATGTCTCAGACACAACTGGACGTATAAACTCTCAGGAAATGATTTAGTGTATATTTCAGTTCAAGTCAGTTTATTTGAATAGCACTAAGTCACAACAGAAGTCATCTCACATGCATTCCTTCAAGGGTTTTGATTTTTATTAGATTACAGATCAGAAATGATCATTTGTTCTTTGTCTTCTTCTTTATATTACTCCTTCTGGGGCTGTGGTATGTTTGTGGTAAGTGCCGTGGTCTTGTAATCCTGAGGTTCGAGCCCAGGTTGCGTCAGGAAGGGCATCCGGCGTAAAATTGTATGCGTAAATCTTTCAAGTGAGTTTGCTCGCTGTGGAAACCCCTAAAGAAAGGAGCAGCCGAAATAAAAATCTCAGTCCTTCGCTTATATCACTCCCAGCAAAAGCTCTTGTTTTTGTGTCTCTTATTTAGTTCACATCTGTTCTAAACCACAGTGTGTGCATATGCCAATGAAAATTTGATCAAGACTGGTTTTATTTGCTCATACCTCTTTGATTTATAATGTCTTTGGTCTCAGAAATCAATGATAGACGACACGTTTTGTATTTATGAAATAACTCTGGCTAATTTTCCACATAATGGCAAACACATGACGCCCTGAGTCAGGCTGGTTGTTTATTTTTCTCCATATGACCAGCTGAGTTCAGGACATCTGCTAAAATGCACAGAAAAACTGAGGCCACCCAGAGATAATTTACTTTATAAAGAGGGCCTCCCCACATGCCCTAATATTGCAGTGTGAGGACTTCGCTCTGCCATACTTCATCATTTGTGAATTATTTATAAGGTGTGCAACGTGGCACCCTTAAAAAAAAAAAAAAAAAAAAAAAATTCATTGCTTCATAAGTCTTCATGGCCTTCAGCAAGAACAAAGTGGAAAAGGAGAACACCTAATCCGCTGTCTGTCACTGAAATTTGTCATCTTTCCCATTTGGCAGGTTGATGCATCGGCATAGCTATCCTGTCACTGCCTTGTCATCATAATTGTGAGAGCCCAGTCTGAGCAATAGCAGATGGCGACAGAGGCAGAGTTTGCACGGCCATTGGGGCACACGCAATACAATGCTTGTTATGCTGGACACAAGTTTGCTCCACACCCCAAATTCCTTAGCCAGAGTTAGAACTATAACCCAGGAGTGAAGGCGTATTAAACATGGACGCCAATGTTTTTTTTCATGGCCTCTAAAGCCCAACTAGTTCTTCACCTTCTAAAAGGAGCTGTGGGAGTATAAACCCTGTCGCCCCACAGTTTACCTCACGCTGGCACCATCTGACTTCACTGATGTGAGTATCTTTACGCTTCGACTCAATGAGCAAATATGTGTGTCTAGACAGTTTTTGAAAAAGTCAATCAAACAAATTAGCAGCCTTAGTCAAGCGGACACTCTGAGCCTGATCAGGTGTTAAGACTCAATTTACACGGACGGCTTCATTAAACCAACAGAAATAGGGAAACTCAGCCCACAGGTGAGAAGGACCTCCCAGGAAATAACCTGACACCTCACATGTGGACTACATACGATGACTGATGTACTTAATGTTTAATAAACTGTAACAAGAGATGGTTTGATTCATTTAGGACTTTTTATGCATGTTTGTACATTTCAGTTCATGCCTTCTTTTCAACCACCTGCATCTTAGAATTTATGTGCAAAACCTTCCACTTCATGATCCATTTACTCAGTGCAAACATTAAAAACTAGACTATTTTCCTTGTTTTTACAGCTCATC
Source organism: Hypsolebias antenori (assembly GCA_031762315.1). Lineage (NCBI taxonomy): Eukaryota > Metazoa > Chordata > Actinopteri > Cyprinodontiformes > Rivulidae > Hypsolebias > Hypsolebias antenori. The sequence continues at coordinate 29,855,965 of JARVGS010001166.1, read as the reverse complement.
CTCTATGTCTTCTCATCCAAGCTTTTCATGTTGCCTGTAAATGTTCCCCTCTCCGTTTTGTCTGGAAAAGAAAACCAGTGTGATATTTAATGAACTTTTTCAAAGCAGGAGACCAAAATCAGTGATTCACAGCAGGTTTAAATCATATATGATATACAGCAGAATAAAAATTCATGTTAGGAGTACTTTTAGTAGCTGTCTCGTTTGGAAAACGAAAATGTTTTATGCTCATTAAAGCAGCAGGAGTGATAAAATGCCAATAACGATCCGTCAGGCTACTGCTTCTCTGGTTTTTAAGGTGAATCTGAAATAGAAATGAACGTGCACAATTCAGAACAAGACAAAGTGTATATGATTGGAGTGATGATGTGTTTTTGAATGGTGGAGCCACAAACAGCCTAAAATTGTCATAAACAGTAATCTGCAGGGGGAAAAAAACAAACCTTTGTTCAGTCCTCAGAGTTCTGCACCAGATGTTGGCAAAACGAAGATCTGAACAAGTCTGAAATCAGGTCACGTTGACTGGTGGAGATTTAAAATGACGTTTTGGTTGCAACGGGCCAAACGGCTGAAGAATCTAAAGTGCTAGAATTTTTTATTTAAAGAACGCTTCAAACAGGGCCGGATCAGTCAGTACAAGGGCTACTGCTGCAGAAAAGAGGCACAAAGAGCATGAAACTGGGAGAAATGGTGACTGATTCAAACCAGCAAATTTGTAATGCAAACGTTAGACGGGCTTTAAAAATAGAATATGGATGGCTTCTACCTCTAGACAGTCAAGCTGAAATTTTAGCCATAACAATCACTTCTGATGTCAAAAACATAACAGTTATGAAAAAAATTGGCAGAGATGATAAAATAATAATTGTGCAAGGTATCGGGTATCATACTAGTATGATGTGAAGTGGATGAGTGGCTTCACGGTGGCGCAGGTGGCAGAGCTGCTGCCTCTCAGCGAGCAGGTTGCCCATGTTCAAATCCCGGTCCGGGGGCCTTTCTGGGTGGAGTTTGCATGTTCTCTCCGTGCATGCGTGGGTTTTCTCCAGGTACTCCTCTCACAGACCAACAACATGCATGTTAGGCTAATTGGTAACTCTAAATTGTCTCTAGGTGTGAGTGAGAGAGTGAATGGTTGTTTGTCTCATTTATCTCTGTGTGCCCCTGTGATGGACTTGTGATCTGTCCAGGGTGTCCCCCGCCTCTCGCACAGTGATGGGTGGACATGGACACCAGTGACCACCGTGACTCAAAAAGGAAGAAGCGGGTAAAGATAATGGATGGAAATGGATCAGTTGTCAATTTATTTATACATGTTTATTCACTCAGTTGGGTCTGTGATCGCAAGATTGCTGGTTCAACTCCCGGTACAGACAACATCAAAGCATGGGTGGGATAGGTGAAGCATCCACACCTGCCTCCACCCTCATTTGCCCTTGAGCAAGGCCCTTAACTCCCACCATCTGCTCCCCCGGGCACCCTACATAGCACTTTTTGCTCCACACAGAGGGCTGTGGTAGCTCGGTGGTAATTGCCATGACTTTGTGTGACTTAGTTTAATGTGGCGACCCCTGACGAAGGGAGCAGCCAAAAGAAAAAAAAATGTATTAGTTAAATAATTAAGTAAACCACAAGTTTAAAACAAATTTCCCCAACAGACAATGAATTGCATTTTATCGTATCGTATCATATCATATTGTATCGTGCTGTATCGTATCACTACTTGTAATATAGACAATATCATATTGCATTGTATGTTTTTAAATGGATCACAAATGTCATAAATCACAAGATTTGCATTGGTATTTATAATGCAAGAGCAATAAATTCAAGGTGGCTCAATTCTTCTAAAGAACAATAATCTTTTAGCCTACACAGTGGAAAAATACATGTTGATACTTGCCAAAGTGTGCATTAAATAATTATTGACCTTTCCAAATTTGGACAAAACACACTCAGGTTTTGCTCAAGTCTTTTTCTTCATATTGACACTGTTAAAGAGAAAAATTGAGTCACACTTAACTTTAGCTCAACTTCTAAGCCTCTGGAAGTCAAATTTCCCTTACTTTGCTCGTTGAAATTTGAACTCTATTTTTGCATGCCTTCGTCCTTCCACTTATGTCTTATGTAGCCAAATTAGGTTCTAGCCAAAGTCAGATTTACACCGCCTGCCACACTGAGGTGGGTTTGTGCTATTATGATTCACAAAGTAGGAGAAAAACCTGCAGCTTTTCGTTCTTTTACATTGGCTGCTCATTAACCATCGCTCCAAGGGTCACTAAGTGGAATTACATTCAGCAACATTTCACTGCTTGACATTTAGTGCACAAGTGATGCGATGGTATTGGACTCAGACTGTGGCATGTGAAGCGTTTGAACGTGGAAACCCCACACACTGGGCCTGGCACACTCAGATACACAAACGTACATGCAATCAATCAGACGAGGGAACCATGCTGCTGACATATAAACTTACCACAAGACTCTTTTCTTTCACTCCTCATACAGAGAAAAGCCCCTGCCCCCCGGTTTTCCTTGCGTCGTTCTATCTTCTTTACATTGCACTCTTTCAGCTTCTATCTTTTTTTTCCACCTCTGCAGATAAATAAACACAGTCACCAATCATCATTAAAACCATGGCAGCACCTTCCTGCTCACAGGACTTTGCGTGATGTCTTCATACGTGCTCTTCCGAGTGCACGCGTACAAGTGCTGACACGCACGCCATCACACAGAAACGGACCGTTTCAACAGCGTGCTTTCCGTTAGCGTTTTGAGAGAAAATAGGCCAGTTTTGATACGAGCTCAACAACTCCGTTCAGAATGTGATTACATAAAATTCTGGCTTCGTTTCAGCAGGTCCTCATTAGAAGAAACAGTGAATGTTCAAACAGGGATTCCACCTCCGCCTGACAAAGCGTGTGTTGATTTCTTTCACCAGTCTACTGTCACGGAAAGTTTGCTTTGCTCCTCGGGCTTCCTCTTTGTTTGACTCTGTATTCACAAAGTGAAAGTGATAAACATGCTATGTCAGTATTCCTTTTTTTCCTTCTCTCCTCCAGCTGCAACTCCTCACCTGTCTGTCCCAGCTGTGTAAGGCGGGCCTCGTTGAATCGAGACTTTTGGGAACCAACGGGGATGTTCCAGGTCTCAGGGCGACGGCGATGTGTCTAAACAAACAGCTGCAGCTCATCTGATGGTCGTTTCTATTCTGTCACTACCATTCTCCTCTTCATGCTCAGCTGCTCTCGATGATTCACAAACTCATGCTGCAGTAATATACAGTATGTTGGCGCACACATGCACTAAGAGCTGCTTTAAGCAGCACCTGAGCAGAACTGTTTCAATAACTGTTCCTATAAAGCCCTTCTGCACTCTGTGTTTTGTCCTTTCAATTTCATTCATGTCTATCAATTAAGCATACACTTGACTTCACATGGCATCTTAATTATATTTTGCGTGAAGCACCAGAAACCAACTATTACTTCTTCGCTGGAAAACCTCCCCTCAAGTTTGTTGCGCTTTTGTAAACTTTATCAAAGGCTACTTTAATTTGAAAAAGGCAAGAATGTCCATCCAATATGATCAAGAGGGTCTTAGACAAGATTATCACAGAGCAGGAGGTTGATGTTAAAGAACAGGGAGGTTGTTTAAGGTTTATTCTGGAAAAGAAGCTTGTGTATTGGAAAAGTATTCATGCCCCTTGAACGTTTGTTACTTTACAGCAGTGGTGTCAAAGTCACTTATAAAAGGGGGCCAAAATTAAAAACTTTTCAAACTAAGGGACAATTTCAGAATCTACATTAACTCACATCAGACACCCAGCATATTTTCTTGGTCAGAGGTTCCCCAACAAGGATTTGATTGGCCTCATTTGATGTTCTTTGTTGTGCTTTCAACCTCATGATCAAAGATTGCTGAAAAAAATCAAGATATAGAAGTATTTTACATTGCACATATCATCTTGGGGGCCAGAAAAGATGTCAACGAGGGCCACATTTGGCCCCCGGGCCTTGAGTTTGACACATTTGCTTTACAGCCTCAAATTTCAAAGTATTTTACTGGGATCTGATGTGACAAACTAACACAAAGTGCAACTGTTTGTGAAGTGGAAAGGGTTGTAGGGATTGAATCGACCAGTCAACGCTAGGACATCTCGCGGGTTTTTAAATTTCACGCCGACTAGTCGCAGTCACGTGATTGTGTCGCCGGGTGCTGGCTAGAGCTGTCATTTCTAACCTGCGCCCGATCCGACCTAAGAAATTGGGCTGGGCCAAAATAGTGTGTTGGATAGGTGGGCCGGGTTGGTGTTCGCTGACGATCCAATTTGGATTGCCAGCTGTGCATGGCCGTTTGAATGTGCGCTGACCGGCCGGTTGACAGAAGTAATTAAAAAGTCCAGATGGCTCACTGCCAGCGACCACCTGAAGCTTAACTGGACTGGACCCAGCTGCCGCTTCAGCAGGCAGTGGTGGATTCCACCCGCACCCCTGTTTTTAGTTTTATTTTATTTAATCCACGGTGGAGGAATCTACCACCGCTTGCTTCCTGTTTTAAGTTTATTTTTTTTATGTACCGCACGCTTCTTTCACATTTTCAGCTTAAGAATAGTTTGTTTTTTCTGTGACTTATTTGCCGTATGTTAAATGGTAGGAGCATAATCTAAAAAAGCTAAGTCTGGTCCTCTGGACATTCAAAAAACAAAACAAAACAAAGCAAAAAACCTTTTTCAGTGGCTTTTTTTTTTTTGC
>JARVGS010001166.1:29809026-29819181 GCA_031762315.1 Hypsolebias antenori | reverse complement strand
ATGGATGGATGGATGGATGGATGGATGGATGGATGGATAGATGGATGGATGGATGGATGGATGGATGGATGGATGGACAGACAGACGGATGGAAGTTAGCTTGGTCTACAAAATTCATAGTTTCCACATAGCACATTGATCTCAAGGTCTTTTAAAACTTGACAACAGAATGATGATCTTATGTTGCTGCATGATTTAAATTAAAAAGTTGCAATTTTTTTTTTAACCATTGTAGTTCAAATAATCATAAATATATTAAGAATATAAGGAGAACACTCAAAAAATCTTGACTCGCCCCTACTACACTGAAACACCCTGTTTAGGATCAAAGCTTACAAATGCAATTATGTAAATATTTTAGCATGTTTTATTTTATTTTTGTTATACAAATTTGATTTTGGGGGGATAAACCTGACACTTCCTTTGCACAAAATAATCTAGGCTGACATTTCAGTGACAAGACTAGAGCATTTATACCCAACAGCAGATGGCCCAGCTTTTAGCTACTATCCATCAATAAACAGCAACGTGATGAAGAAAAATTATGATGTTTCCAGCACCAGATTTTTGTCATGATTGAGACATAATTCCCCTGTTGTTATGCTTCTTCTTGGTGTCTCCCTTTAAAATTCAAAATGACACAAAGACCCACTGATGCAACTATGCTTCTCCTCTTCCTTTTCTGTCAGTCTTAGAATTACTCTCACACAGAGAGCTGTCTTATTAAAAGCTCCAGGAGAAAGCAGGCTGCCATTGTCCCATTACTGTGTGGCAGAGCTGACGTTAGTGAAGCTGGCAGCCATGGATGACTGGGAGCCACCAAAGGCCTTGGTCAGCTGACATTATCCTGCCTCTCAAATGTTATCCAGTCCAGCAGCAGTGTCTCTTTCTATGTGTGTGTGTGTGTGTGTGTTTGTCTTTATATAAATGAAACTCAGGGATGGCATTGCCATGTGTGTCTGCAGGTAGACAGAAAAGGAAGGAAATCAGGAACATTGAGACAAACAGAGAGGGTAACAAAGAAGATTGTAATTTGAGTAAATCTGGAACAGGAAAGCAAAGAAAATGGAAAAGTAAAAAAAGGACAAAAGCCACCAAAAACAGATTGAAAGGGATCATGCAAAACCACAAAATGTCACACTCAAAGTATCTGTTCTAAATGTCTCTTAGTTTCCACCTCGCCAAATCCCAGCTTAATGTCCAGTGAACAAAATGTGTTATAGACATTTACGTATACGTTATTTTGGTTCGCTGTAGTGTGCTTCTTGAATTGGAGTTACTACCAAAGATAATCAGTTGTAGACATGCATCCACTGATTATTTTTTGAAAATGTTTATATAATTTGTTCAGAGATTTAAAAAAAAGATTGCCAATAGATGAACAGGGCTAACATCATCAATACATGCTATAGTTTAAGGAAAGATTTTATGCAATGAGTGTCGTTTGAAGTAACATTTGTAAATGACAAGTACAAGATCTAAAAAATGTGCCCAAAATTTTTGAAATTGACTTATTTATTTATTTATTATTGTTGTTTTTATTATTATCCTTGGCGTTTACTAAGATCTGTTGGCTATGGCACACATGAATTGGGTTAGCTCCTAAAGTTATTAATTTCCAGAAGTACATCTAATGGCTGTTTCCTAAAAGTTTCAATAACATTTGTTCAGTTTTTCACAATATATTTTGCTAATTATCAAGAAAAGTTCACTCTGTATAGTCCATGGCAAATACAGTATTTAAACAGAGATCTTGTTTGGTCTGTTAGCACTTAGAATTTGTACTGGGGATCAGTCTCAGCTACCAACACAACATTGTTTAAGTAATTGCTTAAAAAATGCAGTTATAGCCTCTTTTTTGTTGTTTAACATCAGTTGGTGATAGTGGTCATCTTGAACTGTGTTGAGACCAAAAGTTAATCAACTTTAGACATGCATTCAGTGATTAACATTGGTAAGTTTAAATAAAATGTATCGACTGGTTCACAAACTATTTTGATAACAGGCAAACAGACATAAACACTCATGCCTAGAAAAACCTTATCATCCACCTATGTCCACATCCCTAGAGCAATGGGGGATTTTAAAAAGAAACAAATAAAACAACAAAAAGCTAGTTGTCCTTTACTTTCTAAAAATTTGAATATATACTTTCTAATTGCTGCTGTGGCTGAGTTATGAATGACATCTGGCACAGGATCCGAGCACATGGACAGAGCCAAACAGAAATCACCAGAGGTATGTTGGGTCATTGACCATTAAAATTTTGTCACAGTTGAAATGCCGAAGGTCCGAGCTGCGTATAGGACAAGAGATTAGCTCTCAGCGCATTTCTGCAGGGATGAAGCTGAAACTCAGCACACGGTCCAGATGGGTCAGCCGCACAGAGCCAAAGCCCTCTTTAACCTGCTGGATCAGGGAATCAGCCATACTTCACAGCTAAATCACAAATCACACACAGACACACACAGAGAGTCCCCCATGACCACAAACAACTCACACGCTTGAGGACATGTTTTTGCCTTCTTCTACTCACAGCCTGGCCAGGTGCAGCCAATCAAATGACTTTAAATTTTCCATCCACAATGCTGTTATGAAAAGTAATAAAGTACAGCTCACTAGTTTGTGTATTGAAATGGTTGTAAAACAGCCATTGCAACGCTTTATAGAGTGAATGTCATAAAAAAGATCCATTATTTCTTTGGGAATAAGCAATAATAGAGTGCACTTAATATTCTGCTTTACAGACTTGTTTATTTTCATGTAGACTGGAGCATTAGAGATGCCATTATAAGGCAGTTTAAATTGGTCCACTGAGGCTTGGTCTAGCCCGTATAACAAGCACTGTGATTCTAAAACATTTATGCAACATCGCCCAACATTACGGCTTTTAGTATTTGCCACAGAGAATTGTTTGGTCTCCGGAGACGATCGAGGATGTTTTGTGAATGCATGGAGCTGTTTTCTGTCAGTTACTTCTTCCGTCTTTAGTCAAGTGGAACCTAATGAAGGAACACAATTTAAAACCCCATTCCCACCCAAAAACATCCATTAACTTGTTTGTGCTCTTTGTAGTTTATCACTAATTAATGCAGAATTAGCAGGCTGATTGTCCTGATAACTCCTCAGTTGTCAGGAAGAGATTTTGAATAGTTCTTTCTCTCTCACCCATCTCTAACTGAATGGTTCTGCATATTAAGTACAACTATGGCTTGCTACTTTGAATGCAAGTAACAGTAAGCAGAAGAAAAAGGAAAAAGGAAACGTAACTGTGCACCATTAGAGTTACTGTTTCTCTGTATAATTGTCAACAAATTCATGATGCACTCTAATCTGTTTTGAGACATGCTTTTACCACAGCTAGACAACTTCTGTGACACAAAAATATAGACATTGGTGTCACTGCTCTCAAAGATCACCCCCAACTACTGGGTCAAACATTTTAAATCTCAGATCATTCAGTTGCTAAATAGTGCAGGTGTTTGAAAATCTCCTATGTACTAGTCAGACATAGACACTACACTGAGTCAGCTCCCCCCACCTCCCCCCTGGCTCTGTAATGAGGTATAAGCATTTCTTCCCTCTCCCTGTTCTCCTCCTGCTTTTTTGCCCTCTGTCTGTGTATCGGAGCAGCTTCTATTTTTACACATCTTCCGAAATGAAAACTACTGTTTTGGATCTGACCAACTGGACTTTCAATGCAAATGACAAAATATTTTTAACAAAGTAACAGGGTCCTGGAGAATCCTCTGCTCGGACGACACGCATGCAGCTGGATATATCACTGGGGGTGATATGTCTACCTCTGCTGTAAATTGAGGATGCCGAAATTTTGTATAATTGGATTTATGATAATAGGTTTCCTGTTTTTGGAATAGTCTGGATCCTGGTTTATCAATGTACAAAGAAGATGGCCGCAACAAATTTGGCCCTTGTCATGCAGCAGCCTATATGAAGGTTGGTCCGTGCTTTGAGGACTAAAAATCAGCTGATTTAGAAGCTAAACCTTAAGTTGGAAGTGATTGGAATCACAGGCCTCCTGCAGCTTTGGGACTCGTCAGGATGAAAACAACCTTGAAGAGGCTCGTAAGCACGGACCAGTAGAGTAGAATGCACCCTAATCTGGCCATTTTGGACCTTAGAAGTATCAGTACAGAGTAGAGTCAAAGCTGACAAGGAAAAATAGTCTGGCTGAATAAATCAACAATTGTGGATATCTGAATCTGACTCCCCGGCTGGCTTCGAAACACGCAGTCTTATCAATTTATTGTGGGAAATGTATAAACTAAGGAAAAGCTTCATCTATCGCAACATGCCCCCTTTTTGTGGAGGATTATGACCATCTTCTCATCTTATCAGGACAATGGACTATCTGTTAGTGCTTCATGGACTGCTTCTTCATAAAACGCATGTGTAATATGTTCATAAATGTGCTTGCTGGCAGAGTTTTTAGATGTCTTAAATAGTGTCCTGTTAGGACAAGTTGTGAAAAGATCCTTTTTTATAATGCCACTATCCTCTCCTCATGGCTTTCTTTCTAAAAAAATGTATTCTGAAAAGGATAAGAAGGCCACACTTATAGCAGCAGATACGTGTACTCGTCCATCTTTTGGACAACTATACACACATATCCTCGTTGTATCTCGGTGCAATGATAATAAAGCTTATTCTGATTCTATTCTTTTTTTAGGCTTCTCTAAGACTCTGTAAATAACCCATTTTACGCTCCATGGTAGACACCAATCTATTACAATGTGGCAGGTTTGTAACAAATTTAAAAACCTCTGTCTGTGTGAAATGAAACAATGCCGCTATGCTCTTAATATTTCCAAATGGGATTTTATCCATATCCCTGATATCATCGCATGTACCTTCACCATGTCTGTTCTGGAATGACTGCTTCAAATATTGTCAAATTGAAGCATCACTTCTGTGCTAGGTTGTTTTCATGACAGGGTCATGATCAGACAAAACCTAGATGTGAAGCCTGCATGTCCAGGCATGTTTAGATTTCTGAACAACCAAGTCACACCTGTATCTCCATGCTCCAGTTAAGGATATAGCCTATCACTAAGCTCCCTCTTGTTCTACCCAGGACCCAGATACACTGTTGCCATTGTAATAAATCACCATGACCTTACTACAGAGTTTTTATACATGTAATTGGTAATTGGACTGTACTTCTATAGCACATTTCTATCTTATCAGGATTATTATTAGACCTTTATTCATACAGGTTAGATCCCATTGAGCCTCAAAGACTCATTTACAAGAGAGACCTGAGATACTCAAAGTGCTTTACACTACAATCAGTGACCTCATTTACCCATTCATACTACACTCTACTTTATCTGTACAAAGAATAACCAATGCTTTATCACATTCAAATAGTGATGGGACACACACCTAAGGCATTGAGGGGTTCACTGTCTTGCCCAGGGACACTTTGGCATGTGACTACTTGTGGAATCGAACCCCCAACTCTTGCATTGGAAGATGACTGCTCTAACCACTCAGCCACAGCTGCCCATGTTTAAAACTATTGTAGAAAGATCACACTCACAAGTAACATGAAACCCACTGTGTTTCTAACATTCACTTGAAGACTCCATAAAACCCTTGCAAAGACAATCCCCCCAATTCTGGCTAATTATTTTTATTTTACTTTTTTAGGACCTGTTTACACAATGTGTTTGTTTGAGTGAAATCACAGCTTTTCTGCTGTGTTTCAGCCATTCATTTATATGACAATAGTCCTCGTTCTCTCTGAAACCCAAGGTTTCCAAATTCTGATCTGAGTGGAGATTTTCGGGGAACTCCCCTGCTAGGTGCTCCACAAGTGTGAAGCTGCATATGCGCACCACAGGCGATTGCAGTCAAAAGTTTCTCTGCACTAACATTAGTTGTAATAAATGGCAGAGGAGAGAGTTTTTTGTGCTAATCATCCTTTTTCAGCATCTAGGAGCAAAACCGATAACATCTAGGGTTCAAAGAAGCATTAGTTTATTCACCAGTTTGGACGTAACTGTGGTCATACAGATGCTGCAGCATGCACAATGAATCCACCTGAGCCCTGCATCAGGTGTTGCCAGATAAATTTAAAACATCTTATTTACAGTATCCCCCTCCTTTTCTGTGTACATGTTCACCAAACACAACACACACCTCATCTTACAACACAGCACACATGACAGTTTAGGTCAAAATACTATCATTTTAAAGTGACAGCACTACAGGTAATAATTTATTATTTGGCAACCCGACTGACATGAAAACTACAGTGTTTTCATGTAAACCTGATTTTTTTTGTTTTGTTTTTTGTTTAGTACCATCAATAAACACAGAAAAAATACTAACGTTTATAGAGGTTGTTCTCATGTAAACGGGGCCTTAACGTTGCATCTAGAGTGAATATCCATGTGTCTAGAGTGAAGGAGACCTTAGTTGGAATTGCATGTTTGTTTTTTTTATTCATTTTGCACTTGAGTCTGTTATCACAACTGGCACCAAAGTGTGGTGGTAGAATAAAGGGAGTATCTCACTGGGCTGTAACTGGTGGAGATTAGTTGGCGACATAACATTGCAAGACTGTGTACATTTTCTATTGCAGTCGCTCTGAATCCTGAGAGTTTGTGATAAAGTGACCAGCATGAGCCCTTTTTGAATGAACAGTTTTTGCAAATAAATAAATGCCTGTGTGCATGCATACCTTGTAAAACTGCATTCTTGGCAACACATTTTTTTTTTCGTCCACTTCTGCCAACGTCTTACCCAACTTGGCTTGTTTTGTACCAAGCTTGGCAGTCACCCTCATGTTTATGATTTAACTTATTGAGGTACACTTTTAAAATGAAGTGAAGCAGATTTATAACATATTTTAATAAGTATTATTAATCATCAGCATGGCTTTTTGACCTGAATATTTAACATAAATGTTACCTGTTGAAGGAGGGCTTCTGTGCAGGTGTCAAAATACAGGTGTAACGCTTTTGAAATGGGTTGAAGCCACCGACAACAAAGTTCAGATTCATTTAATTCAGTTCAGTTTAGTTTCGTGCCAACTCACAACAAAAGTCATGTGGGGGTGCTGTGTAAAAACACACACATGCATTATAAAATGCAACTGGTAAATCAATTGATTATTTTGCGATAAAATTAGTCACACGATGTTTTTAAACCTATTCAAAATTCAAATGATAGACTATGCATTTTCAGCTTCCTTCCATCTGTCCGTCCGTCCGTCCGTCCGTCCATCCATCCATCCATCCATCCATCCATCCATCCATCCATCACCTTTACCATCTTCATCCATCTTGGGTCGTGGGGGGGAGGGTGGGGGGTCACCTGTGTCCATGTCCAACTATTACTGTCTAAGAGATGGGGTACACCCTGGACTGGTCTTCAGTCCATCACAGGGACACATAGAGACAAACGAGACAAATAACCATTCACTCTCTCACTCACACCTAGAGACAATTTAGTTACCAATCAGCCTAACATGCATGTTTTTGATCTGTGAGAGGAAACCAGAGCACCCAGAGAAAACACATGCATTCATGTAGACAATATACAAACTCCACCCAGAAAGGTCCGTGGCTGGAATTTGATCCGACAACCTTCTCCCTGAGAGGCAACAGCTGTACCAACTGAGCCACTGTGCCACCTTCATTTACAACTTATGTAAGAAAATCGACAATAATCATGGATGCTGTGAGACATCTTGGAGATTCCGTTGTGAATGCTGCCCAAAGCCCAGTGGAATGCCATCTTTCAGAGAGTGGTGAAGGCTGCACAGAAGTCTGTTGGAGTCAGCCTCCCCATCATCACAGACATCTACACCTCCAGATGCAGGAAGAGGGACACCTGCATCATGAAGGACCCCACTCACCTGAGCACACACTTGTTTGCCCCACTCCCCTCAAACAGGAGGTTGAGGAGCATTAAGTGCAGAACCACTAGGCTGAGGAACAGCGTCTACCCTGAAGCTGTTAGACTCATGAATCCTAATCTGGATAATCACTGTGAAAAAATTACTGTAATACCATACCATACCAATTTATTTATAGAGTACTTAAAACAGCAACAAGGCCAACCACAATGCTGTACAACAGAAACAAACAAGCACAGCAGACAGGAAAACATAAAATAAAAATAGATACAAATAGCAACAGAAACTAACTAAAATGGACAACACTGTATAGTACAGAGAGGAGCAAAACAAATCACAACGTGTTAAAGGCAAGAGAATAGAAGTGGGTTTTCAAACGAGACATAAATACTGTGAGTGTGGGAGCCTGCCTGACAGTCAATGGCAACTCATTCCACAGTCGTGGACCTGCAACAGAGAAAGCCCTGTCACCTCTGAGCTTACGACAGGTTTCTGGAACTGAAAGGAGCATCTGACCTGCTGACCTCAGAAAGCACGGTGGGACATATGGCAGATGGGGCAGAACCATTCTGTGATTTGAAAACATACATGAGTAGTTTGAACTGGATCCGAAAGTGAATGGGTAGCCAGTGCAGGGAGGCCATAACTGGGGTGACGTGCTCTCTGTGGCTTGTACCAGTTAAAAATAGGGCTGCAGCCACTTGATTGTTGATATGTGCTGCTGATTATCCATGCTACTGATTTATTTCATGCTGGTGTGTTCACTCATACTCATCTGCTCACACAGACTCATGTTCGTGCTGCTGTTGCTTGGCGTACTGTTTTTCTACTACAAGTGCTTAGTGTATTTTTAGATCATGTTTTTCTCAGTTCATATCTTAGATCTTATAACTATTTTTAATTTTACATTTTATAATTTTGTTGGATGTAACTGGAACTATGTGTACACAGTTTTGTTCCACCACATGTACCACATGCGGTGTGAATGACAAATAGAGAAACTTTGACGTTGATCTTATTTAACCAAAAGGGTTTTCATTTTCCTGTATGTACTCTGTAATACATGTGTTTGTACAAATATTTGCATGCTCAACTGTTTTTGAGGTGAGGGTAGGAGGTTAATAAAATCAGTCTTTAAGTCATGGTTTACCATTGTATCATAGCAATGAATATTAAAAATAAAAACAAATAAAGAGAACGGATGTCACTTTATAATTGTGTATCATGCTAAATTCTCACAAAATACGGTATTTAAATTTTATAGCCAGGTTCGTGTTAGGTTTTATACACACTATGCAGTGTTGTTGCGTCAGCTAAATAATAATAATAATTAAATAAAAAGACACATTACTCTGAACTATAGTAATGCAGCGTTGAATTTTTAATGGATTCTCTAGGCTAAAGACACCCGTAATAGTGAGTAACACCGAAATGAAACAAGTGATAAATACTGTATAGTAAAAGAGAAAAAAAAATTCCAGTGCTCCTCCTTTTTAGGGGAGAAACATAAAAGAACCGATCCATTATCCGAGCAACACCCCTGCTGTGCCGATTCCCTTTAGCTATTAGCAGCTTAGGACACAAATAGATCACAGAAGATATTAAAAAACAGCATGAATTTAACAGTTTAAAAGCTCCATCGTAATCCTTGCAGTGCAACATAAAACATATCTGAATGTAGTGAAATTATTCAAATTATTCTGTTTTAAAGGTTAGTGTTTAAAAATGCACATTGTCTTAAAGGGTGCTTTTATTGAATATATGAAAACGAAAGATTAGATTAGGTACAGAAAAAAACATACTTATCAACTGATTATTCTCATAAGTCCTGTCAGTACACAAACAGAAGTGCATTAGTTTATTTAATTTTGTTTTTTATTTTATTTTTAAATCTACAGGATGGCAATAATTTGACCCAGCTAAGGCATAATTTGGTTGAGTACAAGCTGAAGCCAACGCAATAAAAAAAACTCAGGAGAGAAGTATAGTGTTCATAAGAATAACAATTTACTGCTATAGGGGCTGCACTGCTTTCTTTTCATTTTTACTTTTGAGTTTTGTCTCCCAAATCCCTGTTGCAGATTTATGCTTGGCAGGATATAAAACATTCTGTCAGAGTTGATGACGGTATGAAGAAGGTAAAAGAGCTTATGTTTACATGTTACTGACAGTAAGTGTATTCCTTAAATTGTCTAATGCTCACATAAATAGTGCTTGCTTACTCTAAAGGATTTTTTCCCCTTTTTATAAGATTAGAAAAATATGAA
>JARVGS010001166.1:29792675-29807568 GCA_031762315.1 Hypsolebias antenori | reverse complement strand
TTGTCTCCAAACCCTATGTGTCATTTTTCACCACTTTTATTGTCTGTCCAACAGATCTCACTTGTAAATGAGTTTTCAAGGCTCAATGTGACGTATCTGTTTAAATAAAGGTTGAATGAATGTTTCCTCAAAAGCTCATGTTTAAGCCCAAATCATCTGTTCTTACAACAGTGACCAGGTGATTTTCTGTTTTAGGTAAATTATCTGTTTGATGTTACTGTGGAGCTGAGCTCAAGTCACAGTTCTTTAGACAGAAGAATAAAAACATAAAGCCATGCAGACTTTTTTTTCTCAAACTGACTGGACAAGATGATATTGGTCTGACCAGATGTTTTAATTTCAAACAATCAGTGATGAATTTCATTTTTTTTACACTTTCATCAGTCAACATCCATACTTAAATATAGGAATTAAAACCGAAGCCTTTGATAATATCTCAGATTAGTCATAGATTTTATTTTCATGATGTTTTCTTGCAAACAAAAAACAAGCTTTAAGTTCTGGCATCGCAGGTAGCAGCAGAGCAACTAATTGTTTATTAAGCACTTTGCTACGTTACTGCTTTTTTATGTCAAATAACATCATTTAATACTGTAATGAGCTACAGTTGCAACACAATTAATCCAATCCTTGCGACAGATTGCCTAATTAATCTTTTTATGTTCACATTTTTACATGCGGTTTAATGCGTTTTCACAGCATAAGGAGTAAACTGCGTTGTAATTTTCCTGGTGATGGATCAGCATTTTTCTGCAAGTTAAAAAAGCTGTAAACATGGTTTCAGCAGTGAGAAAATCTGCTGCATCAAACTGACAATTCTATCTTAAAAGATATATAAATGTTCCTCAAGCCATTCTGTACTTGTATATTTCCCCTGAATATTTTAACGTTTTTAAATCTATGCTCAGTGACATTAGTGTGTAATTAAAAGTGGACTTGAATATTATAAACCATTCTATAATTATATCAATGTTTGATCAAATATCACCTAATTAAAGCACTATGTGAAAAGAGACACTTAATTAAATATGAATCCCCATTTATTTACATTAGATTTTAGGAAGGGATATAAACCACCCAGATCTGTAGAAATACAGCAGTCATCACTGTTTCCAAAAATAGTAACCTCAGTTTTATATGCTCATTAAAATTCAGGACGTTTGAAACCATCCACATTTTTACTCCAGTAAGGCAGCTGAACATCAAGATAATTACAGATCAATTCAATTTAAAACATATACTTTATTAATCCCAAAGGGATATTCAATAATTAAATGGTCAATGAGATAATCAGAGGTACAGTAGAGGTTGAACACCAGGAAGATAGATATAGAGAGGCCAGACTGAAAAGGTTTGGACAAGTGTATAGGAGAGACAATGCAGGGGTGAAGACAGTAGATGCAGGAGAGACATCTGAAACCGAGCAGTCGGCTCATGATATCATTGCGCGTTCTTTTTTGGCGCACATCATTACAGTTCACAAGATACTGTGCAGAGCTCCTGGGAAACCCCTCCCACTGTAGTACACATCACGTCCAAAGCTGTTGCTTATCTCAACTTGTGAAACACCAGTTGTCAGGTTGTTGCTCATCTCCTGATGCTCCACATAAATATCCAGCCACTGTAAAACGGTGTACGGTGCTGGCACATGTTTCTTCCCACCTGGGTCTCAACTTCGTCCCTGCTTCCCTGTTTGCTTCCCTTTACAGATCTGTCACAAAGAACGTGCCCCGATTTTGGCAGATGGACTCCTCCACGCAGAGTGTCTGCGCCATCTCCATACAGGAGTTCTTGTCTATCTGTCTATCTTTGTAAGTGTTTCTGGAACAGATGTACAGATGGAAGTACAAAGTATTTCCCAACTGCTTCGGCTAACTGCTCCTCAAAACAAAAAATAAAAAGCTGATAGAGGCTGCTCTCCTCCTACATGTCACTGCTTGAGTGCAGTTACAGCGTGCACGCTCAGGACATTATTACATGCAGTGTCCCCTCTGTGCGGAGTGAACTAGGTGAAAGGGCCTTCTCCTACTCCGCTCCTGTTTCCTGGAAAGTCTTACAAAAAGATCTGAAGCTCTCGACCTTGACCTCTCTGAGTGGCTTTAAGCATCTGTTAAGTTCCTGGAAAAAGCCAACGCAGACATGTTCCTGTTTTTAGTTTTTTTTACATCGCTTTACAACCTAGCTGTTTTTGTTTCATTTTTTTAATACCTTTTTCTTTCACTTCTCAATTTGTATGCTTTTTAAGAGTGTCTATTATTGTCTTTGTTGTCCACTGTTGTCATTGTTCTTTGTTAAAATCATGTCTCTCTTGTAAATGAGCCCCCGAGGCTCAATGCGATTAACCTGTATAAATAAAAGTTGAATGAAATCAGTACAAACAGTGCACACTAATTAAAACAAAAACACTATGAGAACAAAATGGTATGATTTACGTCACACAGCTATATCAATGAGAGCAGATTTATCAGCTTCGGATGTAATTAAAAAAAGCCTTAATATGGAGTAGGATGACTCGCTGTGGTGCAAAACAGACGAAAAGAGATGTAACATTTTTCTAAAGATGGAGTGTAAAGGGAAAATGTTGATAGAAAATAAAACAGGTCCACAAAAAGATTGTAGGGGAACTCCAAATGTGAAGGTGTTGAGGAATAAACAGATTTTCCAGGACTTTCAGCAAAACTCCTGCCAGACTGGTAAGAGCTGAACCAGTCTAATGCAGAGCCTTTGATGCCACTTTGCTACAGCTGGGAGATCATAATACTGTGGTCAGCTGTGTCAAAGGCAGCTGTCAGGTCTAAAAGCAAAGGAACAGCTGAGTCTTCTGAATCCGTAAGTAGTAAAATATCATTGAAAAAAACTATAAAAGTGCAGTTTATGTGCTGTGAAGAGCTTCAAAATCAAACTAAATCATTTCAAGAACCTTGTGTGCACTAAAAAAAACACTGCACTTTCATAAATACTATATATATTTTTTTAAATGATCATAAAAAAGGAAGTTCTTGCAAAAGAAAAGCATATCCTAAAACCTTAATGTTATTGATACATTTGCATTCATATGTTTAGTAGGTTTAGCCTCCACATACTTTCACATTTGCTGCTCCTGTTTATTTATTTTTTTTAACTTGGTTACCAGAAGTCAATCAGAGAGGTGAATGAGAATAAACAAAAATTACAACATTTTTTTGTTGTTGTGTGTATTATAGTCAAACACTGGTTTTACCAGTCAGTGACTTCTATTTAACCCACGTGAACACGTTTGAAGTCCAGAAGTAAAACATTTGTAAACTCATACGCAAGGTTTGAATAGATACATTCAGTCAGCTGAGTATCTGTGCACATGGAAACAAAATAATGTACATGAAAATAATTTGTAAGGAGGATAAGGAAGTGATGCTTTCTAAATTAAAAACTGAAAAAGCAGTAAATAATATATTTATGGACAGAGAGTACATGCACATAACACATATGAAAAAGCTATAAAACTATTAGGAATTAGGGAAAAAAAAGCAAAATCAACAGGCTAAATATGAAAAGTCAAAATAATTAAAACAAGTTATAAACTTAAATATACAAAAAGTAAAAACAGAAACTAGACAACATTATGTATGTGAACAGGAAAATAATATTTTCATTATTACATGTATTTCTTTCTTTTTTTTCTTCTTCTATTTTTAATAGAAGTGCTAGTTTTTAGGCCTTCACTTATAGTTTAAGATGGCCATACTGTGACTCCAAAAACTTTGCTTCTGGGTCTGCACTCAGCACATGTCGTTAACTCGTTGACATGACTTTAAAGGAAACATCTCAGGACTTTACACTTACATAAACAAATGTAACTCTTCTGGCTCTGGAGCATTGGGCTGCAATTAGGAGCAGGACAATCAAACTGGTACATTTGGCAAATTAAATGTCTGCGTAAAACTTAAAATATACACACACCGCACACACACACATGCACACACCCCAATGAAAAGGTAAAACACACATGCAAGAAGTCTCAAAGGAAGGGTTAAAGCAGAATTTCACTGATGCACACCACACTCATTCATTTGATATAATGTGTAGTATAGCTGCTCATGTGTTTGAATAGTAAAGCCCACATGTACGAATACTGCAGACAATGTGTTTGACTGGGTATAATGAGTGCATGTGCATATTATCTCAAAAACGCTAAAATGGCAAATGGACTGTACTTATATAGTGCCTTTCTATCATATCAAGATACTCAAAGTGCTTTACACTACCATATGTCCTCATTTACCCATTCATACAGCACACTAATATATCTATACAAAGACTAATTGGTGCTTTATCACATTCATACACTGATGGGACACACATCGAAGGTAATGAAAGGTTCAGTTTCTTGCCCAGTAACACTTCAGCATGTGACTGCTAGTGGAATCGAACCCCCAACTCTCCCATTGAAGGATGACTGCTCTAACCACTGAGCCACAGCTGCCCCAAAGTAACAAAAACTACATGGCCATGAAAGGAGCATCACACATCTCTCATTTTAAGGTAGTACTGTTTGAAAACAAGTGTTTGTATTACACCACAAGAGTCAGTGCATCGGTTCTAATAAACAACTATTGCATGCTAGTTACAACACGGTGGCACAACTGCTGCTGCTGCCTCTCAGCAAGCAGGTTACCCTGGTTCAAATCCCATTCCGGGGACCTTTCTGGCTGAGTGGTAACTCTGAATTGTCTCTAGGTGTGAATGAGAGAGTGAATGGTTGTTTGTCTCATTTGTCTCTATGTGTCGCTGTGATGGACTGGAGAGCTGTACAGGGTGTACCCCATCTCTCGTATAGTGCTTGCTGGACATGGGCACCAGTGATCCCCGTGACCAAAAGAGGAAGAAGCAGGTAAAAGATAACAGATGGATGGATGCATGCATGCTAGTTCATTCATCCTTTATTTAAACAGATAAGTCACATTGAGCCTCGAAGACTCATTTACAAGTGATACAGACAATAAAAGTGGTGAAAAATGACACATAGGGTTTGGAGACAAAAAAAAATCCTAACACATTTTGGACCTCTGGTTGAGGTAAAAAATGTGGTAATGAAAAAAAGTCTTGCACACAAGCACATAATGACGCAGACATCACGCAGAAGGGTGGGGGGGAGGGTGGACTCAAAGGCACATTGGGGCAGGGGGCGCTGCCAAGGACGGCCAGAGGCCAGTGTCCTGAAATGATGACAGAATGTGTATTCAGCTGGGCTCCTCTGAAAAGTCCGTGGAATTCCTCCGCAGATGTTTGGGAGAGCGAGAGCATCAGGTTTACAAAACTTCTACAGGCGTGTTGAGATAAGACGGCCTGTCAAGGCCAGTCAGTGAGCAACATTTCAGACAAACAAGATTGTTTTGGGGACAGGCAGAACTTTAATGACATCTACCTTCAGCCTGTGTTGGTCCATTCGCTTCCGAAATGTCCAAATTAAAATGACCAAATTAAAATGACCATACAAATGGAGCATGCTTGAGAAAAATCCCTGAGATCTAATTCATTCAGCCAAAAGTCTAGTTTCTCGAGACATGAACCAAGGCATCATGTAAGGCAGGCAGCCTGACCAGGTCCAGATTTGCCACCTAAGTCTTTGATGTGTGTTGATAGACCAGGAACCAGCAGAATCCAAAAAGCAGGAACCAGTTATCATAAATCCAATTAAATATGTGTCCTTGAGAGCCACAGATGACAGCAGAGATAGACATGTCATCAAGTCTTCCAAGTACCACAGTATTCCTGTTAACATAATCATAATGTGAAATGGACAGTGGCGTCAACACAGATTAAATAGTGTTTGCATGGACTGCTATACGAGTTTTTCCAACTGGAGTGGTTGTATGACAACACTCTATTCTGGTCTTGTCTGCATTTGAATAATCCATTAAAATTCTGGTCAAAATTAAACTTTAATTGTTTAATCAAAGCTTGTTCAAAAAGCCAAGTAAAATAAAAGTGTTTCATCCCAAACCCCACCCTAAAATATCTGAATTATCCATTTACATGCAAATAGATGCTGGAACATCCTATACTGTATGCTATGTGTTTGTTTTTGGAACACTATGTACATTTACATTTACAGAAGTACACGTGTTATTTACTTATTACATTTTAAATTAGTTTGTTTATATAAGGATGTGATCTGCTTATATTAAAAACATTAAAATATATTACTAATTAAGTTATATCTGCTTGCAAGAAAATTTAAAATAGACAATTTAAATGATTGGGAAGCTGAAGAGCTACTGGTAAACTAAATGTAGTAATGGTACTGCAAAAAACTGAAATATTGTCAGCCGGTTAGGAAAACGCTGGGTAAGTAGTTGAACTAGTTGAATTTGTATGTAGTGCAAAAAGTTGAGATATTTGAAAATTCATCTGAGGAAAAGCTAAGTTTACACTTCTGCCAACTCTGCTCAAACATGGCAAGATAAAGAAATGTAAAATGTGAGCAGTGAATGTGCTCCAGTAAAATAAGTTCTGCTCTGAGTGGTCAGAAAAGTTTTGGTGACACAAACAGGACTTTCCATATTCAAGCTCACAGTTATGTAAATTATTATAAAAGTTTATACAAATCAAGCTTCTGATTATAATAAGACTTTTGCTACATAGTACAAAAAAAGTGTTTTGGTTTTTACCATCAGCATCCTCTGGCCTTGACAAAACAATCAAGGCTTTGTGCTACAAAAGTACCTCTGTAATAATATAAAATTAAAACTCATTCTTCCTTGATTTGTACTCACAAACAACTGGTGTACAATATCATATGACTGCAGGGTAGATAAGATTCAATGCACACATTAACCATTCTGGCAGTGTTTGCATATTAACTGCAAGTGTTTGATCTAAAGATGACTGACTCATTAAGTTATATGTTCAGTAACAATCCTCACTCACAGTCTGTCTCTGAAATGGATCGTAACTCCTTTTAATTTCCCCTCATCAATCAGCCTGTAATGTGACACAGCGCTTGTGTGTTTTCTTTTTTTTTTTTTTTTTTTTTTACATTTCCTTGTGATAAATCATACTTTATATATCACACACAGACTGAAAAATAAATAAATTCAATTGCATGACAGCATGTTTCCAAAATTCTCGGGAACACTGCAAAACCTGCTCCCATAAATAATTCCAGTCTCAGGAGAGAGTGGGCCACAGTGTTCACAAGACATAGCTGGTGGTCACCACAGTTAAAGAGACACATACTAATAAAGAGCTGAACAAACAAAAACAAAAAAGGGTACCACTTTTCAACAAAACTCCCCTTATAGACGGCTAATAAGTAGTTTATATATACATTATTAACACCTTTATAAACACTTTATAAATCATTAATAACTTCTTAATATGCATTAATTACGGTAGACAAAACTGACAGAGACAAAACTGACCAGCATCTTACGCAATAGTGAGCCAAATATGTTCACCTATAATTTCATCTAGAGTTGTTATATTAAACATTTCAGACTAAGATACTACCTTGTAAGCACAATGATCATTTGTAAACCTATTTCTTTATGATATTGTACTTTATTACTCCATAATAAGTACCATATTTTCCAGACGATAAGCCGCTCCGGATTATAGTCTACATCAATCAAAAAAAGCCTCATGAAGAGGAAAAACCATATAATTCACTTCCGAGTCTAAGTCACATTTATTTAGAAGTGTATTTCACAATGTGCAAGAACAGATATTTAATCTGAATTAACAATAACACACAGAACATATCTGGGATTCTGAACAGGCTTAATTAATATAACAAGCCAATGAGTCCGACAAGCAAGTTACCAGTAAATTCACCAATCTCATTCCACATCACTTTTGGGGCATTTTACATGTGTTTCTCCTCAGTCGTCTCTCAGTAAATGTTATAGTTGTCAAAAGCCTATACGACTCTCTCGCAGCTGCAAAATGGCAATGTTTACTCTTTGGTTCATGTCAGTTTGAATGAACATTTAACATGTCAGTCAAAAGTTGCGTCATGAATGGGGAAAAACATGTCACTTCAGACTAAACGTTGCAGGAATGGCCAAACTATGAAAAAAAAGTGCAACTTATAGTCTTGACAATACAGTATCTATAGCTAATATATCCTAAAAAAATAGATTTACAAATGCTTATTGTGCTAACAAAGTGGTCACTTAGTCTAAAATGTTTAATATAACCACTCTAGATGAAACATAGGTGAACAGATTTGGATCACTATTTGGCAGAAACTGGTCAGTTTTGTCTCTGTCACCCTTAATTAATGCATAATAAACCATAATTAATGGTTTATAATGTGTTTTAACATTATAACATAGACATTAACATAGACATTAACATAGACATTAACATTATAACATAGACATTAACATAGACATTAACATATCTATAAACTATGTATTAGCCATCTATAAGGGGAGCCTTATTGTAAAGTGGTACCCAAAAAAAAAAAAAAGGAAACAGAAGGAAGCAGTGATGGCTAAAACATAGCAACAGTTTACTGTAAATGTTCCTCATTACAATAAATGACTTCATTATAACAAAAATGTGTTCAACTTCCCTCTGTGCTTCAGTGAGTTTAACTGTGGAACAATTTGTTGAAGTGTGCTCAAGTAATAGAGCCTCGGCTGCAGACTGTTGTATTTACACTTCAAATCCTCTCAACGTGCTGGCCCAGGACCGCCAAAGAGTATTCGTACCTACGCAGAGCACCTGCTTATGCACACAGAGGCAGCTGTATAGTACAGATACAGCCCGTCCCCACCTTCCTGTGTGCCTATTAAGACACTGAAGCTTTTAGCACCTAGCAGCACTAATCCTATAGCCTTATGCTCACTGATACCGGAGCCAAATGGCCTCACCGTGAGGTTCTACCCATACCTCTCTCACTCCGCCTCTGAGAGTGAGTGTCTGTGACTGTTTGTGATGAATGGACAAGGCAAAGGAGGAGAGGGGTAAATGTGAGACTTTGCACCACTGATGCCAGTGGGGGGAGGGGGGAGCAGTAAGAATGAAAGAGGCAGAGACTAAGAGAGGGATGTCAGGAAAGAGAGACTGGGGTGTCGCTGCACATGGATGGCATACAAAAACTCTCGCATGCACTCTGCCCCTGCATTTATGTCCTGCATGCTGAGCACACGTGTGTTTATGCTTGTGTATGGTTGTGTTGTGCATTCCGCCGTCCGTGTATGCGTATGTGCATAGGTGCGTGTGCAAGGCCGAGGTAGGTTAAACTCGTACTTGCGAAGTGTTCCCAGAAGAGATTAATCATCCTGTGCTGGAATGCAGCATCTCGGTCATAAATCATCACCTGACCTCTCCCTCTCTGTCTCTCTCCCTCTCTGTCTCTCTCTCTCTCTCTGCCACTCATTGCAGTGGAGTTGGGGGTAAAAGGAGCGTCATTGAGCATCTGCAGTAAACAAACAGCTGGCAGCCTTGACGGAAGCGAGGAAAGGAATAAAACCTGCGCTAATTATCAAATACTTGTCTGTAAACTGGATCAAGTGTGGTGGGAATGGGTTAAGGTCAAAAATGTTTTAAAAAGAAATACATTTTTAAACGTTTCAGTGTAATTTCCATCTAAATCTGAAAGGAAACTAGAACCATAAATGAAAAGCACTAGCCTTCAGCTAACTGAGAGTAGGTGAGAGACTTCCAGCATATAAGAATATAATAGCATATACAGAATATAATTATATTAATATAATATAATAATATATATTATTATATATACAGAATATAATTTAGTAAAGAAGTCACAACTGTCACTAGGTTTGGTTTGATCACTTCTCCATAAGAAGTTATGAATTAAATTATGCATGGAAACCAGGTAGTATTGTTTTAGTAGTTCCTAGAATAGCTTCTTGTGATTGGTTCTCATGTAAACAACAGTTACAAACAGTTGCCAAAAAAAAAAAAAAACAACAACAACAAAAAAAACAAAAAAACAGGTTTGGGCCTTCAGTTGATATAAACCTTCAAATTAACTGTGCAGTTAGGGCATTTTGTACAATTTTACTATTTAGTCTGTTTTAAAGCCTAAAATATTTTTATTTTTTAAAACAAGGTCAAATGAAAGGCAAATTAGTACCAAGGATGAAGCTCTGCCAGCGTGTGTAATGCTCTTGGGTTTTCAGTCAAGCTTTCTTTTGTGCTCATTACCTCTGGCTCCAAAATACAGAGATGGTTGACAAGAAATACCATGAATTATGTTCGTCTACAATTTCTCTTGTGCCTCACTTGTTAGCAACAAAGTCAACGTAGGCAGTCAGGTCAAGTGAGGTGGAACAAGCTGAATGTTCAGTGTGAAGGTGTTGGGTGATTCAGCAGCTTTTTTATTCTTTCGGCTGCTCCCTTCTTCAGGAGTCGCCACAGCAAACTTAGTCACACAAACGCTTGACGATTGTTTTTACGCCGGGTGCTCTTCCTGATGCAACTACAGACCACTGAGCTACCGCAGCACTCTGTGTGGAGCAGAGAGCTGCCGTCTAAGGCGCCCAGGGGAGCAGATGGTGGGGGTTGAGGGTCTTGCTCAAGGGCCCAGAGTGGAGCAAATGAGGATGGAGGCAGGTGTGGGTGCTTCACCTATTTCACCCACATTTTGATGTTGTCAGTAGCGGGAGTTGAACCAGCGATCTTCCGATCACAGGTCCATTTTCTCTAACCTCTGCTCCAACACTCTCCTGTGGTGGTTCATCTAACAGCAATGACAACAAATCATTCTTCTGTAAATGGTTAAGTACTGATTGAAAAATGAGTAAAACAGCAGCCCAAGTAAAAATAAATAAATAAACACACTTTGAAAGCCCTTCAGAAAAAACTGAAAAAACTTTGCTCAAGACAAAGTTAAAAGATTTCAAGAAACTCTGACCAACTGAAAGTTCAGTAAAAAGATTGGATAAACTACAGCTGTTTTCTAAAGATTTACATATGCTTTGTTTTCCACTGAAGAAACATACTGGTATTTATGATTTGTTGTAAAATACAGATTTGTTACCGCCACTAATACCACTGTACCCCTGCATTTGAACTTTCCGAGTGAAGATAATCTGTAGCCGATAGGGGGAGATGCTCACCTCTGGTGGTCCTGGTTTTGCAACTGGTTCTGGTACAGCCTTCAGTTAAAAAGGTAAACTGTTGCCTGCTGCCCCATTCTTGCTCACGTTGGAAGATTACAGCCAAAGTGCACCGAACATTAGGGATGGACAGTAATTTTTCAATTAAAAATAATAGAAAAATACCTGCATTATTTCTTCAATTGGTCAAATTTGAAGAAATAATTCAGATTTTTATTTCTTTATTCTTACACCTGCACCTATGTGATACGCCAAGTTGTTTCCTAACAAGGCTTTTCCAGTTGTGATGCTTTCTTGAACCTTCACTTTAAAAAAAATCCCAACATCAGTTTTTTCCATCATGGTTTATTTTGAAAAATTATACTGCTATATAAAGTGGAAATAGGTTGCACGTGAGCTCAACTTTACTACCAATATATGTGCATATGTTGACCTATTGAACAGGTGAAAGTCAAATAATTAAAAAAAATCTTCATCTAGCAGGATTAGCAGCAGCACACATCTCTGTACGTGATGCATCTGTTCAATCAGAAGGACTTGGGGTGAACTTAAATTCTCCAGTCCCAACCATGTGGACAGGAGCGTTGAATGAAGAAAAACATGAAACAGGCAAATGTCTTCAAAGATGAAGAAACAGCCAATATTAGCACTTTCTGCTTTTAAACAGCTTCTTGTTGTGTTGACACTTGTGCTTTATGAAATAGCCCTGAATGAGTTTATAACAAAATAAGTCAAGTCAACTTTATTTGTAGAGCACATTTAGAAACTGTTATCAAAGTGCTAAAAACAACAACAATGGGAGTAAAATTAATGGAAAAGTACGAAACACTAATGATAATACTGAAGAATTAAAAAGCATTTCAAACGTAAGAAGTGAGGGCCCTGCCTACCAACATTAAACCCTACCCCCCACCCCCAGTCCAACTTGTGCCAAAGACAGTAACCTAGGGGAAACACTGCAATCTCATCTCTAAAATAATTCATCTTTCCTTATTTTAGCAATCACATATAACAACAGATTAATAACCACTGATCTAGTTTGGTGAAACCATCCTTGAACAAGTTAGTGGCCACAGGCCAGCCAGTTAACCATGCAGATGAAATTGAGCCTTGATCAAGACAGCAAAACCTAACTATCTTCTCTCCAAAGTGAAGACATGTCTTTGTGCCTTCAAGTCACCAGATACACAAGGCTGAAGAGGTCCTCATACGCACCATGACAGCCCAATATGCCAAACAGAAGTGTAGTTCTCACATTTTTTAATCAATGTGATCAGTTGTCAAGTAAAAAATAAAAAAAAATGTATTAACTGTGTATGGTATCTCCATGTCTAATAGGCTATGTCTGAATTAATTAATAAATTACTGAACAAAACTGTGATAATCTATGAGAAGTGGCTGAACAACTGTTGCACAATATATCTTCTGACAGTCTCACATGTTGAGTGGTTATTAGAACCATCACTTCTTTGCTGAACAGAGCTCTTTTTATAAAGACTGGGTGTAAGTCAGCTGATTTTGAAGAAACGCCAACAATGTCTTCACAAAACAGTCATTGCATTACAGGAAGTGCGCTCAGCAGTCGTGTTACTTCCTGCACCTAGATAAATCTAAATTTCACTCATGTTAAAACGTGCGTGCTTGAGAGGACACTTACATACTATTTTTAATCCTGCTTTGTACAGTTTTAGTTTTAAAAGTTGGACTCATTTTGCTGTCATGTGCTAAATATTGAGTCTCTGAACTCCTCTGGTCAAAGAGTGCAAAGCCATTTGTTTTAAAGTGAGGCTGACAGACATGGTCTATTAGACATAGAGATATACACAAACCACTGTTAAATTTACAGTCTCAACAAGCATGCACACTTACACCGTCCTCTATGTGCATACCATATTCATTACAAATACTCACGGTACTGCAGCCTCCTGCCACAGAAGGGAAAAAAAATGAAATTGCAGTTCTATTTTGGGACACTTCTGTATGGAGCTCAGCTGACACACACTTGCTCAGTTTAGGTTTATTGTCATATGCAGATCAACGCAAGGTCAACAATGCAAGAAATGTTCAGGATGAGAAGAACTGTCTCGACTCGCCAAAAAAAAGAAACAACAAATATCAAAAGTGAAAATGAAACATCTACAGCAGCATGGTCCTATTGGCAGAGTGGTTCTGTTAGCAGTTTGATTCTGAGTGGTGTGGTCTTGTTTGCAGACATGTTGCTATTAATGCATAAATATCATGCAAATAAAATAAAATAAATCCCACATATGTGGTTATGGTAAAAAGGAAGTACAACTTCTTTCAGTTTTAAGGTTGTATACATCAGTACTTATTAAAGAGAAATCTCTGGTCTATCAAGTTACACAATAGAAAAATGTGACCTCAGATGTGTAACAAAATTGATACATTCTACCAAAATTAAGCCAAAATGCAGAAAAAATGTGAAGAACTTAAAAAAAACTTGTAAA
Organism: Hypsolebias antenori; assembly: GCA_031762315.1. Taxonomy (NCBI): domain Eukaryota; kingdom Metazoa; phylum Chordata; class Actinopteri; order Cyprinodontiformes; family Rivulidae; genus Hypsolebias; species Hypsolebias antenori. Next base: position 29,794,025 of record JARVGS010001166.1, on the reverse strand, counting down.
ACGCCTGCTGCATTGTAATTCATTATGTAAGATAGTGCAAATCAAACCACCTGAATAAAGAACAATCACCTGCATTGTTTTGGCAGTTTGCTGCTTGGGAGCTTTGTTATGTGTCAATAAAGTGCACCAATGGAAAAAAAATCATCAATAATTTAGAAAAGCAACTACTGTTGTCCATAAATTTTAGTCTATTTTACTTTTTTTTTTTTTTTTTCTCTCCGTGCATGCGTGTGTTTTCTCCAGGTGCTCCGGTTTCCTCCCACAGACCAAAAACATGCATGTTAGGCTGATTGGTAACTCAATTGTCCCTAGGTGTGAGTGAGAGCGTGAATTGGTTGTCTCATTTGTCTCTATGTGTCCCTGTGATGGACTGGAGACATGTCCCCTGCCTCTCGCACAGTGACAGCTGGATATGGGCACAAATGACCTCTGTGGTCTGGAAAGGAAGAAGCGGGTAAAAGATAATGGATGGCTGGACGGATGGATTTTACTTTTTGAAAGACTACTGAAAGGTTTAAAAAAAAAAAAAACACACTCAACATAGATGCTATTTTTATCCTAGGAGAGAACATCCCACTTCCGAAAAAAGTGTTGCCAGGAGAAAGCCTATGCCATACAAAAAGAACATGGAAGTCTGATTTGGGTTTGCAAAGCTGAAATTAGACAAAGCACATAACTTCTGAAATAAAATGCACTTTGTTCCTGTCCAAGACTAAAGTGTTAAGTACGGTGGTGAAGGGCTGATGATTTTGGAATGTTTTGTGGCCACAGAGCCAGTGCACCTCGCTCACACTGGATAAAATGTTAATCTTTTATATACCAAAATAGTATAGAATCAATTTTTGATGCTGTCAGTTCAACAGTTTGAGGCAAGGCTGAAATAAGACTGTGCGACTTGACAAATGACCCCAAGAACAGAAGCAAAGTTACAATAAAATGACAGAAAATTAGAAAACAAGAATCAGTGTGTTGCAATGAACCAATCCAGGCTGTAACCAGATTGAAATATCGTGGTTGGATTGGACTAGGGGTCTGCAATCTGCCGCTCTGGAGTCACATGTGGCTCTTTGGTTCCTCCGCAGCAGCTCTTTCAAGCTTTGACCAAAACTGACATAAAACTGAATTTTATAGGATCTTATTCCCACAACAAAAAATTACTAGTTTTAGCAGTTTTCCTGTCATTTCCTTCGTAATTATGTGGATCCTAGTAGTAAATTATACTCACTTTAACTTTATGCTTTATTTCTTCCAAGTAGGATACTCAATTTCTCCACAATAAAAAAAAAAAATACATAAGCCTGCACAGTTCATTGTTTTAGGTTTTTTTTTTTAGTTTTTTTTTTTTATTAT
>JARVGS010001166.1:29490990-29501022 GCA_031762315.1 Hypsolebias antenori | reverse complement strand
GATTTATAATTTGTCATCTCCTGAGCTCATCTATGTTTTTCCAGATCCTTCAGTTCTTTTATTATTTTAGCCTGAGATCCTTCCTGTGCTTTGATCCAAATGTTTCCGTTAATTGTCCATGTTGATGCTATTCTTTTCTGTTTTTTCAACAACCTCGCTTCACGTGCATTATTGTCAGGTTTTTTTTTTTTTTTGTTAGATGTTCATTTATGTGTACGTTTGTTCCCTTCAGTTTTTTGCTTGCATTATTACATTGTTTTTTGATTTCCTACTGATGAACCTGGTTTGAATTCTCTGATTTACTGGGCAGGGTGTGACAGATTGAAATGTCTTCATGTTCTATGTCAATGGCCTTGTCCTTTAAAAAAAAAGTCACTACTTGCTCCTCCAGAGTCTGTAGTTCTTCTTGTAATGCATCCTCTGTTGTGGTAGCACCAGCAACAACTTTTGCATATGACCGGCGCTTAACTTCAAGTCAATTTATCACCAAGTTATCTTGTCTTGTGTTTTGTTCCAAATCATCAATTTTTTGTCCAAGTTCAGCTATGTTGTTGTCTTTGTTACTTATTAGAATTTTCAGCTGTTTCATTCCTCAAACAGACCAATCAGGAGTTCTTGTTGAGATGTTAACTTGCTAGTTCAGCACTCATGAAGTTTAATACCTTTTAATTTCCTCCATATCTTCCGAGCTTTTTTCCAACGACTCTTGCCTTTTTTGTCTAGATTTATCCAGCATTACTCACTGTACATCTGGCTTGGTGGTGGTAGTTCTTCAGTTTGTTAGCCAATGGCCGAGGCCTGGTCATGAGGCTCACTAGCCTCTTGATGGTAGCTGCAGTCCAGCAGCTACAGCACCCAGATCCGATGCTAGAAGACTGGATCCTGCGGTCTCAGCAGCCCACAGGATCAAGGACGGCAGATTGGTTCCCAGCAAGCACATAGATCCGACGGCAGCAGATTGGAACACACGGCTTCGGCAGAGTAGGTCCAACTGTGGCAGATCGTTTCCCAGCAGTAGCACTCAGAAATGATGGCAGCTGAGTGGGTCTGATGGCTTCTGTTGAACAGCGGCTAACCGGGTCTTGGCGCCAGCTCACTGATCCAATGATAGCAGCCAGGGTTCTTCAGCCCCAGCAGCTTGCAAGTCATGGGGTGGTAGACCAGAGCCCAGCTAGCGGCAACCCACAAATCTGACAGAGGTAGTCGGTCCGTCCGTGGCGGCACTCCAGGGCTTCTCCAATCGAAGCAGCCAGGCTTCTTCAGCCCCAGCAGCTTGCAGGACCTGGGGTGGTAGACCAGGACACAGCTAGCGGCAACCCACAATCCGACGGCAGTAGTCTCTTTACATGAGAACAGCCTCTGGAAATCTTAATGCTTTTAAATGTTCATTGAGTTGAATAAACAAAAAAAAGAGCCTGTTTACATGAATCTGCCACAGGGTTGCCAGATAAGAAATTATGAACTATTGCACTGTTGCTTTAAAATGATAGTATTTTGACCTAAATGGTCATATGTGTGGAGTGAGTATGTTGTCAAATGAGGTGTGTGTTGTGTTTGGTGAACATGTGCACAGAAAAGGAAAGGATAAAAAAAGAATTTGTGCTTATCCGGCTACCCTGATCCTGACTCAGCTTCATGCATCTTGTATTGAGTGTCATTGTGATCACAGTTACATCCAAACTTGTGAATACACCAACGTTCCTTCCAACTCAACGTTAGTTTACTCCTAAATGCTGAACAATGGAGAGAAGCACGAAGAAGAAGAAGGAAAAAAAAACTGCTCTCTGCCATTTAATGCAACTGTTGTTAGTGCAGATGATCTTTTGACTGCAGCCGCCTTCAGTGCACATGTGCGATTTCACCCCTGCAAAGTATTTCACACTTTGTGGTGGGTTCCTCCAATAACATCCTCTCCTAGACCTGGATCAAAAATCTTTGGTTTCAGAGTTGTTTTCATACACACAAACAGTAGAACCACAGAAGAAAAGCTGTGCTTTAACAGAAAATAAACTTTAAAAAGCGTTTTATTAATCAATTACTTAATTAATTAAGAATAGCTGTTTTTTAACATCAAATCTAAACATAAATGTGCCCGAAAAGTATTTGGAAAAAGTATTTAAAGATACTACAAATGCAGATAATTTTGCAGATGCTGAGAAAATGTAAAGAAAAAAAAAGTGTTAATGTTTGCTAGTACACAAAAACAGCTAATTGTTTTAATGTATTATTATCATGCAATCTTAAACAGGCCTGCATGAGTAATGGAGGAGTTCATTGCCTTAATCATTGGCATGCTAACATGTTTACAGGTCCAAATTAGAACAAATGAAAGTGTCGGTGAATTTTAAAGAGCACAGCAATGCCAAGCATTTTGATTTCCTTCACGTGCCATTTCTCCCGTAGTTCTGTTCAAGAAGAGGAGCTCTCTAAGCATGCAGTTCGCTGTGTAAAAGTCAGGAAAGGGGATAAAAAGGCAAAAGAATGAGAGAGCGAGAGAAAAAAAAAAGACAGAGAGGAAGCGATTCCTTTGATGTTCTCTGCTACAACACATCACAAAGTCAACTCAAAGGGGTTTGTTAAAAATGCATGACATGCACACAACTAGAAAATAAGTAATGAACTTAAAGAAATAAAGATCAAGTGATTTCATACATGCCTCAACTTCAAAGAATCTACTCGACTCGAGGGGACAAAATTTGAGGGAGAAAAATACATATCAATGATTTTTCTTCTTTCAGATTGCAGACTAATTATCCCTCTGAAGCACAGAGTAGGCCCAACAGGGCCAGCGCTGTGTCAGCGAAGGGGACTTTAAAGAAAACAAAAGGTTATTTGGACTTTGGGAGAAGTTAAAGCAAATATTACATCTTCAGTCATGAAGCTTTAAGTGAGCTTGCCATGCCAGCAGGAGTGTAATAGATGCAATATTAATTTGCTTTACAGCAATGGAACACCAGTTTGAAGCAAGGAAGCAGATGATTGCTACATAATTACATGCAATGGCAGCCATTGGAATAAATGATTAAAAAAAAAAAGAAAGAAAAAAGCAGATTCATGAGAAGAAATCAATGAGTATTCAATAGGTTGGACAATTTTGCCAGCACCAGAGACCTCCATGCTCTCCCCCTTTTGCATCACAAATGTTTGCTCACGTTTTACAATCTGGAATTGGATGCAAACATGAAATAACCAGGTATTGCACAAAATAATGGCTTTGACTTGATTCTTTTCATTTTATCTTAACACCACATCATTTTTATTCTCTTTTCCATCAGAGTGGGCTTTGGGCCAAGAATGTTTTATTCAGTACAACTTTTGGTGAAATCTAACTTTGCAAGTGTTACTCTCAAACTCCACCTGATGCCAGATCAAAAGATGCTTTACCATTGATAAGTGCTACTCCACTTGCTTCTCATTTTATAGGTTCTTCTCAGGTAGAGGTGATTTACCGCTGTGACTTGTTTTCTTGCTCTTTGAACAGGATTGTCAATGCAAAGTGGGCAGTATTGTAACAGGTCATTCTGTTCAAGCCACTCCACCCATTGTTGTCCTTAATTGCCCTATAATCAGACTTCAATTTCTTTAGCTTATTCCGGCAGTGCTTATTAGTCTGGGTGTCATTATGCTGTACCATCATCTCCAGTATCTCTCTCTGTAAATGCACTTGTATCTTGTGGCACCATCCAGTTTAAGCAGAATTCTAACATTTGTCAGTGAAGTTAGAAAAGTCTGTGCCTCATCATTGATCAGTGGTCCTATTTTAGGAGTTCCCATGGCAGAAACTAGGAAAAACAACATACACTCAAGAAAATCAGAGAGGAAATGGAGGTTCAGATGTAGTTTACAGTTTTGCAGGGCAGTTCATCCAGTGAAGGGTGACATGGTGGTTCAGTTAGAGCTGCTGCCTTTCAGAGAGAAGGTTGCCAGTTCATATCCTGGCTGAGAGCACATCTGGGTAGAGCTTGCATGTTCTCTTGGTGCATGCATGGGTTTTCTATGGGTACTCCGATTTCCTCCCACAGACAAAAAAAAACATGCATGTTAGACTGATTGGTAACTATAAATTGTCTCTAGGTGTGAGTAAGAGAGTGAATGATTGTCTTGTTTGTTTCTGTGTGGCCCTGTGATGGACTTGCGATTGCTCCAGGGTGCATCCCGCCTCTTGCACATTGATAGCTGAACATGGGCACCAACCACGTGACCCAAAAAGGAATATGTGGGTAAAGGTGGATGGTCATCCAGTGACGTAGCTCTGCTAGCCAACCAACGGCTGCTGTCTGTTTATATCAAAATGGTCACATCTGAGCAGCTAGCTTACCATGAATAAGGCGATCCCATAAACTGGGCTGAGTGGGAATAGGTACTGACAGTGGGCAGGCCCTTAACTGGTGTGGTGTAGTGCAGAACCAATGAGTGTAAAGAGAGTGGCAAGGTGCCAAAAGAGTAGGGATAAAGAGCAGAGAAATGGGAGTTGTATATGCCTTGTAATTAAATTTAAGCTTCTTTGCCTGTTATTTAAGTGTTTATTTAGAGCCAACAGCAATACATTATTCACTCAACCTGGCTCTTATTTCCTGTGAATTGTATCCCATAATGACATATTAGTGATGCATTGTGTTTACCCCTCTCCACACAAAGTACTCCCACATCCCCAAGTTCTCTCATGTTTTTTTTATTTTATTTATATTTTTCATTCACAAATTTAATGCGCTAAATTTGAAATATGTTCTAGTTCAAGGCAACAAATGCTAATATAACCCCATGGTGGCCAAATCTCACAAGCATATAAATGAATCAGAAGCCAGAGAAAGAGGGTAAGAAAAAATAGGGAAAGAGGAAGCTGGGAGAGGAGGGGAACAAAGCTGGATTTTTTTACCCCTCAGGTCGCCCTGCTCCCAAAAATGTAATCGGCTTAACCCGTGGTTTTGCTGTGGGTGCTCTCACATGAGCCAGACTGTGCCAAGACAGAACTTACCACGAGCAAAGCGAAGGGGGGGGGGGGGGGGGAATCAATGCCATACGCCCGCTGACTAATGAGATTTCTGCTGCTGTGCTGTGTGTAAAAAGGGGGTAAACCAGTGTGTGTCTGTGTGTGCATGACAGAGTAAGTCTGTACATGCATGTCTTCAATGTGCTCCTGTTCTGCACGTGTCTGCATGAGCGTGCACATTTGGTTAGGAGAATGGCGGGTGGTAAACGTCTGACATTTCCTCACAGCTGTGACCATCTTGGGCATGCTCGAGGGTAGAAAATGATGCACACATGCTGAGGGAAGGGGTGGCAAAGCATGAGCAATGAAAGGGGGTGGGGTGGGCACTATAGAGGAAAGCAGAAGATGGAAGCACACAAACAGTGAAGAGCCTCTGGCCTATAACTGTTGTAGCGCTGCATATAGAGGTATTAGCAGGGTATTCCTTTCTCATCAGCCTCTTTGCAAGGTTTGGATTCTCTTTAACAAGAGTGGAGATGAATTATTCAGTTGAGTCTTGAGACAGCAAAAAAGTAGAAGATAGGGAGTGTTAGGTGGGAGGAGTAAGAACGAATTGTGCAGGGATAAGTGGTATTAAGATATATGGAAGTACAAACAATGATGACATGGACATGGGTAACAGGAAAACAAAATGGTCTATGGACATGTTAAAACAAAAAGTACTAATGCATGAGTTATTATCTTTTAAGTTTTTTTGTTTGTTTGTTTTAAGGATTATACAAAGATGTTGGACTTTTGGGTATCAAATAATTGAATGTCTTTGAGTACACTCTGGTTTAAAAACATTTTCTATGTGAATATGTACTGGCACAGAAAGAGCTGCATTTTTTTGGCAGAGGGCAGGTGTTGACTGTTATAGATTATTTCACTGTATCTATTAATCTAAAACCCATTTTTAATATTGTGATTCTTTATTTTTCATAACATAACAAAATCATAAATCATGCCAAGATAATATATATGTTTGCTTGTTACGTCCCAAATGACCCCAAGATTATTGATGACACTGTTTCTGAGCAAGAACGTCTAACTGTAAGTGAGTACACTCAGTATTTGGAATTGTGTTCAACTACATAAACTGAGAGTCTAATGCAACAGATCATAAATAACTAAAGACAGTTTTCCAACACGAGGGCTCCAGAGGACACCCTGAAATGGTTTAGCTGTGCAAGGTGGAAAAGTCTGAGTCCTGCAGAAATGAGAAGCATTACTTGGTTGAAAGCAGACTGTACACAACAGCAGGGGTCACTCAAATATTTACACCCTTAAATGCAAAGAACATTCATTCAGCTTTATGTACTGTCATTGTCGCTTTAATTTAAAGTAAAATGCTGCACTTTTTCTGTGTTATCGCCCAGCTTCAGTGTACAATACACGTTTTTTTACATTGAGGATATAAGAATGTAAATACAGGTAGTCCTCGGGTTATGACGGTCTCATCTTACGACGTTTCGTAGTTACGACGGCATCTCCCTTATTCATGTTACGCGGTTACGTTTGGTTTTACATCGGTTTTACGTCATTTTTTATGTCAGTTTTACGACGGTTTTACGACGTTAAACGTCGTAACGCGGCGGCGCGGCGGCACAGCGGCGGAGGAGTATGTACTGTACGGATGAGGACGGCATCGCTAGCATCCCGGTAGGCCATTAGCTCTTCATTAGACCTTCATTATGGCTCCCAAAATGCAAGGAGGACTCTTCTGATGGCAGTGCATCGAGCGAAAGGAAGGCCATCACCATGGACTTACGTCGAAAGTTACTCAGTGCAGCGGCGGAGGAATACATACTGTACGGAGGAGGACGGTGTCGCTAGCATCCCGGTAGGCCATTAGCTCTCCATTAGCCCTTCATTATGGCTCCCAAAACACAAGGAGGACACTTCTGATGGCAGTGCATCGAGGAAAAGGAAGGCCATCACCATGTACTTAGGTCGAAAATATGCGGCGGCGCAGCGGCGGAAGAATACAGAATGCAGTGCAGCGGTGGAGGAATACGGAGGAGGACGGCGTCACTAGCATCCCAGTAGGCCATTAGCTCTTCATTAGCCCTTCATTATGGCTCTCAAAACACAAGGAGGACTCTTCTGATGGCAGTGCATCGAGGAAAAGGAAGGCCATCGTAAGTCACCATGGACTTACGTCAAAATCGGTTTACACGCTTGGTAAAACAGGTAGGTCACATGTATTTACATACGTTCCGACTTACATCAAATTCGGTTTACGATGCCGCGTGAGAACGGATCTATGACGTAAGTCAAGGACTACCTGTATAGTAGATGTAGCACTTTGTGTGTGAATGGATTAATGAGTGCACAGATTAAGTTGTAAAACACTTTGAGTAGACCGATTGGATAGAAAGGAACTTTAGTCCATTTACTAAAGTCGCTTTGCCATTGATAAATGCGACTCCACTCAGCTCTGATCTTGTTTCCTCGTTCTGTGAGCGGGATCGTCAATGCAAAGTAGGTGGGATCTTAACTGGTCATTGTGTTTGAGCCACTCCTCCCGTAGTGGTCCTTAATTGTCCTTTAATCGGATTTCAATTTATGTAGCTTTTCCCAGCACTGCTTATACTGTAAGTCCCGGTGTAGTGATGCTGCACCATCATCTCCGATATCGCTCCTTGAATGTGTTTATTCCTTGTGGTGCCATCCGTCAACACGATGAGGAAGTGGAGGTTCAGATGTAGTTTGCAGTTTTGCTGGTCATCCAGTGACCCCTCAACGACTGCTGTCTGCTCATATCAAAATCAGCACCTCGGAGCAGTCTGCTTGAAACCTCAAACATGATGGTCCCATAAACTGGGCTGAATGGGTGTGGGCACTGGCAGTGGGCAGGCCCTTAACTGGTGTGATGTGGTGCGGAACCGATGAGTGCTGAGACAGTGGCAAGGCGCCACAAGGGTGTCACCTCTCCCTCTGCTCCAGAGTGAAATCCCAATTCAGGGCAACAACTGCTGCAGTTGTATTGCTTCTGCAAATCCAAACTGAGGGAACGTATATCTCCAAACTTTATTCTTATTTCTACACTTGGCCTTTGTTGAGCTCTAAATGATATATTACAGCTGTGGTAAAAACAAAAAAAAAAAATGCACGCACTGGCAAAGAGTAAACGTATCAAAGTACAACGTGGGTGCACACAAAAATTGGGCTGAATTAACTAAGACTTAATCTGGTGTGTATAGTAATATTAATGTTATGTGGAGTATTTGTTGTTTTATAGCATGATTCATGACACACTGTAGCAGAGTGCAAAAGATGATTTGTGGGACTTATAAACATGTTCCAGTATTGTATTGACAGAAAAGCAATGCCATGCACAAACTGTGGGATGCAGTTTGAATTTTTTTTGTTTCTTTTGTGGACTTGCATTTGAAGCACCTGATTCAGACTCTTCATTTACATTCTACTACAACAAAAGTGTTATTTTTTTACCTTCATATTCTCTAGATGTTTTTATTGCTCCAGAATTTTTTTATAAACCATACAAAGATGACTTCACCAACAATCAAAAAAATTGGAATTAAAAAATGTTTTGTTCAATATTTTTCTTCTAAGTTTTTGTCCAATAGTCAGCCTCCATTGACTTTATTGTGTTTAGTTTTTACAGTGATCTGTGTTAAGCCACACAAGGCTCACAACTCTCACCTCATGAAGTCACATTAAACAGCACATGGGTGTTTCTGTGTTTTGTTTTTATGAACAAACAAGTTAAAATTATTTAAAATACAATACGTCATCAAGTGAATGTGTTACTGAGTTAACCTTCTGTATGTAACATTTACAAAAGCTGACATCACTGTGACGGGATCAGGCTATTGACATGTAAGGAAACACTAGACACTAGACTGGTGGTGGAACATACTGGCCATGGAACACTGGATCAGCGCTTTACCCTCACTGGGGTCCTTGAGGGGTCATGGGAGTTTGCCCATTCAGTCTAAGTGTTTTGTGGACTTGCTTTCACCAGTGTTCTTCGAGGTACACTGTGGGGGGTACTCCGTGAGTATGGGATTGGGGGCCTGTTGTTATGGGCTGTTCAGAGTTTGATTCGCATTGTTGGTAGTAAATCGGACCCCTTCAGAGTGGGAGTTGGACTCTGCCAGGGCTGTCCGTTGTCACCGATTCTGTTCATAACTTATGGACAAAAATTTTCAGTGCAGCCAGGGGGCAGAGGGATTTCATTTCGATGGCCTCATCTCTGCTCTTTGCAGATGATGTGGTCCTGTTGGCGTCAATGTGCCACGATCTCCAGCTCTCACTGGAGCGGTTTGCAGTCGAGTGTGAAGCGGCTGGGATGAGAATCAGCACCTCCAAATCTGAGGCCATGGTTCTCAACTGGAAAATGTGGATTGCTCTCTTTGGGTCGAGGGTGAGGTTCTGCTTCAAGTGGAGGAGTTCATGTATCTTGGGGTTTTGTTCATGAGTGAGGGAGGTTTGGAACATGAGATTGACAGATGGATTGGTGCAGCATCTGCGGTATTGCTGACTCTGTGCTGGTCCATTGTGGTGAAGAGAGAGCTGAGCTGTAAGGCAAAGCTCTGTGTTTACCGGCCGGTCTACGTTCCTACCCTCATCTCATGAACTCTGGGTGGTGACTGAAAGAATGAGATTGTAGATACCAGCGGTTGAACTAAGTTTCCTCTGCAGGATAGCTGGACGCTCCCTTAGAGACAGGGTGAGAAGTTTAGTTATCCAGGAGAGACTTGGATTAGAACCGCTGCTCCTCCACATCAAAAGGAGCCAGATGAGGTGGTTCGGGCACGTCTGACTGGGAGGAGAGCCCTGGAAGACCCAGGACTTGCTTGAGAGACTACGTCTGTCAGTTGGATGGAGAATGCCTTGGGATCCTCCCAGAAGAGCTGGAAGAGGTGGCTATGGAACGAGATATCTGGGCCTCCCTGCTCAAGCTTCTGGACCCGTGACCCGACTTCAGAACAAGTGGAAGATAATGCATGATCTTCTGCTTGGATGGATGGATGGATGGATGGATGGATGGATGGATGGATGGATGGATGGATGGATGGATGGATGGATGGATG
>JARVGS010001166.1:29282247-29292509 GCA_031762315.1 Hypsolebias antenori | reverse complement strand
TTAATTCTACTTAAGTAAAGTACAGATACATGAAAAATGTACTTAAGTACAGTAACAAAGTAGTTGTACTTAGTTACATCCCACCACTGGTCACAAATTGCGTTGTGAATATGGAAGAAAAAAAACGTGTATAAGTCACTTGGGCGTGCGTATAAGTCACAGGACTGACAAATCTATGCAAAAAACTGTGACTTATACACCGGAAAAACGGTAGTTGGAAACCCGGAGAAAATGTTTCATTCTGAGCATTTGTTGACACTTGCATATGTGCTGATTCCCTGGCACCGTGTGCGTTGCAAGTAATTCTATCCAGGGGCTCACCTTCTGACATGGAGAACAATTAAGAAAAGAGAGAACGAGAGGCGGAGGAAATGAGAGACGACTGCAGACGTGTGTCTTTCACCACCAATATTTAACTAACGCGGGAGGAGAAAACAAGGAAGTGTTTGGGGATGTGAAGGTCGTGAGTAAACAGAGCGGGACAGATGGAAGGGAAAACAAGGAGCTAGAAGATGAGAAGGATCGAAAGCAGACAGAGACGAGGAAGGAGAAGAGGGGAAGAATAAAGGGTGCAGGTCGGGAGTGCGCTGTGTCTGTTGTGAGGGGAACCTTGTTGAGTGAGCCAGTGGCTGCGGTGTCTGGCACAGCATCAGTCCGTGTGATCAGACAACGGGTGTCTGGCTCATCACCCAGTCACTTTGTTCCCTCCTCTGACAGCCTCAAGGCCTGACTGCCTGGCTGGCTGTTAGTGAGCGAGAGCACGAGAAGCAGAGACAACGCCTGCACCACCTCTGCTCGCTCCCGAGTCAGGAGCAAATTAGCAACATGAAGCTATTTCAATTATTGTGAAACGTCTGCTAAAATTAGCTTTCCCGGGGGCTGGCTTAAAAAGAAATAATCAACAGTTCAAACTGTAAGTGCTCTCACTTCCTCTGCGCGTCTGTCACACATTTTGACAAAAAAATGCACAAACGCACACATAAACCAGCAAGATGTATAGTGGCTGTCTTTGACACTGCTCCACAGGCCATGATCCCACTGCCCGGATAGAATTCCTAATTGATGTGACAAAGTGCTTGGGAGTGTCCCGTTTCTCCGGAGTGGTTCTCTAAAACGCTGCTCTGACCTTTCCCCCCCTTCTCCTTCTTGTTTCTGTCCTTCTGTCTTGCTATCCCTTTCACAACAGAGTGCGGTCTAAACAGGGTAAAAACAATCTCTTGACATCCGACAGTCGGATATTATTATAATCGCAAAATATTGACCGGCCACGTTGTGTGCGGGCAGAGATGAGAGAATGAATCAAATATAAAAAAAAAAAAAAAAAGCACGTCCAGAAAGCGATGGTCTTTGCAGAAGTGAAAAGCGGAGGAATGCGTCGGCTTTCATCTTGTAAGATAATAGCCCCGTCATTGCTGCTACGCAGACACGGCCTCAGAGAGCAGCAGGAGGTGGGTTTGCATGTGGAAGCTTTTAAGATCTGTCACTCTGAGAAACATGACAGTGGCGCTAAAAATAATGCCTGCTTATAAACTCAATGTCAGGGGTTCAGGGCGTGTTGGGTGTCTACTTCAGAGACCACAGCTTAAAAAAAAAAAGAAAGAGAAAATTTAGCAAGTTTGTGCACATGCTCACACACAAACACCAGCAGTCTCCACGTTACGTTTCACTGTCAGCTGGCAGCTAACGTAGAATGGCACAGGCCGACCCGTCCTTTGTTTCCACAGATCTAAATGGATGTTCTTGTTGTGTTTGGTTTCCCATTAATTAAGTCCGGGGGTGTCGGTGTCACTCACTATTAATTTGGAAGTGGTGATCCGCCCAGCATTGTTTGTCATTCTTCCTTTATTATACCGCAGCAATGTCATTGAAAATCATGATTAATTTGTTCAATTTAATGATGTTTAGCACGACAACTCATATTTTTTTTAAATAGCTGTCAGCTTAACACGAGAGATTTATCTGGAGGTAAGTTTTAGAAGGTTACTTTTGGATTTGCTAAGAGTAATTTGGTTGCTGAAAAGTATTTTTTAACATGTCACTTACTGGGTGGTGTGGGTGTGGGGTGCGAGGTACTGACAGATTTTAGGAGGTTTTGTGAGCTTGCTGTATTTCTGCATGTTTGCTAGCAGGTGTGTGTGTCTGCCTGCATACAGGGAGGTGTGAGAAGCTTTTATCAGTCAAAGACAAGTTGCTCTGCCTGTTTTAAAAAAAAAAACTGCTAGGAAAACCTATTTAAAAAAAATGCATACATTTAAAACAAAACACAAATAGTTAATGTAATACCAAAAAATATATATGCATGTATAAAGAATATGGACACTATTCTTGTTTAAAAATGTACATTTCTTTTTGGGTATATACTTGGTACTATCACTTTGGCCATGGCTGCCTCAGAGGAGTCAACAGGGGAGAAGGCAGACTACAGAAACCATCTTATCACGAGCAAACTGGTTGGTCCACTATGTGAGTGTGCTGCTTGTGGGACTGAGTTTGATGTGGCTCCTCAGACTGATGAAGTCCTTTGGATGAAAGATGAAACATTTCAACACAAAGAAACCATCCAGAGGACCTGATTGAACTGTGTTGGACTTTGTGCTATGTTCATAGTGGTCTATTAATTCACTGATCAAAAATATGCAATAAAACTGCAGTTGAAAGGAAGGTTTATAGTCTAAATGTGAAGATTAAACAATTCTTATTGATTCCCAAAGTGTGTGCAGAATTCAAGTGGATGAACAGCCCTGAAAAAGAGCGTCTTTGGGGTAAATTAGGCTGCAACTGTTTTATTTTGATTGTATTGCTGTCTGAAAGGTGAAGGTGGATGAAGTCATGGCTCTGTGTGTGCTCATGCATCTGTTCCCAAAACAAGCGGAGGAACCACTGGGCAGATTTTAATTAAACTTACAGGAAATGATTATTGGATGAACCTCTTATAACTGCTTATCTATTGGAGCAAATTAATACAAACTTGCAACAACAGCAACATATCAGCTGCAATTTGTGTCATTTCACAGACACTGAGATAAAATGTGGTGTGGTTACAGGTGAGAGTCAACACATACTTCTAGTGCAACTCATTTTATGCTTAAAAAACCCACATCAACTGGAGAAGTCAATCCCATTTGTCTCAGCAAAATATTTAATGAACCATCCAAGAAATGTAAATGAAACCCAGTCCAAAATGCTGACAGAAAAAGCAGTGGGAGGAAATGCATTCCTACAAGAAGATGCGTCCTAAATTTATAATGTCTTTGCTTTAATAGAGTTTGATCCATGTAATTGTTAGATGAAAAATCTGTAAACAGCTTCATTTGTACAAGAATCTGCTTAAAAGTAGAGCAGATACTTTGAAATTGTGTGTGAATGTTATGCACATAGGATGTAGCTCTTGGACGACTGTCCCTCTGGTGCCATTGCTGTCGTGTAGTAGAGCTGTCATTTCTAACCCGAACCCAAAACCCGGGGATTAGGGCCGGTTCGGGCCATTATAATGTGTTTAATGTGCGGGCTGGGTCAGTTTCGGGCTTTAATGCAGTTTTACAACTCATGCAGCACAACTAAAATGAGAGGATGAAGAAAGAAAGACAATTGCAACAGTTAATCAGAGTGTAGAAGAGATTGCTGGTGCATTGCACAATAATTGTGCAATAATAATTGTGCACCTGGGCTCAGGCTTCTGCAGCTTTGCACACCATACAGCACAAAGAAAACCAAATAATGCACAAAATAAAACTGTGTTAATCTACTTCTTGAGGAGGAGGCAGGTCCGACCGGCCGGTTTAAAGCGGTTTAAAAAGTCACGTTAAGCTCAGATGAACAACCTGGCACTGGCCACGCGCGTCCGCTGACTCGCCCTGTCCAGGGTGTACCCCACCTTTCACATAGTGACTGCTGGACATGTGCAACATTGACCCCCGCTATCCAAAAAGGAAGAAGCGGGTAAAGATAAAGGATAGATGAATGTATAAGTCTATCTTTAGATTTGATTTTTTCAGGCTATTTTTTTGTATGTTAACATCCACTTGGAGACTTGTTAATAAACATAAATCTTATCGCTTCCTTTCATATGTTTTTAAAACTATCACATCAAACTGATTTGCTTACAAAAGCAGTAAAAGCTTGATTTTAAAAAAGTTGTTTATATTTTGTTCAGTTTCGGTCCTCTAATTACCAGTAATCCGTTGGGTCCGGGTAGGGTTCAGAATAAAAACTATGGGCTCAGTCCAGTCCGGCCCAGATTTATTAGGCCTGAATGCAACTCTACCATGTAGTGGTAATATTCTTGCAGTAGCACTGCCTACTGTTTAGGAGGAAAACTGCAGTAATACCAGTAAAAACTACAACAAAAACTATAAAAAAAGTGTTTAACACTGCTATTGATGTACTTATGGCACTTTTTTTTTTACATTCTCAATACCCTCTTCTCCTGTCTGGGTGGTGGGGAGCTGGTGCCAACCTGGGCAGGTTAATTTAATTTAGAATATTTTAATCGTTCAATTAACAAACTCTCGGCATAGCTAAATGCTTTACTGACTTGTCCTGATAGTTGCTTGTTTACAGCAGCGTGTGAATGCCAGTAAGAGGTTATAATTATCTCATTTGCAAGCAGTTATAAATGACCCTTTTATGAAAAATTAACCTGTGTTGTATAAAAATGCATTTTAGGAGCTCTCTACTGAGTTACAGAAAGAGTGAGCATTATGTGGTATACTTGATCTCATGGGGGGATTGTTGCTTTATTTTGCTGTTTTGTTTTACATTAAAAGCTTCTGTGCTTAATCTGGATTCAATGACCATCATTGTATTGTGAATAAGAGCCTTAATCATATTTCATAGTATTATTATTTTGACTGCTCGTGCAACATATTGAATTGTTGGCAGTGTGGCAAGTAGCATGTTTTATCTCTCACAACCAAAAATGCACAATCATAGTGCATGTATGCGTGTGTGTCTTCAGTAGTCCAAGTTCATGTTTTTGTGTCCAACAGTGTGTAATAATTTGAATGTTCCTCTGCTCCCATTTTTAGAAACTGAAACCTGTTTATTCCCACTCTACCAAAAAAGTCTTGCTATGGACCATTTGCATTCTGGAATGAGAAACTGATTCAGATTCAGAGACAGTTTCAAGCACCATTATTTCCCGTCAGTTTCAAATCAAAATCAATTCCCCCCAGTCCCTGTTATTGTCCTTATGGGCTATTTTTTTTTTTTTTTTTATTATTCTGGTGGGTCTGGTGAAAGCTTTTTCTCAGAGGGCTCTGTATGCTGAGGCATCTCTACATGCATCTTTATGTCTTAGGGAAACACATAGCAAACGTGAGAGAGAGGAGCATCCAGAACTGACTTAAGCTGCCCCGGCACTGTAAAGTTGCCATAGAATAAAGTGAGTGTTTTATATTAAAGACAGATAACATCACTGTCATGTAAAAGGCAGGAGCACAAACCTGAGAACCCTTTTCTGTTGTGGAGCACTGCTTGTAATATGTGCTGTCTGAAGAGCTGTGTGTTCTTCGCCCCATGCTTGATCAGCCTGGATAAAATCTAGCTCTCCCTGCCGATTGCAGAGAGACAGTAGCAGGGGTGAATACAGATCTGTCAGCACACAGTACAGACAGCTCTTAAGAGACTCAGGGTAATGGCTGTTTGTGGACCCTGTTAAAAATCCTCCCCAGTTGCTGAGGCTTAGTGTCACTTAGGAGTGTGAAAGATGCAGCACAAACAGCAGGACCTCTAACTAGATGCCTGCCAACTGTAATGATGAGCTCTGGTTCAAAGAAATGGCAATGCCAGTGGTCATTTAAAAGTCCAGCTGGCAAATTTTACCCCCTCTACTGGCCATTGTGGTTCATTGATCTGAATAGCAATTGCCTCAATGGTTATTGCCTCAACAAGCCTTGTTTAAAACCCATGAGTTATTTTAACTGGACAGAAATGGCAAGTACGGCACAGCTGAGTGAGTAAATATTTATTTTGAAAATGGCCAATCATGTTTGAAATTATTTTAGAGGTCTTAGTTACTGAAAAGGATATGGGTTTTCTGTGGTGTTTTGGTAGAATTGCCCATTTACTTTCACCATTTTATTACTCTGTTCTGTCTGTTTAGTCAAATATATTGTTTTCATTCTTGTTGCTACTAAGGTACGTAGTTTTATAGAATCATTTAGTTTCCCAGTTTTCCACCATTTTTTTCATCAGTGATACCTCATTACTCACCTGTCCCTCATTTGCTTATCAATCCAGCATAAATATTTATATATTTTGGAGTTTGTGTTGCATTGTTGGTCATTGTTGTTTCTTTGGACAATAATTTGATTTTTCTTAGTTGCAAACAAGGCTTACTATTTTTTGAATATGTGCTTATAGTAAGAGTAAGAGGTTCAGTAATGTGGCGCACCCATGACAATAGTGTGCGTCTACTTAGTCACAGGATTAAACAACAAAAAAAACAGATTTGTTACTGAGGGCATATTCAGTGGTGTGGTCTACGCAATACGCTGGCATACATAATATATCTACTAGAAAGCTTAAGGATTTCAGTATACCCACTTTTTTTTTCTCTGTGCTCTGGTGAAGACAGATGTGTCCTCCTCTGCTCCATCCCCCCGCTTCCCTGCTTCTCTCTCATTCATCTTGTGAACCCTTAAAGAGACCCTTTATTCCTGCATACCTTTCTAATTCAAAGGATTTAATCAGTTGGCATCTCAACAAAATTGATCAACTTCCTGACAGGAGTCAGGATAAAGATGACCCTCGATGGAAACAAATTGGATTCATGATGAAAACTATTCTGCTGTTTGGGTTGGAGAAATCTGGATTGTCTACAAATTCATGTGGATGTGTCGAAGCTTGACAGCAGTCAGACTGAATTAAGTGGAACTGCATCAGAGCTGGAGCAGGCTGTTATCAGGACTGTGAACTTTCTGGCAGCACCCATGAATGGTTGGGAATAATTTTGGAGAAAGCTGTGAGCTCGACTTTTGGCGTAAGGAATCAATTTGGCTGTTTGGAGTTACCATCAGAGAAATGTACCTGCAAGACTTTAAAAGGCGAAAACGACAATTTACGAGTTCTGCCTGATCCAAACTGTGGCCTTGACGGCGGACTTATCTCAACTCCTCCTTGAAGGATGCTTGCTATTCACAAGGGGCTGAGTGATACCAGCAATAACAGCATTGTAAGCAGTGGTGGTTCCTTATATGGGCGACATGGGCGGCCGCCCAGCGTGGCCTCCAGCAGGGGGCGGCATAACATTGCGCAGTTTAGGAAAAAGAGAAAAGAAGAAGAGGAGAAACGCGCAAAAGATAAAGGTAAGAAGAGCTGTGTCACCAGGCCCGGAGTGGCCAATCGGGATGGCCTGGAGGTTTCCTGGTGGGCCGGTCTGATTTGTGGGCTGCAGGGCCACCGCTCCTCTTTTTTTTTCTTAATATTTTACAACTGTTTTAACAACATATAACACAGAACACCACTACTGCGCTGCTCCTGGGCCACCCCGCCCTTCATTTATTCACATGAAGGGCGGGGCGGCACCTATTCAACCCAGGGCTGCCCCGCCTCCACTTTTAGTTTTGTTTACGTGCCCGAAGGTAACACGTACGTGCGGTCAGTGGAAAGATGGAAGAGAGAAAAAGCAAGGGTGGTACAAAGAAGAGAAGAAATAAAAAGAGAGGTTCTGGAAACAGGCACATCTAAATCTACAAACATTGAGACATTTTTCACTCAAACAGCTGCAGTTTGTAAATGAGGACGATGAAACAGGTGAGACACGATGCTGAACTTTGCATGCAAAACACCGTTCAAGTTAATTATCAAGTCAATGAATTTTGTGGTGTGTGGCATTGTGACACAACAAACTGTTATATAATATAAATAATTTTATGATGCGACACCACACAACTGAAACTTTGTCTTGTAGCCCTTAAGAGTCAGAAGCAAGATGCAGCTCTGCTCCATCATGCAGCAGCCCAGAGTGGTCAGGTAGGATTACTCATTGACTGAATATTATTATAATTTTATAATGAAGAGTATGAGTCTGGTGAAGACCTGCTCTATATGAAAAGTGCCCAGAGATGTTAGATGATTCAACCCTTTAATGAAACTGGTCTGAATTGATCATAAGGCTTTGTAAAAAGGGGAGATATGTACCGAGTTATGACAATTTTTAAATTTAGTGTCGGAGCAGAGCCAGGAGAGATGAGGGGACTGTTCCTGTCAGTATGGAAGGAACATGTGAGCTGTTGTAACTGTGTGAACAAGCATTAGTTCCAATATAAACACTTTCTAAACAACAGTAGTGACTCGTTATATTTTTATCATTAAAAGTAAGATAGTAAATACATAAAGCCCAAAATGAAAGGGAATAGTATGAAAGTAATGTGAAATAAGCCTTCATATTTTGCCATTGAAAATACAGTATATTAATTGGTTATGTCAAAATGTGTTTTCCATATAAAATGTGCTAAAACTTTACAGATTATTGTCCTGATGCAGGCTCAATAAATTTAGTCCCCTGGACAGATTCTTCTTTGTATCAAAGACTTCTTCAGTCTGAGGAGCTGTGACAAACTCAGTCATCGTTCCTCCTTGATACAGAGTAACGATGGTTTGAGAGAGGAGTAAAGGAGGCCATCTTTGTGAAAAGAAACCATACATCATTAAACAGGGGTGGAGGCCTCCGTGTTCATGTCCCCTCTTACAATGCTGTTATTGCTAGTATCTTACGGTTCACATAAAATATTTGATAATGTTCTTATAGAAACAATTCTTGAACAATGATCATGCTGTATTAATGCTACATGTTTGTCTCAGGCTACTTCTTGTTCTGCCATTAACTCCAAAATAAACAACCCATTAAAAATACACCAGAATGCAGGAAATGGCATCTATTTTATTCAAAAATTTCTGGGGGAGGACCCCCAGACCCACCCACCAGTGTATCCCCATCAAATTACAGATGATGCGATGCGCAACTCGGTCAACTTGCTCCTCAGATGATGCTTTCCATCCACAAAGAAAGAAACAATAACTTTATGAAACTGTACTTTATATGACCGTGAAGTGGTATAGTGGAAAAGAAGCGAAAGTACAAAATAAAACTTCGAAAGACTTGTTTAAAAAAAAGGACCAGTTTAAAAGATTACGTACAAGAATGCTTGACAGTCTGGAGGCAGCCACGCTGTTTGAAAGCAGCGGTGTTTTTGTTGTTGCCAATATTTCACCAGTAGATGGCAGGATTCACTCTTAGTTTGAAGACAGATATTTAACGCCAGAAGCACAGAAAAACCATTTTCTCTTTGTTGAGTTGGCTTTTGAACGCAGTCTTCTTCCACTTCTCATGAGAAAGACTGTAAAATACATAATGTATTCGAGATATGCGACGCCATCTTTGTTAAACAGTCCACAATTATTCTATCTGCTGGTCTCGGATCAGCTCGCAACAATAGATAAGCCCGCCCTTTATTTGATTGACAGTTCTGCGCACCAATAGACGGTCGAGTTTACGATCCGAGGCCGTAAGTTTTTGTTAAGCGCGAGCTCCGGGGCCACCGAAGTGTACTATGCACCTTACTCTTGGCAGACAGCGCTGGAAATCATGCTTGCAAACTGCGAAAACATCGGGAATGTAGTGAAGTCTTGTTTCGTCGGGTTTTGGATCACTTTTACCGTCTGTTCTGTTGGTGTTCGCTGTCAAGAGGGTAAGAAAATACCGTTGTTTTACTCCTTGACGCTTTTAAGAAAAAAGATTGTGACGTGGGGGTTTCAAACTTCTCGTTAGCTAAGTGCTCACTAGCTGCTCAAACAGATTTACAACATATTTGATTAATAATAAAGTAAATGTAAGTAGTGACGTAATCAAAGGAAATAGTTGAGATGGGGAGCACATTATGGGTTTTGTGGGGTTTTTTTGGTAACATTTGTGCATTAATTTTACCTCAAAAACCATAAATTACTAATATGAATTTCACATCTGGGGTTGACGTGATTTTTATGTCTGTATGAGAGCCACAAAAATCTTGAATTACTGTAATGTATAAGCAGTGGCGGCTCCAGAATTATTTTTCTGCAGGTGCTAAGGGAGTGCTAAGCATTTTACTGAGGGTGCTATGACGGATCATTTGTTCTTTCAGTTCTCAAGGTCAAGGTGTCTTTACTTTCATTCACAACACATGTGGTACATAAGGTGGAACGAAACTATGTACACAGGGTCCCAGTTGCATCCAACAAAAATACAAATTGCAAAGAAAAACAGTAATAAGATCGAAGAT
>JARVGS010001166.1:29182320-29192423 GCA_031762315.1 Hypsolebias antenori | reverse complement strand
AACTGAATGATTAACACACATAACTAAGAACTAAGAACTAACTAAATGATTAAACAACTGACTGATTAAACATAGAGCAGGCAACACAAGGAGAACAGAAAAGGACCAGCAGAGGAAGCCATCCTTACAGGGGCCAGGTAAGATGTCAACGAGAGCCACATTTGGCCCCCGAGCCTTGAGTTTGCCACATATGCTTTAGTATAATCAGCATTATTTTTATCATTATATATTTTATCAGCTATTAGATTGTAGGTGCTATTCTTCATCCAAGCTGCTTCACACATCACTGCAAACCACTCTAGGGCCTGCAGAAACTCATGTTTTGATGAGGCCTAGAGCACCACATCATTCTGAAAATACAGACATGAAATATGACACACACCCTGCCCCCTGCACAACCGAAGATCCTTTGCCTCTTGGTTACACTGAGTAATTGTCCATAAAAGTTAACAAAATCTGTGACAAAAGGCAACATCATTTAATGCAAAGAATGCTTACTGTGTACAGGGACTAAGAGGAAGTCTAAATGAATTCTAAAACCCCTATAATCCTGAATTACTCCCAACATGACTCCACGAGGCCATGGTCCTCAGTTGAAAAGGATGGATTGCCAAATCCTGGTTGAAAATGAGCTACTGTCCCAAGTGGAAGAGTTCAGGTATCTCTGGGTCTTGTTCATGAGTACGGGTAAAACAGAACAGGAAATTAATAAGTGGACTGGGACCATGACGTGGATATTGTACTAATCTATCATGGGCAAAATTGAGGTAAGCCAAAAGACAAAGCTCTCAAGTTACCAATCAGTTTTTAATCACCACCTATGGTCACAAGTTATGGGCAATGACCAAAACATGACATTGCAATTAGAAGCAGCTGGAATGAGGTTCTTTTGAAGATGGACTGGACTTATCCTTAAGCATAATGTGAGGAGTTCAATGATTTAAAAAGATCTTAGAATAAAGTTGGTGCTGCTCCACATTGAAAGAAGCCAGTTGAGATGATTTGTGAAATTGTGTCTTGCTGACGCCTTCTGAAAGGAAGGATTTTCAGAAATGTCTCACTAGGAGAAGAACTTGTAACAGACCTATGATTCCCTGGATAAATTATGTCTCTTAGCTGTCTGGGAATGCCTTCAGATGAGCTAGAAAATGTAGCTGGAGGAAAAAAGAGCCTTGGGGTCGCTATTTAAGTTGTTATTCCCCACAACCCAGTTTTGGACAAGTGGCAGGAGGAGAACGGCCTCATCTTTGGCTTTATGGGATGAGTTCATCTTCACTTCACTTTCTCTTGCTGGCTTAAATTTATTTTGTACTTTTAAAATACCACATAAAATTACCAGACACCAAAAAGAAGCTGCAACTTTCCCTTCTTAACTGCAAGGTTGGGTATTAACTCCTGGTTGCACAATCTCCATGTAAATAACATGAATGAACTTCATCCCCAAACTTCTGATTTTCAGAATGAAATTATACTGGCAGCCAAGTGAGTAAAATGGCTAATGCCCCCAAATAACAGTATTTCCCCATCCCTTCTGCACCTAATATGTTCACTCATCTGTACTTTATGGGCGCTTGTGCTTGGTGCTTAGAAAGATTTCCACCTCGCACAAGTCTGGAAGAAGCATTTCAGTTTACATTTGCGGTATTGAATTCATAATTGCTTGTTGGCCATATAACTTCCTGCATAATGAAATACGTTCATAATAATCAATAAAGGAAATAGAGCAGGTCCATTTAAATGCTATTGGAATAGGAGAAACACACTCAGCTGAACTGCTGCTTTTCCATGTGTGCTGCAGTGTCACCATGTCAGTGAGTGCAGCATGTACTGTAAGATGAAAAGTGGAGTGGATTCTGTTTCAAAGATCTCTCTCCACTTGGGCACTGCTATCCTTCTTTCCAGAGTGACGACATGCAGAAGAAGAGGAAGGATGGATGTCAGTCTGTGATGTCAGTGTTGGAACCACTCCGAGCCTTTAGGTGCCCCATTGCCTAAACTTCCAATCCAGCTGACACCGGATTGTGCTCACTCTCATTTAGTCAGACCTATTTGTCTTCCCTCTAAAACCCAACCTGCTCCAAAGATGTAATTCCATAAAAGCATGCAATCAATACACCAGAAACCATAGTCATCTATCATTTTTTGAGGAGAAAAAAAAGCAAAAAGCAAAAATTGTGTGTGTTTGTATATGTGTGAGTGCATGCATTAGTGAGCATGTTTATGCTCAGGCCCAAATGTTACAAATCAGACTGAGTAGGACAGGTCTAAAAGTGCTGGCTCAGTCTTGCTGACACAGGTGCATGATAAGCTTTGTCCACTAGATGGCACTGCTACAGGTTTTTGTCTCCTCTTTTTCAAAGCAGAGGCAACAATCAATTCACGTGTGGTGTACTGTGTCAGAAATGAGGAAAAGACTATTTATTTGCTCCTGGAAACCCTAACATTTTCAGGAAAGATATAAATACAATATCCACACAGAGACGCACACACACACAATCACACACATGGAGCCACAGACACACTCAGCTCATTAATCTCTTCAGTAACAGAACTCTATCCTCTTGCTCCAATATTACAGTAAATGGTGATGCTTATCTGCAAGCAGCCCTGCCCTTGAAATAGGTGCTGTTCCATTCCCAGCTAATTCCACAGCCATTAAATGCTTGGCACATTTTTCACAGGTATATAAATTACTTTAAGCTGCAGCTTACTATCAGCACATTGAAATACAAACACCGATGTTGCGCCCTCTTTTTTTTTTTTTATCTCACTCTATTCTCTGTCTCCCTAATACTTTCTAACCACAATACCACCTTCACAGCTTTCTTCTCACCCCTCCCTGCAACCCCCTCCTGTTTCCGTACCGGTAAAATGGACATGGATTGACGTCTAGCTCCAAGCAAGTTTGAGGTAATGGCTTATTAGCAGCCAATAAACATCAGTCATTTCTATTTTAGCTAACACGCTAACGCTGTTCATAATCAACACTCAAGAACAGGGCCAGATATCAGTGGGACAGTTTAACGAGATGTCTGATCTTACCTGATCACCGAGGTTGCTGGATGATTTTTCTCAGCTAAATATGTGCAAATGAAGAAATAAACATCTTATCCTTAAAGAGATTGTTCAGATTTTTTGAAGTGAGATTATGAATAAATAATGTTCCACATATTGTAGAGCTAACAGATAGGCCCAAACCAAATTGGACTGTTGCCATCTTGAAATAAATCCAATATCGAATATTCATCATACAATTGTTAATTTCTAAACCTTTACCATCGTTACGTTTCCATTTCCCAGAAAAACTACATGAACTTCACATGTAGAAAAATCACGTTTTTACATTTAAAAATATGGCAAACATCTGACGTCTAAATAGCACATGAAAAACATGTTAGTTTTTTTTTCAAATTAGGGATTGTGGATTGTTTGCACATTTTCAACCTTTCCATGTCATGACAAGAAAAATGTTTTAAAGACGTGATTTTATTTTTTTGTGATGTACAGTAATTACATAATGTCTGTACCATGTATTTAAATAGTTAACCAATAGGTTAGATTGAAATGTAGTACATTGGTCAGGGCCCTGGGAACATTATTTTAAAGCTAGCCACACTAAAAGCTTACAGGTGATACAACTTACTGTTATATTTAATTTAATGGTGGTGCCTCCTCTTAGCAGATAATTATGACTTTACACTTTGTTTAGCTCACCTCTGCTCACTGTGAGCTCTGCCTTGTCTGGTTTTTCACACTGTCTCACATTTCATGCAGTGTACCATTAATCCCACCCACTCCCATCTGATTGGGCAAAATAAAATGCTTATCCAATACAAAACAAAGCTGAACAAAATTGACAGCACAACTCAAAGGTTGTAATTCTTCCATGTGACACCCATGTGCAACACTCCTCAAACAAACTTTTATGTGACCTTAAAGGAACATGGTAAAAACTACAACTGCCTGTTTAGTCTGCTTGAACTAGATTTTCTTGACCAAATAGGACCTGTTTTTAAAATAATACATTTTTAAATGACAAAAGAGTTTTTATATTTCATATTTACTCCACTTTTATCACTTTGACACTGTTTTGTAAACTCAAATTATATCACTATGAACTTAGTTTGTACTATAGAGCGCAGTTCAAACTGGGCTACACATATTTATTCCAAATGAATTAATATGACATTCTTAGAAGTGTCTTGAGCTGAATTAAAGTCTGTAAAGCCAATTGCTGCTGTTTGAGTAACCATAAATATCTACTGTAGATGAAAAAAAAAACTGTTAATGTGAAATTAATGGTATTACAAAGGTTTTTAATTTAACATTCATATGGGGGCAACTGTGGCTGAGTGGTTAGAGCAATCGTCCCCCAAGAGGAGAGCTAGGGGTTTGATTCCACCACCAGCCGCATGTTGAAGTGTCTCCAGGCAAGACACTGAACCCCTCATTGCCTCTGATGTGTGTCCCATCGATGTATGAAAGTTGCAAAGCACTGACTATTCATCTAGTAGTGTGCTGTATGAATGGGTAAATGAGGACACAGATTGTAAAACACTTTAAGTATATTGATAAGATAGAAAGGTGCTATATAAGTACAGTCCATTTACCATTTATATTGTTTTGATATGAGAAAAATCCCCTTTAGTCTTGGCCTCTGCTCAGATTATGTATTAGCTTGTCAAATATGCTGGAGTTTAATTTACTTTGAAAGTTGGACCACGGATCTGGGAGTACAACGAATCTACATCAGTTGTGTTCAAGGCACAACTGGGAAAACCAGTAGACAGCTAGTGATCCAAAAACCAAGCTACTTTGTACTAACTGATTAGCAACACAAACAGATGCCATGTACAGTAATGTATTTCTTTTATTGCCTGTTGCTTATGTGTTGCCTGTTTTTTGTCTGTTTCTACAGCACTTTGGTTGTCCTTGTTGCTGTTTTAAGTGGTCTATAAATAAAATGGTATGGTATGGCATTTCTTTGCATTACATGCATTCGAACCTTGTAACGTTTCTTGAGAATGTTCAGTACTGTGTGTGCAGCTGATTAAACTAGCAGAAATGGAAAAACAAATTATAAATATTTTATTTTATTACTGCAGTTATCTCAATTATTATTAGTGTAGCTGCCATTTTGGATATTGAGGTTGGTGTTGGTCAAAGATTTCTGACTATTTAAGTCAGAATTCTGCCTCAGGAGAGGTGCTCCAGGTAATTTGTCTGTCTTTTTACAATCCAAATTACAAATGTAACACACTATTAAACTCCATTCCACAAAAATGAGACTTTTTAGAAGCTAACTACAACTGATAAGCTATTGAACATTTATAACATTTCCACAAAACTCACTTCAAAAGAGCTGAACTACAGCTTTACGGCATGAAAACAAAAATTGTCTTTTGACATTTGAATTCTCCTGGATCAACTTAATGTTTTTACTATATTGCTGCATTTGGACACCACAACATGCTATCATGTTCCAGAGCTCGGAAAACCAAATTGAAACATCTGAGGGTGGCCTTTTCCTCCGAGAAAGTGGCTTTAGATGAGAAATCAAATCATCCACCTGCCCATCCAGACCTGACAGCAGAACACCTGCAGCCTCACTGATGAGGGGATGAAATACTTTTTCTTTTGTACTCAGATATTTTCTCATGCATCCATCTTTCATGTCTCCCTCCCTCTGTGCGAACAGCCAGAGAGCAGCTGGCTGGTTATTTGTGACCTGCCAGTCTGCGAGTGTAACAAGGTTTCAGTGCAATTAAGAATACATTTCCCAGCTACCAATGCAACAAATCACAGGCTTGAGTCCCTGGATACACACACAGACATAAACTTTGCCTTAACACTCACACAAATCAAACAGGACACAAATGGCAGCATGAAATAACTAATCATTGTTGGAGAAGAAAAGGCAATTATTAATCGATTCCATTTGTGTTGGGCTGAAAGGGCCACAAATAGTCCCATTCTTTAAGGGATATATTTGCTGTGGCAGCGCAGCTTGGCCGGCGTAATCACCACCTATTATGTTAGCTGATTTGAAAGTAAGAAGCAAAGTGGTCAAATACATCACAAGCAGCCATTATTGTGTCAATTTACAGACATAAAAACAATCCCTTGTATGCAATAAATTATGAACATGCACCAAGCAGCGTGAAAGCTTCTCAGCTTGTTGATTTTGAAGAGTCGGTGCAAGGCAGGTGGGAAGACTGCTGTGGTTTAACAGGGAAATGGTACACTGTCAAAGGAGAATTACTGCCTTCCTGTCCAGTTTGTTGGGCCAGGTGCAGTAGCACAAAACAAGAAGATGATTTGCATTGTGTTTTTCTTTTTAAAAAGTTTGACTATTTTAACCATATTTTTGAAAATAATCAAGAAGTGGGGGGCATTTTTTTTTTTAAATTTAGGCTTGTAACATTTTAAATTTGGCCAAAGTTCTTGTCATTTTGGTATTAAAATACTTTCTGTACTCAGAAACATCACTTTTTTGTTTGTTTGTTTGTTAAAAGAGGTATTATTGCTGAGTATAAAAAATTTGCATATACATTAAAAAAGTTCACAATACGTGGCAAAATGAAACCGGGTGACAATAGGAACAAACATGTAGTTTTGTGATCCAACATAAAATTCCTCTTAACCGAGTTTGACTGGAAAAATGAAAACTATAGAAGGACTTGTGACATTATCAGCTATGTCCTCACTATGTCTTGTCTTATTATTATTATTATTATTATTTTTGTCCATACTGGGGTGTTTAAAGATAAAGTCATTTGGGTTTTACTTTTGTTCCATTCAAATGTACCTTCATTTATTTTTGAGGCAAACATTACAAAGAAAAGTAAAACGAAATTTACCAAATGTTACATAATTTTTGGAATATTCTGTGAACATCAGTGACCATGATTCAAATCACACAAAGTGTTAATAACACAGACAAACCATAATAATACCTTACAGAACATGTTAAAAATACTATGGTCATCTAGTGTTGTTTATCTAGTCCATTGTTTCCTGGTTTATGTATTTTAAACCACAGGCAATCCACATTTGTTTTTAAATTTGCAAGAAAATGGACTTTTAAAAGCTTTAACCTGAAATTACTGACTACATATTGTGCTGTATACAGTTGAAAAAAAAACAGCTTTTCTTGGTTCTGTTTATTAATTTGTTTCGTTTTCTTACGTATTTTACCTTTTTGCTGTCTAAACGTGACAGAAAATATGAGCGCTCCATTCCAACAGACACAGAGAGCGCTCTGGCTCTTCAGATCCCCCCCTTCCTTTAGAGTTCTGAATAAAATGCTGATATTGACATGGTTTTTACTGCGAGACACACATAAGAATCGTTCATGCGAGATTTGTGTGTCTGGAGTTTGGTTTGACTGTGTACAAGTGTGTCTTTTTCCACAACGCAGACATGCCACAGAGACAGAGGGGGCGAGTTCGACATCAGCAAATTGAATTCTGCCCAAACGTGACAGTGAAGAAGTGCTGTTCATAGCAGACGTGATTGTCTCTATCTTCACTCCTGTCTGTGGGTATTACAGTATGCCTGCCCGCTCCACAGGCCTCAGCCCAGGCCCCTGCCAGCTCATCTATTAATGACAGTATTGGAAAATCAAATTCATACTAGATGCATGTTTTATCAGCGACTGCTGGCTGGAAAGAGGGTTTGCATTTGTGTGTCTCCATCAGTCTGACTGTGTGTGCGTTTTTTTCCTTTCTCTCCATTTTTTTATTTTTTTTTCTTTTGCAAAATGAGGCTTTCTTAACCCTCAGGCCAGCTTTTAATAATAGGATAAGGTGCTGAAAATTGATTTCACTTCACAGGCACAAGCTTTTAAGAGTATGTCAATAATAAAACAAAGTTTGGCCTTTCTCCATCTGCATTTCTCTTCAGGCGAGCTGAGGACCTCTGTGTTGCTCTGCGACTCTCTTTGTGGCTGATACCTTTGAAAAGAAGTGGAGGAGGAGAGCTGCAGAGGAAGGAAGAAGGGAAAGGCGTGGTTACCCGGGGAGATAAAATAATTTAGAAATAAGCCTAAGCCCAGGTATCTCAGCAGTGCACAAAAGAGTGGCAGCAAAGACTAATAACGAAAGCGGGGAGAAGTCCAAAGAGGAAAGGGATGGAGAGCATGGTCCTGGAGAGACAAGTAAAGTGGAGGTCATGTTGAATAGAACAGTGATTGATCGAATGTGGAAAGTAAAAAGGATGGGAATCTTGGTTAACCGTGTTCGGCAGCGGTGTTAGATGCCCTCCAGGTGTGCTGAAAATAGAGCAGCAGAGGAAGCATTTCAATACCCACTACACAAAAACTTTAAAAGGTAAGTGGTGGGGGGGGGGGGGGGGAATGGCTCCCCATATCCAGTTTCTGAGCTCTCTTATGTTTGAGTTACGGTTACAGTCGAGCATGAAAGCATTTGTGGTATCCCTGTTTTTTTAGCTCTTTGATACCTTTTTTTAAGCTTTTTGTTTTGTATCCTGGACATAAAAACCTACACAGGTCTGAAGCTTCCTCCTGTGAGATTGGCTGCACAGATTCCCACATCTACAGTGGGTTGCAAAAGTATTACTAATAGTATTAGTAATTTATTATTACTTTTTGAGAGAGTGGTGGCGCAGAGGCTAGAGAGGGGTAGGTCTGTGATCAGAGGGTCGCTCGTTCAACTCCCCGGACTGACAACATCAAAATGTGGGTGGAAAAGGTGAAACACCCACACCTGCCTCCAACCTCATTTGCCCCACCTTGGGCCCATGAGCAAGCCCGAAGCAGGGGTCATACACAGAAGGGCAGTGAGCAGAATCCAGAACCAAGAAGTAATGGGGGCCAAGATGGTGCAGAGGTAGTGTCCCACGCTCCCTGTTCTTGGAGTAGAGAAAGCTCCTCAGACGAGAAGCAAACGTCTTCTGTTACAAAGTCCAGTTGTTTTTAATCTTGATTTTTTTATTTTATTTACCATGTCCTGGATGACTGAGAATCTTCACCAGGGTGTAGAGGTAGGGCAGCCAACTTGGGACCAGAAAGTTGCAGGTTAAACTCCCTTCCATGCCCACATGTCAATAATTCATCGCTCCCCAGGAGCTTACATAACTGCCCACTGCTCCACCTGGGTGTATCTCACATGTGATAGGTTAAACTAATGTTGTCATTGTATGGGAACACATGATAATGACAACACATAGCACTTTACTGTTGGAGGGAGCTCAGCTGGCTGACTGACACCCTCGGTTTACACCACCATCAGTTTTCAGCAGGACACAAAGTTGCTTCAATGGATTTTGTCCCTTCCCGCTTTGATAAAGCAGAATGTCTGTCTCTTGTTCCTCTCTCTGTGTCTGTTCCTTTTTCTTTCACTGCAGAAAGTGCTGCCGCTGTGGAAGTCTGAGTGATGTAAGTGTGAACTTGCACTGACCTCTTTCTTCTGGTAATAAGGATGTCATGACAGAGCCTTCACTTCAACACAAGCCAACCCTGAGGTAAAAGGAGACGGATTTTGTGTATGTGTGTGAATAAGTGCACAGGATCCCTGAAAAATACAGAGAGGCATCAGTCGTTCCCACATCATAGTACACGAAGGTTAAACAAAAATGTCAAAATGTCATCATTTTTAGCAAACAAGGGGGAAAAGAAAGAGAAACTTCAAAGCTATACTCACAAGTGCATAGAACATTTTTTAGTAATTATTGGTGAGCACAGTTGCAGTGGTGAAGTCCAAAACCATGCAACTGACATTAAAATGTTTGAGAGCACAGAAGTGAGAGCTGCAGAGCCTGTGATCAGGAGGTCACAGGAGCAAATCCCTTGATCGTTACAACAAAAACTTTGGTGGGAAAGGTGAAGCACCAGCACCTGCCTCAACCCTCATTTGCCCCTGTTGCTCCTTGAGCAAGGCTGTTAACCCATCCAGTTGCTCCCCAGGTGTCTTAAGGCTCCCACATACTCGGGTGTACTATGCATATTCCAAAAATGCCGTGTGGACTCCGGGCATACTCTCCACAGACAGTTGAGACTTCATACTCGAGCGTACATGTTGCCTAAAATTATCTCATGACACATTCTTTCATTGCTCACAATTTCAGTCATGGCAGTAACTGAC
>JARVGS010001166.1:29154251-29164480 GCA_031762315.1 Hypsolebias antenori | reverse complement strand
AAAGCCCCTCCCCCCCCCCCCCCCCCCTGGATGACAACCTTGCTATGACATAAATAAATCATCTAGAATGCAGATGGTCTTTAAAGAATCTTCAGGATTGTATTAAAAACACAGTGGGGTGCCAATTATGTATAACAGCCCCATTATGGTTTTGAGTGTCTACAAAACATTTGTAGCAAGGTTGTGGTGGTTTATCATTGTGGTAGTTGTATTCTGAGGTCCTGAGTGGACTGTTGGAGAGCACGGTGGCAGCATGTACATGCTGTGTGCCCCATGTGCACCATTGTGAGCGACCATTAAGAATCTAGAGCATATATGGTATGCTGGCCCAGGCTGTGACTGCAATGACGACAAGGTCATGAAAACAATGTAGAGAATGCATCATACCTGTAACTGCACCCTGACATGATTCCAAGTATTTTTCTGCTTGGACATATAGAGCAAGGTAAAGGGAAAAGAGCGCATTCTGAAGGTGTTTAATTTACAGGAAAACATCTGTTAGCCAACTTCTAAAAGTGTGGCATCACTACTTTCACACTAAAAGAAATTTTCCAAATTTGCTGTGATCCAACCATGTTCTAATTTGTTATGGAGCGTACATCATGGTTGTCATCCAGCGTGAAAGAGATTTTTGTAGAAATGTTATGATAGGTTAATTTTTCATATACTGTAGAGTAAAAAAAAGAAAGTTAATATTAAATTTATGTCAGAACAATTTGGTAAGTTAAACAATCACCTATCAAGATTCTACACCATCTAGCTTTTTTTAAAAATCCTCCACCCATCACCCAGTACCAGCAAATAGCTGCTTTTTTCATTCAACCTTTATTTAAACAGAAAAATCACAATGAGCCTCGAAGACTCAAAATTTTTTATTATTTTTTTTGCTTGCATTTATTGTACATTTTTGAGCACAGTATTGCTCACGAGTTACATTTCCAGAAGGGGAAGCTCAAGGCAGGTCCAAATCTGACCAAAACAACCCCAAACGAATCAACTGAAGCTCTGAAATACATTTTTTAAAAGGTCAGAGATGTGCCATGTGGGGAAGTTTATTGAATCAAAGGTAAGTAGAACGATGGAGAGTTTTCACATTTCATTGGGAGCATAGTTTTGATAAGAAACAACAGCTGAATGAGAGCTTTTCTACAAAGAACATCAATAGTTCTGTTCCAGAGGGCAAAATTTGCTCATTTCACACCCCCACATTGTTATCGAGCTTTACGGACCAGTGGGCCACTATAGATAAAGTCCAGTTAGACGTTACGAAACTGGCCCTTACTAATCATTTCTGGTAACCCGCTGGAAATGTCACCAGGGAACGGACCTCTCTTTGTGGCAGCTGGATCTATATTAGGGTTAAATGTCAAGAAATGGTCAGTCATGCACATGTGAATAAATGTGTGCGCTTGTGCACGAGCATTTTGAGTGCTTGCTGGTGTGTGCGTTCTAAAAGACAATGACCTCCTGCAGCCCTGAGCTGAAAGTGCGTCTTCAGCAGAACCCCGAGAACGCCTAGAGAAGCCGAGTCTGCAGAATGCTCATAGTTTGCACACACATCCAGGCTCGAGATTTAGAGCATTAAATTACACACACGTACACGCACACACACCGACAAAACGCATGCATACAGCTGAGGGTGGGGCAGGGGTGTTTTACGATTTCTCAGCAACATTTATCTCTGCTTTATTTCAGGTGATAAAGCCCCCCTTGATATAACTCATGAGGGCAGACTAGAGGACAGCATGTAAATGCAGCCATGAAAATGAAAACTGGGCTTGGGCAGAATTTCAACTGCCCCCAGAAGAATTGAGGTGCTCGTCTGCAAGGAGATACATAACTAGTGCTTTTCTAAGTCAGCCTGTACCGGCTCAGTTATGCAAATCACGTGCAAATGAATGTAGTTAAAGAAGGATCCTAAAAAAAGATGCTAAATGAGCATTAATGTGATGTTGACTGCTTTTGACTTTGATTGCAGTTAAAAATCCAGCAACTCATTTGTAGTTATTGCAGAATCATCAGTCGTTGTCAGCAGGAGAATAAAGGCCGAAGGATTTTGCTCAAGACTAGTGAGGCTGTCTGGTGCCGACCGTAGACTACTCTTTAGGTTTGTCTGAGGTTCTTCAGGACAACGTGTTTGTTTCCAGCAGCATATGTCACCTTGTGAGCTGTAAAATCATGCAGCCAATGAGCTCATAAAGTCTGCACTCCCACAGGTGTTCTATAAAGTTGTTGTTGCAAAGGCTGAGTGTTTTATATTGGGAGGTAACTCTCCATCAGAACGCTAACAGCGCTGCATTGCAAGGACAAGAAGGTCGCACGGGGAGCTTATAAACGTTGTCTTATTTTCAGATGAGCGCTCAAGTAAAATCTGCTCAGTGGCAAACATTTAGTGGTTTCATGAGGTCATGACCTGTGTGTTTATGCTTCTAATAACGTCCCCATTTGGTTATACGCCCTTCGTGTTTAAACCAACCAATTATCTGAGCAGATTATGAGAGAAGTTTTAATACATCTTTCTTTCTGTGACCTCTGACTACAAGATTTACTGAATCAACAGCATGGTCACATGACAACACTGCCCAATAAAGCTAATAGGCCCCTCATTTAAATTATAGACTACTAATAGATTAAATGGCACAAGCTTTTCCTTTTAGTATCATTTTAGTGTCGTGACTGTTAATGCAGGTGCAAACAGAAAGAAAAATTAAAATGTGTTCAACAGCAGCATTTAGCCCACTTTTTGTTTACTGTATAATGATCTATATATTCTGTTTAGATACTATTAGCTTTATTAACATTAAATGTCACAGTTGCTAAGATATTTAACAGTGCATTTTTTGTGTGCTTTATGCATTATTTGTTTTTTGTTTTTTTGTTTGTTTGTGTTTACCTTAAAGATATTGACATTTTGACAAGTGCAATCAATTAAGCAAAAAAAAAAAAAGCTTATTAAAAAATAATAATGAAAAAAGTGAAAAACACAACAAAATGATTGCATTCTTTTGGGAAATTATCTATGAAAGCTTTAGCCAGATAAGAAAACAAATACTGATAATTAAAAATTCAAGTCAACAGACTTGTGAAGGTAACTGGTGGTCATATCCAGCCATCACTGTGCAAGAGGTGGGGACACCCTGGACAGGTCTCCAGTCCATCATAGAGACAAATGAGACAAACAACCATTCACCTTCGCAAAAAAATTTCAATACCTGGATGACTGAGAATCTTCACCAGCACATTCACCTTCTCACTCACACCTAGGGACAATGTACTTTAGAGTTACCAATCAGTCTAACATGCATGGTTTTAGACTGTGGAACTGGGAAGAAAATGGAATACGCTGGAAAAAAGACATGTATGCACGGAGAGAACATGCAAACTCCACCCAGAAAGGTCCCAGGTCGGGATTTGAACCAGGGCAACCTGCTCGCTGACAGGTGGAAGCTCTACAAACTGCACCACCGTGCTGCCCTGTTTATTTTTTTTTTTTTTTCATTAATATTATTATTTTTGATATGACATTGAAAAGAAGCACAATGGATTAGTGGTTAGCACTGTTGCCTCACAGCAGTGAGGTAGTGGGTTTGATTCCCAAGTTGGACCTTTGGACCTTTATGTATAAAGTTTGTATGTTCTCCTCGTGTTTGCGTGGATTTTTTTCTAGGTACACCAGTTCCCGTCTACAGTCCAAAAGCTAGAATGTTAGGCTGCCTTCAGGCTCAGGCCTCCCTTGTAAAAGAAATATGTGACCTCAGTGGGCTTCACATGTTTAAATAAAGGTTAATAAAATAATTCATTCAACCTTTATTTAGGCAGGTTAATCTCATTGAGCCTCGAGGACTCATTTACAAGAGAGACCTGGTAATAAAATAATAAAGACATAAATGTGACGCTTTCTGTGTCAGTAATCACACACCACAGGCATGTCTTGGTTTGGTTTTGGGTTTAATTGGACTGTAGCAACAACAGGTCGCTTTGACAATGACCTGTTTTGTGTCTTGAGTGCTTTTATTTAAATCATTAATATAATACATGGGACAATCATTATTGGAGTTTTTGTTTGGTTTTTTTTGTTTGTTTTTTTTGTCTTGGCTTTAATTGTTATGAAAGTGTGTCAGGGTTTTCAGAATATGTTTGGCCATGAATGATTTTAGTACAAAGTGTGAGAAATTATGAGTTAGCGTCCTGGGAATGAAACTGATCTGCTGAGAGGTTAGGAATACGCTTAATCAAGAAAAACATTTTGAAGGGGTTGGGTTAACTACAATTTAGGATCTAAATATTGACAAAAACTTCCAGATGTGGCTATATTTTTCCTTAGTCTAAAAAAGAAGGTGATTTTTTTGTGTTTGTGCTCTGCTTTAGGCAGTGGAGGAAGAAGCTTCTATTGTTCCTTTTCATCAGAAATGTTGGATCATCAGCCCCATGCAGTGAGCTGTTTGTGTTTACTCTACTGGTATCAGTCAAAACCCTGCCGTCTCTGGCTGAGCAACAAATCTAACCAAGAACAATCCTTGGTCTTCTTGTGAATCCTCAGAAAATTAATGTTTTAATTTTGTTTGTTTCAAAGATCCTTAGCAAAACTGAATGAGTAACTGTTCTGCTCATAGGTTTATGGCCATCCCCCTCGTAAGCAGATGAACAAAAGTACTGCATTTAGAAAAAGAAAAGTACATTTAATTATATTTTCAAGTGGTTCCTGTTGGTTTGAACACTCATGAAAGAATGAATTTGTACTATTTGTATTGTGGTTGGCAGGAAATGACCTTTGTTGTTATTTTTTTTCTTTCTCTTGTTAGACAAGGGTCAAGGGGCACTTTGCTTACTTCTTGTCAAAATAGAGTTAATCAATTATTTTAGACTAAAGCATGTTTTATATTCTTGTAGAAAATGGGAAACAAAATAAACCATAGCTCCTTAAAAATATATTTTAAACTCAACCATAGGTCAGTTCTTGCCATCTAAATGTAATTTCTGAAAAGCTACAGGAGGGTAGTGTTGAAGTCAACCCACTGCTGTTATACATCTGAGATGACAAGAGGTACAGAGCCCAACTGTTCAATATAGGTGAACTAAAAGCTAAATGTTTCATTTCACATTCAAATGTTCAAGCTTCTTTGCAACAGTCAGTCAGAGTCAGAGTTTCTGTATTGTCGTTCCACCACATGTGGTGCATGTGGTGGAACGAAATTATGTACACAGGGTCCCAAGTACATCCAACAATAAAATGTAAAAGAAAAACAGTAATAACATCTAAGATATGAACTAAGAAAAACATCAACTAAAATTATGCTAAGCACTAATAGCACAAAAACAATAAAAACAACATGCCAAACAGCAGCACGAACATGAGTCTGTGTGAGCAGATGAGCACGAATGAACACAGCAACAAATAGATCAGCAGTAGGGGTGGGCGGATCAGTCCAAATATCGATATTATCGATATTGACATGGGTATTGATATTGATCAATGTCAGTGTAATGAGACTGATACTTTAGTTTCAGTTTCTCTCCTGTATGCACTGCTGTGGTTTCATCAAAGATGCGAGTCGACTGTGTAAGTGTCGCTCCTGTCACTTTGCAAAGACAGGCAGAGCCCACACTGAGGCTTCTGGGAATATTTCTTTGTAATCAAGACTTTGGAGATTGTTTTGCTATTTACACTTTATTTATTGTATTTTCACTAATTATTTTTGATTTGTAACTATTTTTTCAAACCCAGAAAATAAATTCACTCAAGAGGAGGAATTTTGTTTTATTCCTTTATATCCTAAATATATTTTATTGTTTTATAACATGTGTTGCGGTGCCTGGGTTTTAACTAATAAATGATCCAAAGGACAAATCACAAAACATTCAAACATCATCAAAATTCACTGTAATTATTTAAAAGTATCATATCGGTATCTGTATCGTTGATACTGGACATGTATTTATTTGATATTGATCAATACCAAAATTTTCAGTATCGCACACCACAAATCAGCAGCAACATGATGTGATTTTTCACTATGAGTATCCTGGTTAGAGATTCATGAGTTTAACAGCCTCAGGGTAGAAGATGTTCCTCAGTCTAGTGCATATGTGTCAAACTCTAGGCCCGGGGGCCAAATGTGGCCTTAGTTGGAATCCTATCTGGCAAGATGTTATTTAAATGTGAAATACTTTTATCACTTTAATTTTTTTCAGTAGTCTTTGATTATGATGTCAAACGTGCAAAAGGGAACGTCAAATGAGACTAATCGTTGAGGAACTTGTGACCAAGAAAAGATGCTGAGCATCAAACTTGAGTTAACGTAGATTCTGAAACCGGCCCTTAGTTTCAAAAAGATTTTCATTTTGGCCCCTTTTGTAAGTGGGTTTGACACCCCCTGGTCTAGTGGTTCTACACTTTATGCTCCTCAACCTCCTTCCTGTGGGGAGCAGTGTGTGTGCTGGGTGAGGGGGGTCCTTCATGATGCAGACCACTCTCGCCATTTTATTACTGGTTTGGTAAACCAAAAACAAAGGAGAAATAGGAAGTAATTAATTGCTTATCATCTCCTGCTTTTTAGATATTGAAATTAAGTATGGACAGAAGACAAAAGTATTGGTGCACATATTATTTGTGCATGCCACTTGAAAAAAATAAGAACTTTCCTTTTATATTAAAGATGCCTGTTATAGTGTGATTTTTTTTGTGTCGATTTTTATCTCTCAGAAACATCTAAGTGCCAAAATGACATGTTTTGTTTCCCTCATCTGATGAGTCCTGCATCCAAGTGCTGCCATCTGCATTGTCTTACAATACACAATACACAGACATACTTATGTACAAACCCTCACACACAAATTGCATGCTGGA
The DNA here is from genome assembly GCA_031762315.1 of Hypsolebias antenori. Lineage (NCBI taxonomy): Eukaryota > Metazoa > Chordata > Actinopteri > Cyprinodontiformes > Rivulidae > Hypsolebias > Hypsolebias antenori. Next base: position 29,157,633 of record JARVGS010001166.1, on the reverse strand, counting down.
AATTACATCACTTCCCTGCCGTTGTCTGGAAATTACATCTGTCCCCCCACTGTTTCACCAATCACTCCACAGGTCTCCTTTATTTTGTTGCTCCAGCCCCCTCCCTCTTTCCTTCCCTTACTATTTTCGGCTCTGCTCTGCACTTTAACTCGACCCTACTTTGCCAGGCATGGATTGCCATGTGAACAGTGTGAGGTGGCAGTGGCCAGCAGGAGATGTGTGTGAATGCACAAGTTACTGCGTTATCACCAACTCTTTTCATTTTTCTCCCCAAGTGATGCTGTCAGGAGCCACACAAGATATCACTCCCACCTGACAGGGAGTTGCTGAGGAAGGTTGCAAAAATGGAATAGAATAATAAAGACAAAGGTAAACAAAATGCATGTTTTCTAGACTCCAGGACCTTTACTGTAAACAACTAATCCCATGTCTCGTTGTTCCATAATCCCATCAGCCACCAGGGCCCTGCATGGCCCTTTGGGGCAGAGATAATGGCACCATGCTGGGTGTCTTGATGAAGTTCAGGCCTTTATTAAAATGAATTTTCTCACATATTTCTGCAATAATACACATTCCATTTTTCTAGTATAGACACAAACCACAGCAACTTAACTCCTCAGCAAATTCTGAATTCACTGTAAATTCTGCACAGTTGAACTTTGCTTTAGTTCTAAAATGGAAACGTGAACAAAATATTTGTGCACTGTATGACTGTAAAATATTAGTTAAATTTTTTTTTATTATTGTTATAATCAATCATTGACCATTGCACTGCCAACACTGCAATCCAGGGTGTTCAGTTCTCTGTGTCGATTTGTAATTGTGGCCTCACACAACAAAAACAGCCACATAAAAAAAGACACCACCGACTTGGCCTTTAATAGGTCCATCAACAGTAAATCCCAAGCCAACTCTGGTAACAACACTGTGCTAAAAGGTGATTCAAATGCTGGAATTTTGCAATTACAAGGCCTGCAATCTTTTTTCACTCTCATGCGTCTGGGTGGGAAGCCAGGTTGTAAAATTGAATGATTTAGGCCAAATGCCACAACAATCAAGGCTGTGAGATTCTGGCCCCGTGGTGGCCGCTATTCAGCTTTAGAGAGGTCACAGTGATTCACAACAGATTCATAAGCTTTGCTTCACCTGGGAGGCCACTGAGAAAGAAGAATATTTTGAGAGGAGCAAAAAGAAATTGCTGTCCCTGCATTTTTTGTAAGCTACATAAACCACCAAGCTGGCATTTAATCAACATGCGGTCCCATAAAGAGAAACTGGTAAGTTATTTTCTGGTGACCATTTCGTAAGCTAATAACATCCATGACTGCCACACATGGAGTGCTGCTGTGTGTATTTTTAGTGGAAAAATGCTTTTGTAGTCCTCTAACTGGCACCAAGAGGTTACCAAATCAAAAGCCTTCTGGTGCAGCAAATAGTCTGAGTGGAGCATTTTGATGCTTAAGGTAAACAAAAATGTCTCCATTAAGAAACACAATCATGCAGTGTTTTTTTTTTATCATTCTTACTTTAATGTTTAAATTTAATAGCACACCAAATCTCATACTATAGTGAACACAGCAGGCCATTTGTGGTGGGCCTCCAGTCAGTATACAGTATATGTTTACATGGACATGAGAAATCGGATTAAATGCCCCATTTGGATTATTCAGAGCTGATTCGACTCGGTCTGAATGAATTTGTAATCTGAATGAAAGGAGACATTTATGCCAATTCATAATCTGAACGGTGTGCATGTAAAAAATGTAATCTGATCATTTTATTCTGATTGTGGGAAACAGACCTGATTGTGCATGTGCAACTTATGTCAATCACACTTATTTCCGCCTGGCTAGATGCTAATACATTGGAGAAGCAAAATTTGTCAGTGAGCGACTCAACATTTCTACTAGAAACTTAGAAAGAGCTCAAAATAATCTGTATTACCTGTAGCTCAATCAGGGAGTGCAGTAACGTCTCCACCATCATTAAAACCTGGTGCAGGTCCAATTTGGGCGCTCAGGTTTGTTTATGTTCATCACGGAAGTAGAACGGAAGTAGAACTTCTTCTTCTATGTTTTTTTAAGGAGAGTTTACTACTCTGCAAGTCAGTACTTCTATTCAGCATAAAAGCCTGCTGCATGTAAATGCTCATCATGATCAGACTGTGCCCATGTAAACAATATACAGTATTTAAATTGTTTAATCCGAATACATTTCAATCCGATCATAGAATTGTGCGCATGTAAACATAGCTAGTATCTTGTATAGACATTCAGTCTGATTGACAATTTTTTAAATAAGTTTCTTGATAAAGTATGCCACTTCTTCAATTTGCTTGTGGTACATATATAAAAGAGGGAGCAGAGTTATTCTATAATTGGTTTCCTTTTAAACAGAATTACATTGTCTAAATTAGTAGATGTGTACTTAGGCACCTAGATACTTAGACTTGTGTTTTCCTGCAGGTACCTTACAATAGGCTGCATCCATCTTAGTTACTCAGTATGCAGAAGTTACCTCAGGGGCTAAACCTATTCCAAGTGTTTTATACAGAGTAATGCATATATGCACCAGTTCATCAGCACACAGTTTATGAAAACAACTCACTTTGGCTTCTTAGCTGATTTTTTTTTTTTTTCACTCTCAGAGCTCGCTAACTCATGTGTGTATGCCAACTTGTCCCCATTATGATCTGTATTTCTGTCAGCCTGTCTATTTCATTTCCAAATGTCCAAAATTTTCCCATAGCAGATAATGTGTGTGCATACATTGAGACGGCCAGGGTAATATGGTGAAGGACTCTGCAGGGAATAGCTTTAACAGAACCGATTAGAAGGAAAAAGAGGAGAGATGGACTGTAGGAAGGAAAAACAGAAGAATAGAAAGGGGGATGTAGACTTCTTGGGTAAACACACACCAGGCGCCATTCAATTTCAGCATTTAAACACACGCTGAAAGCTGCAATCCAATTATTCACCGCAAAATGCTGCTTTCAACAAGCTCTAACCCCATTTAAGAGGTCCATTCACCCAAAGGATTCTTTTTAATAAACAGCAGCAAACAATTGTTGACCAAAAGACAGGAAACCACTGCTCAGTACTTTTACTTTTAACTACTTAATTAATCAAGCAGTTTGGTTTTAATGGCCTGAAGTTCTTCAAAGGAACTATTAAGAAGTAAACACAACAGAGTAGCTAGGGAGAAACTCGACCGAATTGCAATGTAGCAACAAAGAAACTCTGAAATGTGCATAAACTATAAAGTCTCCACTAACCGCATAGCCAGTGGTGGAGAAAGTACTCAAGCACTGTACTTAAGTAAAAGTACAAATAAACAGACAAAAATGTACTCTAGTAAAAGTAGAAGTACCATATTAATATTT
>JARVGS010001166.1:29104086-29124220 GCA_031762315.1 Hypsolebias antenori | reverse complement strand
CATTTAAAATCTAATAGTGGCTTGTAACTGTCAGGGACTAGTTGTATAAATGTATACTTTACTTTTTTTTTAATTTCCAAATTCATGCAACAAAACTGCAAGCCTCTGCAACTAATTTAAAACATCTGAGAACACCTGCAAACACTTCAAGACATTTTGGAGACTCCTTTGAAAATGCTGCTCGCGCAGTAGTTACCAACATTCACAGCCCAGTGAGATACTGCCTTTGAGATGGTGACGAGAATATTTTTGGGAGTTATATCCACTGTGGAGTATGCTGTTTGCGGGAATCAGTTTGCTTGGTGGTTCCTCAGATTGAAGAAGTCGTTTGGATGAAGGGTGAAACATCTCAGCAATAAAAGAACCCATCCAGATGACCTGACTGAACATTGTTGGATTATTACCTTGATTATTCAGCATGATCTTGGGTAGTTAATAGTTAGGTAGTAAATAATTTTGATTTGGTTTAGAGCAGTTCATGGGAGGACCATGGTTTGTTCCTCTCTCTGGGTGGGTGGGTGTAGCAAGCATTGTGATGTCTCCCTATGCTAGGAGCTCAAAGACATGGTAGCATGGGTGTGTGTACATTTCCTCTGAGTTGTGTCCCAGTGATGTTTTGTGAATTGGAGACAAACAAGTACTTTGTATAAGGTCTATATGTCATGCACAGAGTATCAGAATATTTGGTCATCACTGAACTGAGACTCACGAGACAAGACCTCTATTGCTTTAAAATATGCATGTGGTTTTCTTCAGTTAAAAATGGCTATGTGTAAGTGAATTCATCATGTGCAACTTAAGTTTAATGTGAAACGACAAACAATTCTGTTGTAATTAAGTTAAGTTCAAGAAACGTATCGTCTCTTCGCCAACATGAGTTAAACTTACCACTGATATTGTCTCATCTTGATAAGCTCATGATCAAATGTAAATTTTCATACTATATGAATATTTTATTAGGACCAAAGTTCATGCTCAGTAATCCAGGTGCAAATCCAAAAATGTTCAGTCAGGTCATTTGGACGGTTTCTTTATTTTGCTGAGACGTTTTGTCCTTCATCCAAAGGACTTCTTCAGTCCAAAGAGCCACAACATTTTATTAGGAGGTTGACTTCCTGTAAAAGTATGAGATGAGACTAAAATAACTTATAGCTTGATGTTGGAAGCATAAAATGGGTTCCTGCAGCATGTGGGTCAGGAGAAATAAGAAGCGGAAGCGAAGAGTGAAATGCAGCAGGGTGACAGTGACAGATGAGAGCCAGAGCTGACTGAGCGCTCAGTGATGGCAGTTTATAAGCATCTGGTCTGCAGGGTCACTTCAGCTCCTGGCTTCTCTTTCTTAACTGTCTCCATCTCTCTGCCTATTATATCTGCTGACCCCACTTCCTCTCCCTCCTCCTCTCTGTCATGAAGTGACAGCTCTCACAGAGGACCAAAATGTGCTTCTCTTTGTCCTCTCATGCTTCCAAATATAGTGTACATTTTTGTATATTCATATTTCACACAGTGTACCCAAAGTTGTAAGATGCAAAAGTAGCTGAACAGGTTCATTGTTTTTTACAAAACAGTTCATTTCTTGACGCCACAATTCAGTTTGGCTCTTCTTCAGCAATGCCACCTGACTTTGTAACGCTGTTGCCTTCAGTTTCCTTCTCAGTGATTTGATTGAGGCTCATATAGACAATAATCAAGCGAATCACTCTGTCAAAGCAGCTCACTCTCTCTTCCTGTTAAGTAGGATGTGATATTTGTTGAGAGCCATTTGCTTTAGTTTTCAGCAAACAAGCTGCTAATATCGTACATTTTAGAGCCGTCCAATAAATTTGCAAGAAATCTCTATCAGAAACAAGTCTTGGATCAAAAAACACTTGTGTCATCACAGATATGGGCTCCTTGTGATACTTAGGCAAGGAGTGACTTCTTTCAAAAGGAAGAAGTTTGGTATCTAGTATGTGGCTGTCACTAGGCCTGTCACGATAACAAATTTTGCTGGGCAATTAATTGTCTCAGAAATTATTGTGATAAACAATAATATTGTCTGAAACTTGACAATAGTTAGTCATTATTGTCAAATTTAAGAAGAAATGTTGCTGAATTTGGCAGCACAGTGGCACAGTTGGTAGAGCTGCTGCCTCTCAGTGAGCAGGTCCCTGGTTGAAATCACGGTCCGAGTTTGCATGTTCTCTCCGTGCATGTGTAGATTTTCTCTGAGTCCTCCGGTTTACTCCCACAGACCAAAAACATGCATGTTAAACTGATTGGTGACTCTAAATTGTCCCTAGGTGTGAGTGAGAGGGTGAATGGTTGTTTGTCTCTATGTGGCCCTGTGACGGACTTGCGACCCGTCCGGGGTGTACCCTGCCCCTCACACAGTGATTGCTGGACATCGGCACCGGTGACCCCCGTGACCCAAAAATGGAAGAAGCAGGGAAAATATAATGGATGGATGGATGAATGTTGCCTAGTTTTTGTGTGTAGTACCTTTTTTGACCACTGGATGGCAGTTTAAGACTGTTTGAACTGGAGAATGGAAAACTCTCTTACTCTCTTGCTCTGGTCGAGAGTGGCTGCTCTTGCCTTTCCTCTCTTATCTCCCTTTTTCCTGCACTGCTCTTTGTCTGTGTGAAGTGCCTCGGGTACTCATCTCCCGAACTTAAATTAAGATTATGGATCTGGTATCATGGACGATCAACTCTATTGAGAAGATTTTTTCAACAAAACGACAAGGTCTGGGAGAACCAGTGTGCCCTGCTCAGATGCACCCTGGGGGATATGTCATGGACTAGTGGGAAGAGTGGAAGGTGATGTGTCTCTCAGTCCTGTCTGTGGAGGATGTTGAATACGTGTACATAATTGGATTTATGATAGCAGGAGCTCTACTTTTTGCCATTGGAGGGGCTCTGTTCGATCGCAAATTGAAGAAGACTTCGGCGGCAGTTTCGACCATGACAAAGCTTCCAAGTCAATGTGAAGGTTTGATCTGTGCCGTGACCTTGCAAAATCAGCTGATTTACTAGCTTAACCGTAAGGTGGAGGTAATTTATGAGAATTGCAGGCTGCCTGCGGCTTCTGGGACTCGTCAGCATGGTGGGTTCGACCTTGAAGCGGACTCATAGCATGGATCAGTGGAATGTACTCCCACAATTAGGCCATTTTGGAATGTGGATCGTCCAGGTGGGACTCAAGGCTGCAGTAAAAAAAATCTTTCTGCCTGAGGAAACTAACAATCAAGCTTATCTGAATCTGACTCCCCGCCAGCCTTGGAATGGGCTGACTATCAAATTTCTCCTAGGACGTGAGTAACCAAGGATACAAGCTTCATCTATCGCTTGTGTGCAAGATTTTTTTTCATTACCACATTTTCGACCTTCAAACTGAGGTCAAAAATGTGTTAGGAATTTTTTCGTCCCCAAACCCTATGTGTCATTTTGCATCACTTTTATTGTTTGTCCAACAGATCTCACTTGTAAGTGAGTCTTTGAGGCTCACTGTGACTTATCTGTTTAAATAAAGGTTGAATTAATGAAAACCAATTTCCCTACAGGGACAAATAAAGCTCTCTCTCTCTCTCCATCTATCAATCTATATATCTATATATCTAGCTATCTAGCTATTTATCTCGTGAATGAGCTGATTGTTTTGATAAACAGCTAGATATGGTTAAATAGCACCTTTCTATCTTAATAGCCAGGCCCTGCTACCGTAGATGTTTAGTGTGGGTTTCTGCTCTTGCTTCTCTGCTTCTAGGAAATTTATTGGTATTTGATTCCTCTTGTTGTATCAAACCAATAACAAACAGTGACTCTCAAACTGATGTACGTACTGAACCATGACCCTCATATCCAGAGTTGTATCAGCTTCTGGCACTCATACAAAACTATGTCTGAAACTATGACCATCATACTGCGATACGTACCAAAAACTTGCCCTCATATTGTGGTAAGTAATAAACCATTTTCCTTTTATCGAGGTATGTGTCAAATGGTGAATGTCATATTGAGGTATGTTTCAAATTTGGGCATCCCATTCCACACTTGTAATCTGTTGATTTCTTAGCTATGAAGTTGTTCAAGGTTCAAGGTTCTTTATTGTGATTTGCATCATATGGAGGCAGCTGTGACAGTGATTAGAGCAGTCATCCTCCAATGCAAGAATTGGGGGTTCGATTCCACTAGCAGTCACATGCCTAAGTGTCCTTGGGCAAGACACTGAACCCGTCATTGCCTCCGATGTGTGTTCCATTATGTGTTCTAAAAGCACTAATTAGTCTTTGTTGGGATCTAGTAGAGTGTTGTATGAATGGGTAAATGAGGCACAGATTGTGTTGTAAAGCACATTGAGCATCTCAGTAAGATAGAAAGGTGCTATAAAAGTGGAATGAAATTGTCTCTGAAAAGTCTCCGTTACACCCAAAAATAGCAAAAATGTAAAGTATAAAAAGAAACAGTAAATAAAGATCTAAGATACAGGTAGTCCTCGGGTTATGACGGTCTCGAGTTACGACGTTTTGTGGTTACGACGCACCTCCCATTGACTTTGAATAGCCTTTTTTTGAGTTACGTACACAGCGCAGGAATCCATGCGTTTCTTTTGTATGTGGGGTGTTAATATCTTTCCCTTTAAGACTCTGTGGACTCCTCCCACTCTCTGGCATCCATTTTGTTGTGTGAAACAACAACGTGCCCGCTGGAGGAGCTCAGTGACGTGAGGGAAGCTGCTGTGTTTGTGCTCTGAGCTGCCTGCAGCTTGTAAACATAGCAGCTTTCGTTTGTTCTAATAAATTCTGTTGGTTGGATTTACCTGTAAACACTCCTGACCGAGGTGGATTGGATTTTAAAGAAAAAAGAGAAAACGTGAACCAGCGACGGAGGGATACAGATACTGTTTTTTTTACTGTTTTATTTCATTATGAAACGTACTGTGCAATATTTTATGTGTTTTTTGATAATCTTGTAGGGTACTGTGTTAGCTAACCGCTTGGAAATACAGTACTGTACATGTTTAAGGTACAGAATGTACGTTGGTTTTGTCTTAAGTTGAAAAAACCGTGTTTACAACGCCACGTACCATGCATGTTCTGACTTATGTCAAATTCGGTTTACGACGCCGCGTGAGAACAGATCTCCGTCGTAAGTCGAGGACTACCTGTATATGCTAAGCAATAAAAATGTAAAATAATATGTTATATTGAACAGCAGCCTGAAAATTCATTCATTCAACCTTTATTTATACAGGTTAGTCTCATTGAGCCTCGAGGACTCATTTACAAGAGCTACCTGTGAGCATGAGTCTGTTGCGAGAAGATGGGTACAAAACTTGTGTCAAATGATAACATTATTGATTATAAACTGACATTTAGACCAATTAAAGGTGAACTATTGCCATTTGGGCATATTTCTTACATGCTGCTTCTTGTATTGATGTGACCCTACCTACTTTGGCAGTATAATGTAGAGCTCATTGTTTTATTTACTGCTTGCTGTCCTGATGCATGCTAAATAATCCAGATAGATAAATCTTTCCAGGTTTAGTCAGGTCCTCTTTTATCCAGATTTCTTTCTTTTGGATAAAAGTCAAAGCATTTCAACAAAGAAAAATCTATCCAGCGGATCTGACTCAGCCTTGTAAGATTTCTTGCTTATTGTGCAGAAGGGGAAAAAAGGCCTAACTCACAACCAGAACAGCATCTACAAAAATACACCAACTCACAATTAGTACTGAGAAATACTGCTAGCACTCTATTAAAAGCTGCAAAAAACTTCAGCCGTAGATCAACCAAAGACTTTTTCACTTTGGCATTAACATATTTAACAAGCCAACCTTCTTGTCCCAGACCAGTGGATTTGTGACCATTTCTACTTGCTGATTAAATGTGATGTTCCAAGGTAAAATACAGCCTTGGCGAAAAGAGGAGGAGAAAGTCAGGGAGGCAAGGTTCAAGTTGCACGTGTTCAACATCTTAATTGCACCAATGATTATTCCTCTACATTGCGCTTTCCCTGCTCATATTTATAGTTGTGTCCAATTTTCATTATGCTCTTCATTAGCGAGCATAAATAACCCGTGTAAATGTGACAGCATGCCACAACACAACCCATAATACTGCCAAGTGATATCCATCTTGTCCCCCTCTGATCCAACATTACCTGGCTGAATTATGTCTATTAGCCTCACGTGGGCCCCTCCCACACCATCAGGACAGCAGTCGGCAAATGACAGCATTAACTTTTAAGGCTTTATAGTGTCTTCTTTAACCAACACATACCATTAATCCACTTAATGGCCACTGTGACCCCTTTCATCTCATTTCATAAAATAAAAATATGAATAAAGCCCATTAAAGTCTCTATTGTGGAGAGTCTGGGTGATAAATCAGAGTAGTTCTATTAGAAGGATTGCTTCTGTCACAAATCAGGTTAGCCGCACTAAATCACCAACGCTGTTTGTTACATAAAAGTTCTCCTTTTTTGCTCATTTATTGCTCAACGTTAGAAACTTTAACTGTAAACATGTTCTGAGTCAATATATTTTCTTTTGTTGTAGGGCGAATATGTCTGATTAATATAACCTTGTCTTTGAATGGGTTGCATTTGTTTTAATATAAGCTTCTTTAAAGAAACTTTTGCTTGTTTGTTTTTTTACACTCACAGGAGTGGAAGGTGTCTATGGACTCGATTGAAATTTCAAAATGTTCCAGGATGGATTATGTTTGTTTTGTATACCTTCTAGAAAAATATAACTGTAAAAATTACCTTTATGTATTTTTGTGAATGCATTTTATCATAATACACTACTCGCAGAATTTAGAAGTACCACAAGGACAAATGTTAATGTATTTGTCTACTATTTATTGTCTAATATTTCTATTTGTTAAAACAATAACAAACCCCCTACTGTGAGGTGCGATAGGTCAATCTGCATATGTATGTATCTTATCGCCGCTTTATAACTTGAAACCCACACTCACTGCTCTTTGAATTGAGAAATCTTCTTGGGTGAGAAGTGAAACGTCTTCTGTTACAAATAAAGTCCAGGTTTTTTTTTTGTCTTGAACTTTTTTGAATTGGCCATGTCCTGAATGACTGAGAATCTTCACCAGTGTATTTGTCTACTGAAGTTAGCATGATCAACAACAGCAAAACTACAAAAGGCAAAAGCCTAGCAGTTTTTAAAGAGATGCACAATGGATCAGTTGGAGCCTTTTGTCCCAGAGTCATAAACTAAGATTATATGATGACGAGTAGGGAGGAAGTAGCTAATAGCTGTTGTGATGAAACCTTTTACTGTACTAACGTTATACATTACTGTTTGCATATTGTGAGAATTCAAAAAGGTGTTGATGCTTAAAGTGTGAGATTAGAATGACTACCAGTTGTTACTGCATCCAATTTCATTCCAGTATATGTTATACTGACAAAGTTGTAACACTTTTTTCGATTGGCTAATGCTGATCAGATGTTGTACCCATACTGAGTTGGGGTTTCTCCAAAGATTACTTTCTAACAGTTTCATTAATATGTCAAGTGGTTCATAAGGTATATTGCTAAAAGATTATTAGTTATTGTCAAAGATAAAAAAAAAAAAAGATGTGTGTGATCGAGTAGAACTCAGAGAGTTAGTTATGGATGACACTCAGCTACCACCACACCAAATTGTAGTTCAATATCTACAATTGGCTGAGGTTCCTTATTTTTGTGTTTGCTAGTGTTGTTTTGCTGGAGCAGCCATTCTTAACTGGATTGATTTCAAATATTGTATATGTACTGTGTATCCTATGTTTACTTTCTGTGGGTGGGGTTGAATATTCAAAGACAAATTGAAGAATTATGTACAAAATTGAAGATATAGTGACTGTGAGAACATGTGAAATAGTGAGTGTGGAAATGACCATTCTGTTCTCTACTTCTTAGAATAATAGTTGTGTGAAATCACTTTATTACATCATTCATGTGGAAAACAAAAAAAATGTCTGTTAGTAGAGTATATCATAAGCCATTGGATAGATTTTAATTAAACATCTACAGTAGTGCTTGAAAGTTTGTGAACTGTTTAAAACTGTCTCTGTTTCTGCATTAATATGATCTAACATCATCAGATTTAATAATGGGAATGGGGTTAATAGAATTTCAATAGGATCGTCAGAAAGGAAATTTTGAATCAAAAATATGACTTTCTCCAAGTCCTTAAGTGTAAAGAATTGTACCTCTTTTCAGGTTTTTATCAACATATCATAGCTGATTCTTATTGTTCTCAAGTGTATAGAAACCAAGTGGATTCCAGCATGTGCAGCTTTAAAATATATTCCACAGTTCAGGCAGAAAGCTGATTCTAACAGGTCGAGGTAATTTTCAGGTGTCAGAAATACATCTATGTGCACACAAACTTTGAGTGTTTGGTATTCTGCTGCATTACTACTTTTAGTTCTCTCTGTCCCGCCCACATCCACACAATGTAGGACAGCAAGGATTGAAGGAAGAAATGGAGCAGGAAGGATTGAAATGAACAATTCTGGTTTAGTAACTTCAACTCCAAAGCAGTACAGATAGTGGAGCAATAGGCCCTTGTCACTCTTTGAGTTGTCAACATGCATCTAATCCACCAGTTTTGAGACTGTTACACAGAGTCGATATGCAATTTGAGGCAGGTTGATAGATACCATTGGAGTGATTGATTTTGACCTTTTAGTTGACAGCTCCTGCTGTACGCATTCTCCACAAAATAATGAAAAGTGTTGGAATCCTTATATCTTTAGCTCCTGCCTCTTTTCTTCTCCTAAATAAGTGCTGCTTGTTAATCCCTCTCATATGTCTGGCTGTTGGTCTGCTCTTTTGACTTTATCTCCAGGAGCAGAGGGAGGAAAAATAAAACTCAGGGTGGTGATACTGGCCATATCGATTTGTGCAAACACGACACAGACGCACACACGTACACAGATATGAACTCACGTTTGTGATAGCAATGTAAGCAGTACTCAGGATAGAATGGTATCCAACACTGCTTCTACCTGTTGATTTGCAATGTAATTTAGTGGCGTTTGCCAAAAAGTAAAAAGGATGTTAGGACTCCAGCATGGTTCCACCCACCCATTCTTTTACCTTAGTTCCTCTTTCCTCTAGGTTGAGCTGAGGGCTGGCTGAATCTCCGCTGGCGCTTAAAACACCAGATCACTTCCTGATATACAGTAGTCGTTGCATCCCAGGTTCATTATCTCATCTACTTTGTACATAGTACTAAAAATGAGTAAAAACCATAATCCAGCACCTGATAAAGCTGTCAGCTTAGTGATGTTCTGTTACTGTGAACCTCTACTGTTACTGGAAGATTATTATTGTTTGAACTGATTGTTTGAAAAAAAGGGGCAGATATAATAAGATTTTTTTTCTTCTTTCTGCTACCTTTCATTTTTTATATGTTGTATGTTATCATTTATGGGATTGCTTGGTATTGTATTTTTTTTTTTTAAATGAACAAATAAAATAAACATAAACATAAGTTTAGATTCCTCAAATGATTGGGGGGACCAAGGCCACCACTGGCCACCCCCTGGCTCCTCCACTGTACCTGGTGGTGGATAAAATGGCTTCCTCCACTCGCCAGGATCAAGCAAAAAAAAAAAACAACAAAAAAAAAAAATAATAATAAACCCCTAAAAAAACAAAAATACCTCCTCTGTTCTTCTCCACAGTGTAACTCCTGCCCATTTGAATGTCTTGCATCAAAACATTTTTTCCAGGAATTCCCTGTTCAATTTCAGTAACCAAAAAAAAAACAACTCCACTTAAAAACTATAAACATTTACCGTCAGCGACGCGAACATTGGTTTACAGTTTAACTTTTTGTTAAAAGTAAACAATTTACTGAAAAGCTGAGCTCAGATTATTTGGGACGCACATTATCCAAATGTTCATGTTTTGTGTATTTGTCAAGAACTGTGCACATGAACATTATTCTCGGAGAAAAGATCTGATTTAGCCACTGACTGATTTCCATCCATTGTTCCAGGACAGGTAAACATGAAATGAATCTGAAACTCAGCTGAGAATCACCAGCAATAAATAAAACTGCATGCCTCTCATCTGAGAACAAAAATTAGTTTCATTTTACGAGCTATTCAAAAATAGACTGTTTTGATGTTTTTATTTATTTATTTTTTAACTGAAGATTATTTGTATAATCACGTGTCTGCTGCCAGAGATAAACACACGAAACATTTAAACTGAATTTGCCTCAGAGATTTTAGGTGGTCGGCTGCGTTTCACTGAGTTCCTTGTTTTCAGGAGCGTTTAACTCCTGCAGATGTTTACTGGTGCAGGAAAGACGTCCTCATAATGGAGTTGGTGCTTAATAGATGTTCATCCGACTGCATTTACACTGCCCTGTAATAAAAACGCACCCATTTAAAGCACTTGAAACGATAACGGAGCCTGCCAGGAGCTGTTTTAGATGTTTTCTCTTAGTCTCAGCAGAAAAAGTTTGTTCTGCTGAAGGAACCTTAACGATCTCTCAGTCCCCTTTACTGTTTTTATTGTTTTGAGCTTTGCAGTTTTCATTCTTTTTTTTTTAAACAAATTGAAACTATTTTAAGAAGAAGTCTTCAACATTGTCTAATTTCTGATCTTTAAAAGCATAAAATCACCCTCTGTAGATCCAAACCCACACGTCTTACATGCTTTTATGGTCAATCATTAATAAAGAGCAGATAAATAATTAAACGGAAAACTTAAAGCTCATGAGGAAATCAATAATATTGATCTTTTTTTAGAGTAAAGTAAGTGAAACATTTCTGTATTACCCAGTGAAACTTGTACATGTTTACTGAACAAAACCTCCAATTAAATAAGAGTCAGAATAAAAGTCTTATCGGAGTTATGGCCCATTGATTTATTCAGATTAGTCCAAACCTTCTCCGCTTTGGTCTCCGTAGAAAAGATGAAACAAAAATGATAAATTGTGTTAAATTTCTGCTGCTTTAGAAATCTTTATGATCGCTGTAATTTGTAAATTATTTTTTATAGTTACTGCCAGCTGCCATGGAAGGCTGGCGATCATGTAACAGCTTCTTTACTAGCTCACATTTGATCTGTAGCAAATATTTCATGAACCAGTGGACTTATTTTAATGAAACCTTTAAAGTAGTTGTTGCATGTGCATCTGCAACTGAACCATTTTGAGTCAACTTGATTTAAGATGGCCGCCACAGCTTATCACCTTTAGCAAACACAAAAATGGCTTCAACTTGGTCAGTTTTACCTTTTTATTGAGGTAAAATTTAGTGTGGTAGTAGCTGAGAGTTGTCCTGAACTCGGACTCCAAGTTCTACTGGATCAAGAGTTCGCATTTCAAAACTTGGGCGTGCACTGCAGCGGGCGATATGCATTTCTTTAGGAAGGCTAGTTGTGTTTTATCCTGAGCAAAACAAGGTACGATAAGTAAAAACATTTTTGAACATTCTTGGCAAAAAGTGAAAATAAATAATTAAGTGGCAGCATTTCTGAATGTTAATCATCTTTTGTTCCATTCTAAGAGCAGAGGAACCCAGAAGTTTTACAGTTTGGAGGATGGATTTATAATCTCCTTACTCTCAGTACATAACAGCATAATTCATCTGCATGAGTGTAAGACTTTCAACTTGGCTTTTAAAATAAAAAAAACAGTTGCTTGACAGTCCAGTTTGGATAGTTTTGACAACTATAGGGAGGCGTTAAATAGCAAAAGCGTTGTTTATTGTTCATTTTAATATTGAACCAGTTCATGTGGATACAGTTGTAAAATGCCAATAAAAAAATCAGAGGTCTTGTTGAGACAAATGGATTCCAATAAACTTCAATGTTTATGTTGTACACGTGTTCTGCAGTAGTGCAGAGGGGACGTCGCTTTCAGCAGGAAGAGATAACCAGATAAACCAGAGTTGGAAAGCACAGCTGTCTGCCTCAACTTGTTATGACAGGAAGTTGCTCAACCAAACCCAAACGCACCTGGCCAAGAAGACCTAGAAATCCTCACATGTACCATAAGTTCTGTTTATGAGAACTGTACATTAAGATCAACAGTATGAGAAGAAGTGACCACCATCAAGATGGGTAGATAACTAAAGGGATGGCTCAAGAATACCTGACAGGTGCTCGGCGGCTGAAACATTCATTCTATATTTGGAAACTCAAGGAATCATTATAGTTTAGTAATTATAATTCAACTTTCAGTCTGAGAGTGGAGCTTCCTCAATGGAGACAATGGATCTGGTTTAAATAACCAGGGAGCCAATTAAAACCTGCTGATTCTTATTTTTCATTTTTATTTGTTACCCTGACCTCTTCTTTTTTTGGATAAAACATGTTGTGCCCATTTAGCCCACTCAATGTGTCCACGGAGCTTATATGCACTTTAAAGAGCTGCCTTCTAATTAGAGGAGCGTGCACAGAGCAAGGTGCCTTTATTTTGTACTGTTTCATTTTTCCAGCATCGGGAGTCTGAAGACTTTATGGTGAATATTTGCGTGTCTGTGGAAAGTTGGATCCGGAGCAGCCCAAAGAACAAACAAACCACCCACCACGACATCTGCTGTTTGCTAACTTAAATGTTGTATCTTGTTTTTAATCCTCATATGATATAAGACGGTTGTGTAAGACGAGTCGATGCGTTTCCACACAGTTGGTGGTTTTCTGGGCGTGCGTCGCTGGGTTAACCCAGCTCTGTCATTTGGTTTCTGTCCAGATCCTCTGTCTTTGTTGCTCTGCTGTTTGCTTTAAGTTGAGCAACTTGTTAAGTGGATAGTGGATTTACTCTGTACTTGTCATCTTATGGTAGACCGAACATGCTGGTTAACACCCTGCTTCTTATTCATCCACACCTGGCAGCAGCACTTCCACCTGTTGGACCCAGCAGAAGTTAAACAACGCCTCTACGAAAGAGAATATTTAAATATGACCAAGAGATTCTGATGACGCTCTTTATCTCTCAGTGATTCTGTTGGATGATCCAACACAAACTTTAAATTAGCTTGAATTATGAATTTTCTAGGTCAGAGAAGTGACTCCAACGCTTAATGAATTTAACTTGCTTCCTGCAGGAGTTGTGCAGCGACCCCCATCTGTTCGTGGATGGCATCAGTGCCCACGACTTGCATCAAGGCCAGCTGGGAAACTGCTGGTTTGTGGCTGCTTGTTCCAGCCTGGCCTCCAGAGAAGCGCTGTGGCAAAAGGTAAGATTATGAAATGGAAAATGTCCGTACTGTTGGATGAATTAATTACCTTTACATCATCTCATTAATCAAATAAGCCACTCAGAGGATGCAACAAGATTGTTTCAACCCAGTTTTACTTGCAAGGGGTGCAGAATTGAAAACCGGCTTACACAGATGTTACATGAAGCTCCGGTCGCAAGGTCTTCCCACAGATATAATAAAGAATGCTTATATTTATAATGCTTATCAAACAGAGACAGGTCAAGGCAAAATCTGCTTTCCAGCTTACAGATTCTGAAGGTATCTGCATCAGGCTCCTCTCTGAGTAGACAAAAAGACTTGACTTCACACACATAGTTCTATATTAATTTAACATTAGTAAGTGATAACATCCATGGCCTTTACATAAATTCCCCTGACACAAACACATCAAATGGCTTTTGAATGGCTTCCAAAAACGAACGTCTCTCTTTGGCAAAGAGGGAGCGTTTTTCCTTTTAACACACAACCAAAGCACAGCGATGCAGCATTTTCTCACCCAGAAAACAAGTTACGTTTAACCATCAAATCTATTTATCAGCAGTGAAAAAAACGTCCATAGTACGAGCAAGTTTCCTCAAAGCTTACAGCGTATGGAAGGAAAAAAAACGTGTCGAACCACATGACTCGTTTGTTACCTCAATGGTAACAGTGTTCTACAATAATAACAATAACAACGATAATAATGATAATGATGATAATAATGATGATGATAATAATAATGATGATATTAATTATAATAATAATGATATTAATGATAATGATAATAATAATGATAATAATGATATGATAATACTTTATAAATACAGTAAAGTCCTTTAAAACAACCACAGCTGCAACAAAGTGCTGTACATGAAGTCCCTTTTTATAACATTAGTCAGTTTGACTTGGACAACAAATTATCCTAAAGACCTCACAGCAGAAACTATTTAAAGTTTAAATGGTTCACAAAAAGTTGTACTGTATACGATTGAACTGGAATCTTGATTTTAAATCTTTACACCATCACTTTTTAGGGTTTATGACTTTTGGAAGTTTTACCAAGAAGCATTCAACCGACAGTTCCACAGCTTAAACCTTTTGAATTGTTTAAAACTTTTAAATATTTTGCAAAGAGACTCCTCCTTCTACCACAACGTTTCGAAACAAATACGATTCATTTTGTGTGTCCATTATTCACTGAGGGCGCCCCGCCCTGTCAACAGAACCGAGCGCCCTGCGTACTGAAATTGGTGTAGAGATTGTATCCACAGGACAAGTGGCTTCAACCTAGCATTGCTAACATAGCACTCGGCTACCGCCGCCAAAGTTTCCCCTCAAAACCAGAATAAAGTATTTTTTTAACTTGTCATATTTGTACATAAACGCAAAAGAAACATCAAAAGTCACATGTGACCTTCAGTCTTCTGCTGCTCACGGTTCAAGATGGACTTATAGTTTTCACAAAGCTGCTGTTTGTTATTGTGACGATAGTTTTCTGTTTGCCTCTCTTTAAGTTTACAGTCAGGGAGTGAGAGTCAGGTGTGTGGTCACCATGGAGACCATGATGAGCCTCCTGCAGCTAGTTCTCTTGACTCCTCTAGTAGCTGCGTATTGAACCTCTTCAACATTTATTTAGAAAGCTTCCAGTTTCTACTGGATTGTATCTGGGTGGCTTTGTTTGCTTTGCATGTGTAGTGCACGTACACGCATGCACACACACACACATACACAGAGTCCTGAGGCCAGGAGCACTTTCAGTGTGTAGTTAAAACATGACAATACTGACTGAGCTTGAGTGTAAATGTGTGTGTGTGTCGTTAATGTAGGTGTGTGCTTGTGTACATATGCTGAGTGGGTGTGTGTGTGTATGTTTTAGATTTGTGCATGTTTTGCTCATTCTTGTGATCCAGCTGGGTTTTTCTGACAACTGCAGATTGTTCTGAGCTGCTGCAGCTGTCGCTCTCACGCTTGGTCCCTGAAAACTAAACTTTTCATGAACTCTGAGCAGAGTGAAGTTTGTCAGTAACTGCGTGTGGACAGAAAAGTGTTTTTAGCTGCAGTGTCGTGTCACATGCTGTCATCCATGTGGTTGGACCTCACACGTGATGTCTGCTTTGTTTGCAGGAGAATGGCATGTTCCTGACTGTGCTTCAGCTGTCTGTGCATTTTTATTTAAACTTGCCTCTTGTCAAACCTTCATTTTTTAAAACGGTTTTTAACAAACGTAAGAGCTAAGAACAATTCGATCAGCTCATTCTTAAGAAAAAGTCATAAAATCTGAAGGCTCAACATGAGAACAGGCGTTTAGGATAATTTAAACGTAGTTTTATTTAACGCACTACTTTAAACAGTTTCCCCACAAAGTGAATTAATTTAAAAACAACCTTTTTGTTTCTCGGAGCCGAAGGCTGCTTCCCCTGGAAAATAACAGCTTTCATCCAGAAGGTGGCAGCGCTAAACCAGGAAACGAGTTTATTTTATTTATAAATTTGTTCACTTTAAAATACAATACAGAACAATCCCATAAATGATAACATACAAAATATAAAAATGAAAGGTAGCAGAAAGAAGAAAAAAAATCTTATTATATCTGCCCCTTTTTTCAATTAGTTTAAACAAAAATAATTTTCAGTAACAGAACAAAATGAATAACTCTTTCTAATTTTCTAACTCTAATACAATACACATTACGCCACTTCATATACAGTATATATTTTTTTAACAATTCAGTTTTGATCATTTTCTTAAATGTACACACTGACTTTGTGTTTTTAACATCACTCTCCAGACCATTCCACAATCCAATTCCCTGGATTGAGGTAGACCGTCCCTTTAAACTGGTTCTGAATTTTGGTTTTACAAATATCTGTCCCCTTAAGATTATAACAACTTTGTCTTTTAACAAAATGTATTTGGATATTTAAAGGTTATGCATTATTCTGAGCCCTATACATAACTGATAAAATATTATAAGCTACCAAATCATGGAACTTCAGTAACTTCAGATGATAAAATAATGTGCTTGATGGATGACAGTAATGCTTTCTGGTGATAATTCCAGCTCTTTTCTGTAAAACAAAAATAGGCTTTGTAATTGTTTTACACACTTTCCCCAAACATCACTATAATATATTGTGTGGAACAATGATTGTGTTATACAACAAATACAGAGCTTTATTATTTAATAAGTCTCTGACGTTGTAAAGTACTGCAATGGACTTAGCTACTGTATTTTTATTCTTACAGAATTTATGTGTTGTTTCCATGTCAGTTTGTCATCAGTGATAACACCCAAATACATTGCGTGTTCTGAAAAAAAAAAAAAAAAAATGTTCTGAACCCACTTAAAAAAAAAAAAAACATGGTTAAATACCAAGGTTTGACATAATTAACACACAGCCTGTGTTTGTTCACAGTCTTTTTGCTGAAACTCTTTTATTCAAATTTTCACTGAAATGTTGGAAACGATTCAAACAATTTGCTGCTTCTGGATGGAGTTCAGGTCTGGACTCTTCTAGTCCACTCTAACATCTTTATCTCGTTCTTTAATTCATCCTCCAACACTTTGTTTTGTGTGTTTCAGACTTGTTAGCAGGTCCACTGTTTACCAAGGATGACTTTTCCAGCAGAATCTTTTATGTAAACTCTTTTCAAAGTATTGTTCAAAGTCCAACGATCACCACGAAGGCTATCTAGATTATTTTTTAGTACTTTTTGGGCCGAAGTCTGTAGACGGGGCACGGCACAAGGCTGATCTTCAAGGGTGGAAATCAAGGCGTACAAAAAACACCTTTGCAAGTGTCAAGAAGAAAGTGTTGGAGCATCGATTCTGTGGATTTTTGTACAATAGACAAACTCAAAATGCGGTTGGTTGCAGAAGGACTTGGAGGATCCTTCCAGAATTGTTGTGAGGGTGAGGTTTAAGTATCAGAGGCCTCGCAGCCGAGAGGAGGCAGAAATCAAAAGCTGCCTTGAAGATTCTAGTTGGAAGTGACATGTCTTGTGCAGTATCGGACCTGCCCATGAGATGATGATCTGAAACGTACAAAGAGATGAAGAAAGGGTCGAGAGAACATCATCACTGTTGTGTAGAGGCCCAGAAGACGAGACCCAAATCTCAAAATCTGTGAAGGCAAAGAAGAACCAGAGTTCTGTAAGAACCGTTCTAACTGTGAGACCCACAGAGGAAAGGTCCATCATAGGAGAGATGGAGAATAAGAAATGCCTTTAAGTTTGAGTGTGTGGAGGGAATCTGTGCCTTAAACTTCAGCATAGACTGCTTGCTCCTGCTCAGTTTGTAAAGTTTTAAAAAATAATAATTGGATGTCCCTCTAGACCTTATTAGTTTTAGGAGTCTGTCCAATTCGATTGGCCATCACAGCTAATCAACATTAGCTAACACTAAAATGGTTGTAACTCGGTCAGTTTTACAGATATTGAGCTAGAATAAAGTGTGGTAGTAGCTGAGAGTCATTCACAACACATACTCTGAGCATTATTGCTCGAGATGAAACAGCCTATTGTATTGCTCAGTTTGTGATGTTTCTCTGACGTTTTGGAACAGTGGTGTAAATAATCCCCGTGTAACGTCATGGTCTGCCTCTGTGTCCGGCCTTTTGTGGATTGTGTGTTTCTTGGTGTTCTTTCCACTCTTCGTTCGTTCCGTCTCGTCTCTGAGGTCCTCTGCAGCTCTGGTTTCCGTCACCTGAAAGGAAACGGGAGTATTTTCCAGGTGCCAGCGTCTCTGTGGACCCACCGGTCGTCTAAATGCCCAAATGGTTCAGAACAAACACGGGTTCTAAAATAATTCAACCTCTGGTGAGAATTTAAAACTAGACGACCAGTTTTAATATTACAACGTTATTACTCCACACTTCTAACAGAGGAAATTTTTTATGGCAATTTTGTGGCAGTCTAGTAAAATTAAAAATGAGAATTTGCTGAATTTGAAGAAAGATTTTAAGAGTGGTTCTTTTTCTTTGTTTTGATTTTTTTTAATTAATTATTTCAGAACTTTATTTAGCATTTATTTAAATTTGCATAATAAGTTCTGCTGAAAACTTAAGTCTTATAACATGAGCTTATTTAGGCTAATATTTTAGCATTTATTTTAGTACTGAATGTGTATTTTAAAATATTTAATTTTACTTGAGTGGTTATATTATTTTTGCATCTTAAAAGAAAAATGATGGCCAAGAAAGCAGACTTTTTCCCAGCTTTTTATTTAAATGTATGTGGGTCCACATAAAAATAACAATAATTTGGGGAAACAAATAAATTAAATGTTTTTCCTCTGTAAAAGCAGTACAATAATGCAAATAAAATAAGAAAAACCTGTTAGAGCTCCATGTTTGGGGCTAATGCTGCATTAAAGCTTTTTTTATTTTTTATTTTATTTAACGTTGTCTGGATGAAATTTCCAAAGAAGGAAACAAAGACTGGTGGAGATTCTATGAACACTTTATTGGCTTCAGGTATTTAAATCACACAACACATCTGAAGGATCAGTCTGAATTAGTAATTGAAGTTTATACAGGAATAAAGGTTTAAAGTTTGAATTGGACAAACCATTCCCTCTGTCGAAAGATGAGAAATGACACGAACGTTCCCTTCGCTGAGCTTAATCTGAGATTGGATTAGAGATTCTTGTCATTAGCGTTTCTAGGCTTAATCTCCTTCCAATTATGTCCATTTTATTTGTGCTACAAGGAAAAGACAGAAGAAATGAATTAAAACTTTTTTTCAAAGATGATTGTAGCGAACCTTCATCGCCTTCAACCAGAGGTTTGTACAAAGTGACGACAGCGTCAGAGCACAGGTATATTTATACGAACAGACTCATCAGTCATCTGTTTGTCGCATCAGCAGTTTTTTGAACTGAAAGTTTAATGATTCATTCACTGCCACTAATTTATTATCCCATAAGCAGTGAAAGTACGAAATTTTATTAAATTTTATCGCTTTTTATTTTAACTAATGGTGGAAAATTAACGATAGTGACTGGAGAAATGACTTGGCTTATTTCATTTTACCTCCAACGTATTTAATTTCAAATAAAGTAGGTTTACAACCGTAACACCATGAGATGCATAATCGTGAAGCAAGATGACTTAAAAATAAAGTATTTGCCCTATGGCTTGCCTTGTTTTGGATTTGTGTGTATTTTAAGTAAATATTTCAACGTTCTTTTTAATTTTTTTTTTTTTAAAGTCCAACACCCACCATTTTTTCATATTACATATTCAACCATATGTGAGACATAACAAATAAATACAGTACCCATGTTCTGTGGAAACATTGAAAAGAAATGCAAACTGTTTTTTTTTTTTTTTTTTTTTAACCTGGCTGCTCCTTCATCAAGGGTCACCACAGCCAAACTAAAGTCTCCCTCATAGCTCTGCATACGGCCGTACGCAGCTGTATGCACGTACTACGCAGAGCTACAAGCGTACCCCCACAGGGCATGTACGTGCAAAGCTCAAATTTTACGACCGCGTACGCAAACGCGGTGTCGCACAATAAACTGCCCGGCACCGGACTGTTTTGTATGTGACACCAATGTATTAAATTCCCCCTTCTTTATCCCTGATCTGGCCTTTTGTTTTTTTGCCAAAAGGCAGTGGTCGCTTCCTCCTCCATTGACTCCATGACTGAAATGATGAGAAATGAACAAATTTGTCACGAGCGAATTAAACTCGGGTCCAGCGTGGCTGCGGGAGGTTCTGGAGATTTCCTGTTGTGCTGGTCTGATGTGTGGCTGCAGGACCAGCGCTCCCTGTGTTTTTTATTTTTTCGAACTTTTTATTAACATATAAACACAGAACACCACTGAAGCTGGAGCTGTCAGCTCTCGCTTTTTTTTTTTTTCCCGACCTGTCAATCAATTCAGTAGGCGTGTCAGCAAATGACCAATCAGCGACCTCAATTTGTCCG
>JARVGS010001166.1:28979997-28991594 GCA_031762315.1 Hypsolebias antenori | reverse complement strand
AAAAAAGTGCCGTATGCAGCCGGATGACGTCATATGGTGCGTTCAGGTGCCGTTCGTAAATCCGAAATGCCGTAGGTCGGGGGCGCCGGAACTCGAGGACAGCCTGTATTTGTTTGCTCAAAATTATAGTAAAGGTGTGTCTCAGTCTAACGTTTGCTTAATAAATACACTTTAATTGTCAAATTAGCTGCATTTTGCCAGGGCGGTGCAGCTGGTTTGACGGTCAGTCCAAGCAGCAAGCAGAATAAAGGTGGGGAGACTATGACAAGACGATTGAATCATTAAAAGCTGGTGAAGACTCTCAATCATCCAGGACATGGTAATTCAATGAAGTTCACAGAGAAAAAAAAACAACTGAGTATAAAGTAAAGTATAATAATGAAGTCCAGTTGTTTTTGTCTTGAACTTTTTTGAATTTGTCATTATAGCCACATTTACCTATTACATGATACAATGGCATGCCTAACTGATACTACTACTGTACTCTGCTCCCATCAAATGGCTGAAAGTGGTACTGCTCAAATTATTATTTTTTTCAGTCAGAATGAATAAAAACGATCATATCTCAGCCAAAAATTGGTTTATAAATATGGGGTGAAAATCCATAAATACATGTACGTCGCTTTGGCTTATAAGTCACAGGGCATGTAACTTATGCAAAAAAAAAACCCTGCAACTTATAGGCCGAAAAATACGGTATTTACATATTTTTACCAGCAGATGGAAATCCATGATGGATCAGTGGTTAGCACTGTTGCCTCACATCACGAAGGTCCTATGTACAATCCCCAGTTTGAACCTGGGGTCTTTCTGTATGGAGTTTGTATGCGCTCCTTGTATTCTGGTTTCCTCCTACAGTCCAAAAACCTGTGTTAGGCTGCCTTCAGGCCCGGGCGTCCCTTGCATAAGAGATCTGCGATCTCAGTGGGATTTCCCTGGTTAAATAAAGGTTAATAAACAAAATGAAACATAACTTGATTTAACTTGTCAAAAGAAATATCAAACCTGAAGGTTCGGCTGTGATTGTTAGAGACTAGTTAAAGACACAATATGGTGAGAAAAAAAAAACACTTTTAAAAAACTTAAATTCACACTAAATGACATGTTTGCACAAGCGTCTAATGAAATTCAGGCCAACAAAAAAATGCACATGTAGTGCTATAAAACTACAAAAACTAAAATGGGTCTATTTTATGGACAGATTTATCACGTAAATTCTGGGACATTAGAGCGAGGCAGTGATTCATGTGAGGAAATTGAAAAACCTCACAAACGTTCAATAACGTTTTGAAAACTCCTTCACGAGTGTCATTCTTTGTTTGTCTCCAACAGCCACAGCCCGGTGAGGTGCTAACAACGTTCCAGGCTGTGTGCCAATAAGAAGCCTCCCTTGTATCTTGTGTTACAGGTTGGTGGATGGCGGTTGGACAATGGACCCAAATTTGGGACATAGGAGGCTGGCAATAGTTGGCTCAAATAATTACAACAGCTTACTGAAACAAAATGTCTTGCAGAACCCAAACAGGTTACACAAAAACCTTCAAAAGTTCCAAAACACAAAACTCGAGTCAAGCCAGATAGAGAAGGACAATGTTCACTGACAATAACCATAAATACACTGGGGCAGACAAAACAGATGAAAACAATCAGGACAAGTGCTTACTTACAATAAATGTTGAAAAAAGGTGAAACAAGCAAAGATGAAGACTATGAAAATAAAAAATGATCTAATAAAATGTAACAAAACTCAGAAAACTAAGAGTGAGTAAATAAAACAAACAAGCAATGATTGAGTATTTCAAGATGTGCTCATGAGGTGGAACAGAACTGTCATGTGGTGTTTGTCCACATTTTGATGCCAGGTCATACCTCCCTCCTGAGACAGCTGCTCAGCTCTGACGAAGACGTGACCTTGTTCCTTTTTGCTGATAAGCTTTGTTCAGAAGGCGTTCTCCTACGTCTCAGGGTTTTTCTACTTGAAATGGTCTGCATGACATTTCTTTTGCGATAAATTGACCAAAATCAGTATGTCGGGTCGTACCGTCTCCCTTATCATTGCTGCCACAACCGCACAATCATGGTGGCACAGTTAGCGACGTTGTCTTTAGCAAGAAGGTTTCAGGTTCAAAACTCATCTGGATGCCCCTCAGATGGAGTTTTGATCAGTTTTTGTTTAGTTTGACACAATTTTGTTTTAAAGTTTCTATAGTGCTGTCTGTCCATCCGTTCGTTCATCCATCCAAAATCTTTACCTGTTTCTCCTTGTCAGGGGGTCACTGGTGCTCGTATCTAGCCATCACTGTGTAAGAGGCGGGGGACACCCAGGACAGGTCTCCAGTCCATCACAAGGACACATAGAGACAATCAACCATCCACTCTCTCACTCACACCTAGAGACAATTTAGAGTTATCAATCAGCCTAACATGCATGTTGTTGGTCTTTGGAAGGAAACTGGAGTACCCAGAGAAAACCCATGCATGAAGATAGATGGGTACTTTATTAATCCCACCTCAAATTTATTATTGTATATAGATCTATATATACTTTATTAATCCCACTTTGTGGGATCCAGTACATGTTTTAATTATACAGAATACAAACACATATGTAATAATAATAATAATAATAAAAGAAGCAGAATACACACATTTGGAAAAAGACAATATACACAAAATTGGTACCCCATCTCAGCCCTAAGAAAAAGGCTTTAGGAAAAAGCTTAGATCCACATTTGGTTTGTGCAGCAGCAATTAAATTAACAAGAATACTGCATGCAGAACATATGGCACCTGACAAACTATTATACATGATCTGGAGAAGCAAAGACCTTGATGGACATTGACTTTGAACTTGAAGATGGGGTGATGAAAAGTGCTCTTGACACTCCATCTAGTGATGACGCATGTGTATGAAGTTTTGTTAAATTATCTCTTGAGTAGATCAGAAGTTATGAGTGGGACAAGAGAAAGTTTAAGGACTCTCATACTTATGGACAGATGAAGACTTTACAATAACACGCCCATCTTTGACCGGTGTATAAACGTAAACTGTGACTGAGTAGAGATTTTTAAAGAGTTTTTGTTACTGGAGAGCACGGTGGGTCAGTTGGTAGAGCTGCTGCCTCTCAGGGAGCAGGTTGCCCTGGTTCAAATCCCAGTCCAGGGGCCTTTCTGGGTGGAGTTTGCATGTTCTCTCCGTGCATGCGTGGATCTGATTGGTAACTCTAAATTGTCCCTAGATGTGTGTGAGAGAGAGAGAGTGAATGGTTGTTTGTCTCATTTGTCTCTATGTGTCCCTGTGATGGACTGGAGACCTGTCCAGCATGTCCCCTGCTTCTCGCACAGTGACCCAAAAAGGAAGAAGTGGGTATAGATAATGATACATGGATGGGTTTTGTTACTTCTCCATATAGTTTACACGTTTTTGTATTTTTCAGACGTCAGTCGTTATATTTAAGTTAAAGGCAGCTCTGCTTTCTGTTACAAAAAACCTTGACATTAATGTACACTTGATCCATATTATACTTTGTTTAGTTACATTAGTGTCAGTAGAGCCTCAAAAATCAGTCTGGCATCCTTAAACCTGCCCTGTAGGCACCAAAACACCGGGGGTGAAATTAAAAAAAAAAGAAAAGAGTACCGGTAGTCGTGAAGAAATGAATAGATGCATTGATTCAGACTGAGCTGCCATACATCGTACACCATGTAGGTCTTGTTGTGTAAGAGTGTTACGAGGTGTGTGTGCGTATCAGTGACTGAGACGGCTCATGACTTTTGTTCAAATGGCAGATCCTGGAGGTAGAGGGCATAACGGTGCCAGAAGAAGTCCCCTGCATTTTGCAGTTGGTGTCCGGTTACTTGAAAGGGCCCTGTCCCATCACCACCCTGAGTGGCTGCCAGGTACCGCCGCACAGCGAACGTAAACCTCCCCATGGAGAGAGGAGAGAGGTGCACAAGGTAAAGCAAATTGCGCTATACAGATAGCACAGTCTACCATTTAGTTGTGCGTTTGAAGATCGACTGATAAAATAACGTTTTCCTTTGGCTCCAAGTTGAATCATGACTCAGGTACCGAGTGCTGCCTCAGCCTCTGCCAAGCTGTTTCCTTCCTCCCTTCTGCTGAGGAAGATGAGGAAATGATGACAAAGAAGGAGGAGGGACAAAGCAGGGGTAGGCTGAAACACCAGGACATGCCCACATTTATTTATTTTTTGCAAATGTTGCTTCAAACCATTTTTTAACACCCCACAGTGATCTGAAATGACAGATTATAAATAACTTTTTCACAGTCTGGGCATTCTGCTTTGTGTAATAATTATGAACCATTTCTATTAGTTTCTCACTGCATGGTTATTCCAGCAGAAATATTTTGATATTTGTGCAGGAAGTGTCAAACTGCACCTTACGTTCCACCACTATCTGCTGCTGCTGTTTTTGCATCCAAATAACATTTAAATTGAGTGTAAATAACTGCGTAACGCAAATTATGGGAGGCCAAGAGGTGTCACGCTGCAGTAAAGGCTACGTGTAGCTGATAGTTACATCAGCTCTTCTGTCTGCTGAGCTGCATGTAGCTGATTCTCAGTCCCATCTTAGTTCAGAATTTCATAAAGATCCAAGCAATTTTAAACTTCATAAAGTCAGAATTACATACCCTGACCTCCTTTGATAGGTCAATGTAACCCCAAGTTTTCTAGAATGCAATGCACTGTAAGATTGTTTCTCTCCTCCCCCTCACCCCCCAATAATGTCCAAGCCCAAGTTATGACAATATAAAGCTTTCTAAAGTAATTTATACCATTGATTTTCTTTAGATCAGAGCTTTTTGAAGTCTGTAACAATCTATTATGGTCTTGGCTCTATTAGAACTAGCCACTAGCTTGGCAATCTGGTCAGCATTAACACTAATTTAGAAGGTTTACACTAGTGGAGGACAAATTGACCACATTTCCTTAAATGAATTGTTAAAATTGAATAGTTTTCATTTGACATTATTTCTATCTTAACATGTGATTCTGGACCTGCCATTGTGTATCTGTTCTTCTCAAACCCAGCTGGTCGAAGCAGATGGCTGCTTGTCCTGAGTCTGGTTCTGCTAAAAGTTTCTTCCTCACGAGGGAGTTTTTCCTTTCCACTGTCGCCTTCATGCTTGTTCAAGATGAGAGTTCTGTGATGAAGTTAAACTCACAGCAGTCTGCTCCTCAGATAAATAATTCTAAATTATTATTTTTATATATGAATGTTTCTGGTCAGTGCCCTGAGATGACTTCTGTTGTGACGTGGTGCTATAGAAATAAACTGAATTGAACTTAATTGAAAAAAAAATTGGGACATTGTGTAAAATGTTGATAGGAACAGAATGCAATGATTTGCAAATCTCATAAACTCATTCTATTCACAATGAACAAAGTAAACATGTCAAAGGTTCAAAGTGAGAAATAGTACAATTTTTAGAAAAACTAAAAGAATGTCATTTTTAACTCGATGACAGCAACACATCAAAAATACTGGGACAGAGTCGTGTTTCTCAGTGAAGCACCCCCTCTTGTTTTAACGACTGTCTGTAAATGAACAGGAGCTGGGGAGACTTGATGATGGAGGGAAACACTCTCCTAATCCTGCCTTATGTAGGACTCTAGCTGTTTGGCAATCCTGGATGTTCTTTGCAGGAGCTATTGTTTCAGCTTTTTTAAATTGGCGTGTTCACATATGGCTTCTGCATTTTCTTGTAATAGTTTGTGGAAGTGCTCCTGAGCCCGAGCATCGATGCTCATACTAGAAAAGACCTGTTTTCAATGCTGTGTTGTCCGAGGGCTCGAACATCACGGGCATCCACTGTTGTTTCAGCCTGGCCCATGTGCACAGATTTATTTCTAGCTTCTTGAAATATTTTGATGATATTATGAAATCAGCTGATGGGATGTTCAAAGTCTTCCTAATTTTCTGTTAAAATACATCCTTCTGAAGTTGTTCTGCTAAACTTAGATGCAGTTTTTTTTTTTTTTTTTTTCAGGCTGGTGAACCCCGTACCACCTTTACTTGTGACATTCAGCCTCAAGAAATCTCTTCATACTCAGTCCTCTTACGGACATGTTACCTTTTAATCTAATGAACTGCAACATGCTTCTTCAGCTGTTTTTGTAGCACCTTACTGTATTTTACAGCCTCCCAACGTCCCAACTATTTGTGTGAATGTTTATGAAGCATTCACACTATTCTGATCCATTTTTCTTCTGTACATTTTTCAGTGTGATTCTCATCCTGCAGTTTTCAAACTATTTCAACAAATCATAAATCAAAAGGTTCAGCTGTTCCAGGACAATCCTGCTATGACTTTTGGTATTGGTGCAACTTTAGCTTTTTTGAAATATTTTGCCTTTTTAATTTAAAAAAAAAAAATTCTCAGAGAAAATTAATTGAGCTCATTTTACATTTTTCAAATCTTTAGATCTGTTTACAAAATTTTACTGCTCCTTTCACATTTTGTTCTGCTTCAGCTTCTTTCAGATTCCTTGTGCAAATTAAAACTTTTTTCAGCTACATTCAGCTGTATTTTCAGCTGTTTTATAGATCCTTTTAGATTGTTTCTGCTGCTAACTACAACATTTTTGCGCTTCTTCTAACTTACTGTATTTCTGTTAATTTAATTTTGTTTTGCTCCTTTCAGCTTATTTATGCAAGTTTCAGCTTTTTCTGCTATTTCATCTACTACTGGTATTTAGCTGTTTTATGCACATTTTTGCTTTTTTTTGGCTAATTCCATATTCTTTGCACGCATTTCAACATCTTTCAGCCTAATTCAGCAAAAATATACTCTCTCTACTTTCTTGTGGTAATTTAAGCTTCTTTCTGCCTTTTTGTAGCTACTTTTCAGCAGTTTTTTGCTCATTTTAGTTTTTTTTTTTTTTTTTTTTTTTTTTTTATAATTTCCACCTTTTTGTACTCATTTCTGCTTCTTTCAGCAAATATGTGTTCTTTCTGCTTTCTTCTGCTACTTTGTACCTTTTCAGCTACTTTTTAAGCATTTCTTAGCTAATTTCAGCTGTTTTCAGAAAAAAAAAATATATTTTTTGTAATTTCTACTACTTTCAGCCTAATTAACTTATTTCAGCCAATTTCAGCATGTTATGCTCATTTCAGCTTTTTCTGATGGTTTCAGTTTTTTCTGCTTTTTCAGTTATCTTTTAGCTGTTTTGGATTCAATTTAGTTTTTTCAGCTAATTCCACTTTTTTTTTTTTTAGTTCATTTCAGATCCTTCCATTTCCTTCTGGTAGTTTAAGCTTCTTTCTGCCTTTTCAGCTATTTTTTTTTGTTGTTAAAGATTTTAGATATTTTTAACTAATTTCCTAAATTGTGTGTGAATATCTGCTTATTTAAATCTAATTCAACAAATATGTGTAATTTCTGCTTTCTTCTCCTAACTTAAGCTTGTTCTTCCATTTCAGCTACATTTCAGTATGTTTTAGCTAATTTCAGCTATTTCTCAGCAAGTTCTTTTGCAATAAGCATTCACCCTGCATTTTCACAGGAAGTTAAATTTCTCTAGTGTGAATTTGGGGATGTACGGTAAATTCTTTCTTCCGTCTGAGGCCTTTCAAAAACCTTCCTACAATTTAGTAACACATTAAATGTTCATAACTTTTCCACATATTTTCATAAGATCTAAACTTTCTCTTTAAACATGAACCTGTTTAAAAGTTTTAAAATGATTGCTCTCAACTTTCCTTCAATCGTAGGTGGAAGTAAAGTGCACAGAGAGAAAACCCTGAGCGTGCTCACCGTGTCAGACTTTGAGTGTCCTCTCTGCATTCGGTCAGTGTTCCTCGACAGCTCTCTATAACCCATAATGCATTGCTGTGTGTAGCTTTTCTTCTCTGGTGTTCTAGTTTTTGCTTATTCTCTTTGGCTGCTGCTTTCTCTGAATAATTTTTAGCAAACTTAGAGAGAGTACAAATCACACACCAGACTCAAAGCGGTGTGATCGTCCTTCTTTTGTTAACTGAAGAGCACATGTTTTGTTCTCCGCAGGTTGTTTCATGAACCTGTCACGACTCCGTGTGGTCACACGTTTTGCAAAAACTGTCTCGAGAGAAGCCTTGACCACAACGTCCGCTGTCCACTCTGTAAACAGCCACTGCAAGAGGTGAGCACAAACACACTGAATATGTATGTAGTTGACATAGAATATTAAACAATGCTTTTTTCATTAAAAACTCCTTGTTTTAATTTTTTAAAATAATTTCCACCTATGATTTGTAAAATAAATATTATATATTTGATTCAGTTACATCCCTGAGTTGACTCGATGGTCTGCAACTTCACACCCCAGCCTTTAGGTGGTGATGATATACTGACTTACTTGTTTTGTCACGTCTCAAACGTAAAAAGAACAACGTTATGTCACATAAGAAAAGCATTCTGGGTGACCTTATAATCCCCAGCTGAGACATTTCTCTTCTGTACTTATCTATTCACTGCACCTTTTCAATGAGAGTTGTATCCTTCTGCACTGCCAAGTAATTCTTGGTGGTACCGTATTTTCCGCCATACACGTCGCACTGCCCTATAAGTCGCATCCGTCCAAATATGTCTAATAAGGTGGAAAAAAATCTATAAATACATTGCTTCGCCGTATAAGTTGCATCTATTATGTGTCACCGCAGACGCATCGCGTTTGTTATGCATCACCGCTGACAACCTGGAAATATGGGCTGGTGTGCCAAAAATAGATTGGCTACCAAATGGCGGTGGCGGTTTCGTGCCCAGGAGTACTTTAACAAGAATTTAACAAGATTAACTCTTAAAAACAATTATTTGTTTGCTTGAAATTATAATAAAGGTGTGTCTCAGTCTAACTTTTCCTTTATAAATGCACTTTGATGATCAAATTGGCTGCATTTCAAAGCCGATTTGCAGCGGTGGGAGTGTGCACGGGAGGACTCGCTGTGCATTTCTTAGAAATTTAACAAGATAACCATCTAAAAACAATTATTTGTTAGCTCAGCATTATAGTAAAGGTGTGTCTCAGTTCAACTTTTACTTAATAAATGCACTTTAATGGTCAAATTAGCTGCATATCACTGGGGCGGCGCAGCGAAATGAAGCTGATTTGACGGTTGCTCCCAGGCAAGCTGGACGAAAGCGGCAGGCTATGGCAGGCCCAATGTGTCATTAATAGCCACTTTTACCTATTACATAATGCAACGTAATGCCATACTACTCGAGTGCCATCTAGCGCCTGAAAATGGTAGTGTTCAATATTTTCAGTCAGAATTAATGAAAATGGTCATATCTCAGTCAAAAATTGGTTTATAAATATGGGGGAAAAAATCCATAAATACATTTCTTCAGCATATACGTCACAGGGCATGCAAATTATGCAAAAAAAAAAAAAGAAAAAAGAAACAAAAACACGACTTATAGGGCAAAAAAATAAGGTACTTGGTCAGCTTCTGATTGAGCAAACAGCTTTTGGTCCATAACGTCTACTTCAAGATTCTAAAACCGTCTTAACATGTTATTGTTTCCTCTTCTTAAAACATTAGTAAAGTCTTTCAGAACAAAACAGCAACAACTTACACTTCATGTTTTCACTTATAATTTGTACAGGATATGTATTTTTAGAGAAAGCAAGGTAATATTATGCTAAAGGAAAATATTACTAATTTTTAGTTTTCTGTGATCATGTCTATAGTACAGATGCTGTATGGGTGTGGATTTATTCTAAATGTGTACTGAGTAGAAAATAAATACAAATTTCATAATCCCCTTTTATGACCTTTTAAAGCGTTGTGTGATTGTGTGAATTTTTAAAAAAATAAATCAACATGGAGTGGACCTATTTTAAAGATTTCACTGTAGCATTTTCTGCACACTTATGATGCTGTCTTTCCTCCATTTTCAGTACTTAAGAAACAGGAAGTACAACACCACGGTTGTGATTCAGGACATCATGACACAACTTTTTCCTTCCCAGCTGTCAGAGAGGAAACAGATTCATGATGCAGAGATGGCTGAGCTGTCCAAGTATGCAGCTCTTAATTCAGTTGACTGTTTTATAATTTATTATTAAACATTTTAACCATGCTCCTGTTGATTTGACTTTTCTGTCTTTTTTTTTTGTGTTTTCTCTTGTAGTCTTACCAAGGACATCCCTATATTTGTCTGCACTGTGGCCTTCCCCGGGGTGGTCTGCCCACTGCACATCTTTGAACCTCGATATCGGCTTATGATACGCCGCTGCATGGAGACTGGCACCAAGAAGTTTGGCATGTGCATCTACGAGCAGGGCAAAGGGTATCACAGCACACTCTTTACGTTTCAACCTGTCTTATAATCAGGTCCAGTTATTTTTTTCCACAGCTATGCATTTTCCCTGATTTTCACTATGGTTTGAAACATTATAGCCACATGTTACTTTTAGTCTCAGATATGTTTAAGCAAATGAACAAAAGCATCATTCAAACCTTAAACACAAAAAATATGCCATGAAAGCAAGAATTCACAGTGATGGAGAGGAATCTTAATGTCAGTTGACAGAAAAAAAAAAATCAGGATCAAAATCTGAAGGGATCAAAGCTTTAATGCAGTTATCTAACATTGTTTTTGACTAAAAGCTGAAACTGGATTTGTCAGTTCTGTTGCAAACATAACTCAACTAGAAGAATTCGGAGCATAGAAACTGGGTTCAAACAGGGCTGATCCACTTTGTGAGAGACACAAGAGTTTGAGATGTGCTTTCTGTGTAATCTGAGGTCAAGATGGAATTAAAAGTTGAACTTAATGCTCAACAAAATGTCCCAGAACAAAGCGGTGTAACAACTCTTCAACCGGATATCATCCATTGGTTGATCTTCACCAGGACAGCTTTATGATCAAACTGAATGTTCCATAGAAAACTGGTTTGTTGCCTCAAATTGAGAAGACAAAAGAAAAACGCATGTTTCTGCATCTTTTAGATTGGAGCCTTCAAGCAGTAAAGATGCATTTAAAAGCCTCGATTAGAGCAGCAGAGAAACAGAGGTTTAAAATACTTAAATGTTGGAAAGAGAAGGACACAGGTGTTGGCTGCAGGGGGAGGTAGAGAGCAATCCATGCCACTGCACCACCACTCAGAGATGTTTTGGGATTAAAGAAGCAAAATGAGAGTGATGAGTGACTCCCAGCTAATGATGATTCCAGCCTAATGGCGCCATCAGAGGCATCTCTTCCATCTGGGCTTCCATCTGCCCAAATCTCTGAGAGGTCTTCCTCCCAGGGTGTTATGAAACCAAAGATCCTCCTACCATTTACCTCACTGGAGAAAAATGTAGGACTTTTAATGTCAGATCATCTTTTATTTCTGTAACAAATAGGATTTTGTTTTTGCTTTATGTTGCGTTGAAAGCTTCTTGTTATTTGACGGGAAAAAACATCTTAAAAATATAAAAAAGCTAAGTCTGGTCCTCTGGACATTCAAAACACAAAACAAAGCAAAAAAAAATTGTAGAAACGTTTCGTCTTTCGTCCGAAAAACTTCATCAGTCTGAGATGCTGTATTCAGCTCAGTCTTATAAATAGCACCTCTCACAGTGGATCAACCAGTTTGCTGATGACA
>JARVGS010001166.1:28959357-28971184 GCA_031762315.1 Hypsolebias antenori | reverse complement strand
CTCCACTGCACACCTGTAGAAGGAGGTGAGGACTGAGCTTCACAGACCAGCTCGTCTCAGCCGCCTGAGGAAGTAGACATTAGGACACATCCACAAATGTTGGGAAGGTTCAGGTCACCAAGAATTACAAACATCATGACAGCGCTGCCTATCCGACACGGGTATTGAACTCTTTAGAACACCTGGTGTCATGATCCTGCTTCGTGTTGCAACAACCGGCCTCAGCTGGTCTACAGGTTTACTGTACCATCCGCATGCTGCCATTTCACACAGACAAATGTTTTTGGAGTTGGGCTGGGACCAGACAGTATGGAATTATCAGTGTTGTATTAATCTTTTTGATGAATCTCTTCTCTGCCTCACTGCTGACCATCATCATGCATTCATGGCAGCACTGAGGGGAGAGCACCAGTCCTACAAATGGGGTGACAAGAGACACCAGTTCTACTCCTGGTATCATGGCGTGAGGTGGTATAGGTCATGACGTCAGGTTACCTCTAGTGATTTGGGAGACCCAGACAGCACATTGCTGCACCAGTGACATAATGTGTTCCTGTCTTACCCTCCTGGATAACTCGGATGTAGTCTTTCAACAAGTCAACACCTGGCCACGCAGCCAGGTCCCTCAGCTTCGTCTCAATTTCCATTTGCTTCATTTAACTTCTATCCAGCTTAGCTCTCTTTTTGTTCGTTAGTGCATTCTGTGTGTGTAAATCTGGAATAATTATCTACAACAAATCAGGGCTTTTACTAAAATAGACTTTCCTGCTCCCCATGTGACAGAACAAAAGCACAAAGCTGCAGAGAGCTTCAGAGCACGGATGCAAGCCTGTTGTCATAGCGACAAAACCTTTTTTTTTTTTTTTTAAGAAAAAGAGAACAGGATCATCAATAAAGAATTGTAAAAACTTTGTTTTCGAAGAGAAAGGCATTTTGCTCGTATTACAAAACATGAAAGACATCTCTCAGGGAGCTGAAGGTGCTGACTTAAACGAAAGAGGAGAAATTCCGGACACCAGATTACAAAACGTGATGCAGCTCTCAACGATCTGGTTTTCAGGAGCTGAACTTCTCAGTGTGTCAACATGTGTCTGTGTGCCCTGTCGTGGGTGTAAAGTTGATAGATGTATCTTGTTGCTGTTTATGCACAGAATAATCCTTTTGAGTGTCAACATGATGACAAAGCCACGCGTTTGTTCTTGTGTGTGTTCCTCTGAGAGCCAAAGTAATCTCACCTGCTGCCGGCAACGCCGCAGGATCATGAGAGATATCCAAAATAAATAAAGAAATAACCTAGCAACATGAACAAAGTTTCACCTCTGCAAGATTAACCAATCTAAAAGACACATTTGGTGGCTGAAGCCAGAAATTTATTATCTTTGCTAACATTAGTCTGTTGATTTAGTCAGGGAAATACCGTATTTTCCAATGTATAAGTCACAGTTTTTTGCATAGATTTGTCAGTCCTGCAACTTAAACGCCAAAGCAACTTATGTTTTTTTCCATATTCACAACGCAGTTTATGAAGGATGCTTTAAATTTCGAAGAACTGAAACAGCGAGTTCTTCCATGTGTGCTCGCTTCCCTCAGCTGGTGCAGGCGGAGAAACGCTGGAGAGCTAGCCGCTCCAGCTTTGCTGGATGAATGGATGGATGAATGGATGGATGGATGGCGCTGCGCTGCCCAGGTAAAATGAAGCTGTTTTGACCATTAAATAAAAACAAAATAACTGCGACTTAAACACAGAAGCGACTTATATGTTTTTTCCTCTTCCTGATGCTTTTTTTGACCGATGCGACTTATACTCCAGAGTGACCTACACGCCGGACAATACGGTATACAAAAGCAAATGCAGCAGATCAGGATCAAGGACAATAAATTAATGATTTATTTGTTCTTCCAACTGTTATATTAGAAGCCTGCATTTGAAAAATTTTTAGATCACAATTAATTTAGTAAATGTCAACATGAATCTCAAAGGCTCTTACGACTACAGAATATCAAAATATGTTGGATTTTATCATAATGAAAAAAAGATTAATGGTTTGTTAAATGTTTAAACACAATATTTGATCAGTGCACAACTCTAAATTGTCTCTAGGTGTGAGTGAGAGAGTGAATGGTTGTTTGTCTAGTTGTCTCTATGTGTCCCTGTGATGGACTGGAGACCTGTCCAGGGTGTACCCCGCCCCTCGCACACTCATTGCTGGACATGGGCACTGGTGACCCCCGTGACGCAAAATGGAAGAAGCGGGTAAAAGATAATGGATGGATGATCAATAATCATCTAAGCCATGAGTCCACAAAACTGTATGCATGGGCAGAAAGTTATAAGAACTGATGAATGCTGACTATGTTGCTGTTAAAAAAAATCTAAATGACTTTTGTTCAAGCCAAGTAACATTTACCTGAAAGACCATATGTGGCTACTACTCGGGTCAACTTGGCGAGGCTTTGGAGCCTTCCCGTTGGTTGATCCCACCAACTTTCAACTCAGTTCTTCAAAGCTCCTCAGCTGAGGCTCTCAAAGGAACTGAGTCCAGTTGAAGATCTGATGTCTGTAGACCGCAGGTCATTGGTCAGAGAGCCTCCCATACATGAATAAACCCCACCATTTTAAAAACCATGCATCCACAGCTTTTGTTTTTGTAATTGACTTAAAAAAAATGTCCTTTAAGATAGCAACACGTAAACATATACGCTGAAGCTGCGAGAAGCTGCAGGTCTTGACCACTGTATTTTATCTACCTGACGTAAAGAATAGTGTGTTTTTTTCCAATTACTCTTTCAGTTGTTTGCTTATTGTAGGTAAGTTTCAGGACAGCTACACTTTGAGTATCCACACAGATTAAGGCAGCAATGAGTAATGTTTAAAACTACCAAGATGGTGTGGAGTCAAAGTATTTGGATACATTACACGGTCATTTTCACTTTCATATTTACATTTGTAAACAAAAGAGCACATGTCCTTAAAATGTTTTTCAGTCTTGAAACACTTTTCAAAAAATTATTTAACACTTAAATACAATTAAATCAAATGTATTGTTGATTGAATCAAAGCAGTCAGTCTTGGTGAGAGAAGTTTCATAAAAAGTCCAAGAAAGAAATCACTGGATTTACTGCACATCTACAGTTGATTGAACTTTTGAAACTAACCCAGTTTAAGATGGCTTCCACAGATAATTTACTTTATAAAACACATACAACTAACTTCAAATCAGTCATTTTTAATGTAAGATGATCTCAGTCTAAAACTCTGGGTTGAAAGTTAGTGGGCGACATGAGGGATGCTGGGCCTTTATTTGAGAGGTGAGGTTTTTAGGGGTGTGCCAACATGTGCCTGTGTGGATGTGAGAGGATCTGTGTTTTTCTTCTGTCGTCTGTCCTCTTCACTGTTTGTTTCCCATGTGATCAGCTCCAGCTCCTGACACTCCCACCTGTGCCTCATTGACTTTTCCCCAGTTGTCTGTCATTAGCTGTCATTTACAGTGGTGGGATGTAACTAAGTACAAGTACAGTACTTCATTACCGTACATAAGTCAATTTTTCATATATCTGTACAGGTGGTCACCGACTTACGGCAACTCGGACTTACGGCAACTCGGACTTACGGCGCCGCCCCCAGTGATGTTACGTTGCCTTTTTTATGCAGCATTTTATGTATTTTTTCGATTTTTTTGAGGGTATTCTGTTAGCTAACTACTTGGAAACACATTAAAACGGCGTTCTAAGTACGCTGTTGTTGTTTTACATTGAAAAAAAGGTGTTTGTTTAAAAAGACGTTACGGCCGCCATGTGGCCGGCGCTCCGAGTTACGGCCGAAAATCCGGAGTTACTGCAGCCATGTGGCCGGTGCTCCGAGTTACGGCAAACTGAGTTGCGAACGGGCCGTAGGAACGGAACCCGTTCATAACTCGGGGACCACCTGTACTGTATTAACTGTTGGAGCCGCATAGAGAAACAGTCACGTAAGAGCCAAGAACTAAAGCCGTCAACTTCAAGAGTGGCTAAAATGGGTAAATGACAACATGCAAAGGGACATGAGCTGAAAAAAAGAAGGCATTTACTTCATTCACATCAGGATAAAGGGATATTTAAACCCATATTTTAAAAAGTTTTAGACGCTAACATCAGCTACTGCTGCAGTTTGGCCTCTTCCCATGTGAGGAGGTCATGTTTGCAGATGCTCCTCAAAGCTACGAGGTAAGAACAAACTGTGATGGAACCACTGCACACAGCAGAGCCTACCACCTTTTTTTTTAATTTTTTTCTTTAAGCTGAAAATGACACGTTCTTCTGTCATAATAAGGCGATGCTGCAGGTATCACAGAGGCCGAGTGGATAACAGAGTTGGCAGGGCCAGGGAGTAAACACCTTTCAAGTATTGTTGCATCAAGAGAGCATATCTTTCAAACTCCAATACAGTGCAACATTATACACCAGTAACAATAAGTAAAAGCAGTGTTTTGATAATGAGGACAAGTTAAAGCCCCGAGTGACAACGTCAGCACAGAGTTGTCAACAAAACACAGTAGCTCTGACAATCCAGTCAAGAACTGTGGCAGAAATACTGAGTAGGAGTCAGTGTCGTAGAGCAGGCCTCTTTAGTAATTTGGATTAAGGAGATTACCCATGATAATACATTTAAGAATAACTTTCCACTGCAGGGTTTTCTGAGCACTGACAGACTTAGCTCTATAGTAAAGTGTTGGTTCTATTTAAAAAAAAAAAAAAAAAAAAACACAACAAACACAAATTAGGTTTGTTACAAGCTCAATATTCGACTCGTCTGCCTCTACTTTGAGCATTCCGTTGTTAAGCAACTTTTTTGTGCTTCTATGGTACAACACATTTTTAAATACCTTGAATTGTTGGACATCAGTATCTGATAAGAGGAGTTTGCCTAAGACTGGAAGTTTTTCCACTTCAGCTCCTGAGACACGTTTGTGTGATATTTAACAAAACGCATGCGTTCCTTCAGCTTCGGCCTGCTTCAGCTGGTGGCAAACGCATAACAATGTCAAGAGCAGACAAGTAGCTGTTGATTGTGCGATCTGTGTGCAAATCCATGTCGGGGTTATTATTTGTTTGCTTTTTACACAGTGTCAAACCTTTGACCTCATTAAAAGAAAGTTATCGTTGGCGGTTACACATTAATGCCAAAACTCTGTTTCTATTCAGCACAAAAACAAAACGGACCTTTAATATTATGCATGCGCTACCAAACCAGGACATATAAAACCCACTTCTTTTATGATATATTCTTGGGAACTTCCTTGTCAGATTAGATTAAACAATAAAACAAGTGACTCTCTTGAAGCAACATTAAACCTTAGCATATAGAGGATGGGTGGAGTAACTGGTGGAAAAGGTTCAGGCTTTCCTTCGTTCTTTTATTCTTTCAGCTTCAGGCCTCAGCATGGAGGGTGCAGGAATTTCCTTATGGAGCCCGAGTCCTGTTCCAGCATCAGAATGAGCCTGAAGGACAAAGCCCTCTCGGGCTGTTGGCTCTCTGGAATCTACCCACTTGGCTGTCCGGGCCTCCTGATTTGGCAGACAAGGACGCAGAGGGAAGTCCTAACTATCAGGCTATCAGGCCTGAACACAGGCAGAACTTGAAAACAAGGCCACGCAACACTTGATGTTTCTTAACGGGTAAACAATGCTTTAAAAGCAAACAGTCTAGAATGGTACGTAGACATGCAGTAACAACTATACAAACAGAAAACTATTTTTACTGACACAAAGCCACAAACAAATGTGCTTGTTGACACATAATTTCACTTATAATGATAATAGCAGTTTAATGTAACAACTGAGGCTTTTAAAAATGATCCCATTCAAATGATCGTACTGCAGTATTACAATACCAGAAGTATGAAAACTAGGCATAGTGCATCCAGAAAGCTAAGGTCATGACAAGAAAATATAGTTTAAAAAAAAAAAACAACCATCATGAAGGAAATGTGAACTTTTTCTGATAAAAGTTGGAAGCACTGTGACATGATGATCCTCCATTATCAACTTTCTGGCTATAAACAAAAAAAGTACACAGTAACAGGACCTGGGTGTGTAGAAGAGCATTAACAAATCAGTACTGGCCAATAAAAATTTTACTAGTCCTGTTAATATTGTAAGAAGGAAAGTAAAAGGTATCAAACAAACATGGTTCCTACTTGTCCCAAGTCAAACTAAAGGTTTTTTCAGCCAGCAGCTTACAACTAATAATTTACACATGTAAATGTATGCTCAAAACAATCATTTCACTTCCTTATTCCATACAAAAAACAACAAACATAGTATCAGCAACAATCCACATATGAAACTAGCATTCTTTGTAGTACAGCTAATGACCAGTTTTAAAGAAGATATAACTCAATACGTTAGCACATGGAGTATGGTTTGGGGATGACTCTCAGCTACTACCTCAAAACTTTAGCTCCATATCACCATACTTGTGTTGGCTAAGGCCAACTAGCTATGGTCATCAATTTCAAATTGGGCTGATTAAAAGTAAATCAGGAATAGTTGCACAACTAATGATTAATGTCTGAAATTTTCATTATCTGCTTCACACACACATAATCATCAGCAGCCTTTTAATGGCTAATTAAACTATAATTTGTGATAACAAAACAATATTTGGTTTATTTTTTTAACATAATACCTTCTTAAACTTTGAGCTCAATATTTTTTCTCATTTAAAATCAGCCAGTGTTCAAAATAATGTCTTTCCCAGTTATTACTGTGCTATCTGAAGGCTGTTTTGATTCAAAACAAAGACTGAGCTCAAATAAACTAATATTGTGTTTTTTTATGTTTTAATGCCTTGAAGGTTTCTCAAGTGACCTCTACTACCCTCTAGTCTAGAAAATGTCAAGTCAACTTAGCACCTGAGCTAGTTCCACTAAACAAAGTAAACTGACTTCAGGTCACTAGGAGTGGCAACGTGTTAGTCACCAGTGTAAAGTGGGTTTGGCAGCACAAGTATCCCAGAGTGTAAATACCAGAAATAATCTAGACAGGCTGGTATTCTTTCATTTACTCAGCACTTAATGAGTGCAGTTTCCAGACTGGGCACGAAAATGTCCTAGCTTGCTTGGTCATGGCTGAACATAAATCTTCGGCCATGATCCATAATGGCAGCTGGGCTCACGCCAACTCGGAACATGAACGTGCTCTCAGCCCCCACCCACACAGCTTGAAGACGACGTGAGCATGTCCACTACATCACTTCCTCAATTAGGATTCGAAGCTTCAACCAGCGACCGGACATGGCCACAAGTACAAGAAGTAGTTGCCATGTTTAAAGAGAAGGCTCGTCACCACTTTAAGTTGGAGCTACAGCCTCTAAGCTAGCAGCATCAGCGCTAACGACAGGAACCTGAACGACAGCGTTTAATGCTCGTCAATACAACTGAGTGCCCAACAGTTATGAACAGAAATAGTTTCTCTCTCTGGAGGTGTGGACAGCCACTCTGACGGGCCTCTTTTCTAGTGCTTTCCTCTTGAATTCTCTGACCCAGTTGGACGCTTCATCCCCGCTGTGGGCCGTTCCCAGGCCTGCGACAGAAGCCGAGCTGTCACCGGGACTGTCGGCGTTTCCGCCAAGAATTCAATGTTAGCATCTGCGGAAACAGCTGTCCGCTGAATACCTGTGGCTTCAGTTGTCTGTTTCCTTAGCTTGTGGTGAAATGGCGTTGTCCTGCGTTGACTCTGGCAGACTCCTGACTTCTTCCCAGGGCAGCTCCAGCCTGGCTTTCTCTTTTCGTCACACGCGCTGACGCTCGGCTGTTTCTGGTTCAAGGGGGCGGGTCATAGCTAGCCTGCGAGGGAGTGCTTGTTTTGCGAGTCGGGGCACACCGAGCGCACAAGCCATCGCGCCGTCTGTCAATCACAAGCATTAAAGGGGCGTGGCCGATGCTTCTCCGCCCCTCTGCTTTAAGCTGTGCTTCAGAAGCAGTCATGTCTCATATTTCAAATTAAAATGGATTAATAGAAATGCTTTTTAGTTTCAAAATAAAGCTGCATGTTTTGACTCATGCTTCCATACAAAACTGGCTCATTCACACAGGGAGAGAAAAAGTAATTTGCAATAAAAAAAATAAAAAATAAAAAAAAAGTAATACCAAATGTCACCAAATGATGTCAGAACTCACCATATATTTCAGTGTGGTTCATAGCTGCGAAATGTCGTGCAAATGGCAACTGCTGGAAGCACAAACAGGCATGTGAGCATTAAACTACAAAGCAATGGGAAACACTAGCTTTGAGTGTTTTAAACACTGACGTCAAATGGGTGAAACTTAAAAAAAAAGGCTAAACTAGAAGCCTCACTAT
Organism: Hypsolebias antenori; assembly: GCA_031762315.1. NCBI lineage: Eukaryota > Metazoa > Chordata > Actinopteri > Cyprinodontiformes > Rivulidae > Hypsolebias > Hypsolebias antenori. Next base: position 28,962,844 of record JARVGS010001166.1, on the reverse strand, counting down.
CTAGAGACATCATAAAAACTTTAATTTATTTCAAACAATGTTAATTTAATTTAATTCAAAAACAAACCATGTTAATCTAGTTTGTGAATGATGAAAGAAACCTCTTTGTTGTAGATGTCAACTAACTGGTCAGTTGTTGACGAGAGGGGGGATTGTGTGACGCTGCGAGTTACTGTCATATCTAATCAGACTCTTGTTTTTAGTTTTGATTGGCCTCACTCAAAGTATGCATGCATAAGAATATTCTAGATAAGACTTGCATTGCCTTAGATGATTTGGTTGCAAATTTTGAAATACTGCATTAGAAGTTTGGTCATAATCTGGTTAATTTTTGAGTGTTAATAAACTTGTCAAGGTAAAAGAATTACATCCTACACCTTCTAACAATCTTTTTCTTCTTCCTTGCAGATGTTGCTTTACCAGCTAATATAGTTTGTGGATTACACGGACTCTGAAAGCCCCGCAGCAGACAGCGATTAAATAAAAACAACGTATCACATCATTAGCAGGATTCAGTTAAAAATAAAAATAGTTTTATTGGCTTTTCATAAACAAATGTTACGTTATGTATACCGGTAGTTGTCATGTGATGTGCAGCTACTAAGGTTTTTATCTTTGTTTTTAAATTTAGGAAAAAAGCTTTAATATCTATTTTAAATATAAAAATATATTTTTTATGTGAGGAAAACACTATTATTGTTTTGTACTGTACTTAAGTTAAAAGATGAATAGTCTTGTCAGCTATTTTTTAAATGTGGGATTGATAAGAAATTAAATATAAAAATGTCACATAAGGTTAGATTTTGTATTTATGAATACTTTTAATGGTACAAACTACTTTTTCCTCGTGGCCTCATCAGTGATTCTGAACTGCCTTTAACCAAAGCGATACACACATGCACGTTTGTCTTTCTATCTTTACGTGGACTTTGCATTGACCTCCATTCATTTTTCATTCATTTCTGTAACCTAACCCTGATTCTTAACCTAAACCTAATCATTACCAACCAGTACATACCTAACCCACCAACAACTCTTGTACTTCTGGGGACCGGGCTTGGTCCTCACAATCTAGTATGTGTTGGAAAAATGGGCCTCACAAAGTAACAAACACACACGCACACAACTCAGCCATCTGCCCCCCACTGCCTTTTTGCATAGGAACATTAGTCTGCACACTATTTATTAGAAAACAAATTTTCTATCACTGTAATAGAAACCATTCATGGATTGCGTAGTTTTAAGATATTTAAAATAAATAAATTTGCGTGCTCATATTTTCTACTGTAATAAACAACACTAATAATAGAAGGTGGATGTGTAGTTAAACTACATCCCTCTGATGGAAGCTGATCCAGTCTAAGCTGCACCTGAATCTTCCCAAACATATCACACTGGAATAAACTGGAATATACAGGTAGTCCTCGCTTTCCGTTCTAGTTCCGTTACTAAAGCCAGACCGGATACCGATTTGAACTTAAACCGAACCCACTTAGACTTTACATGTACAATATACTGGACTGTACAGTCTGTACATGTAGTTACAAACCACTTCAAAAAACACATACATTTTTGTTCAAAAAACACATCCATGTACAGTACTGTACATTATGATGAACAAAATACATTTTATTGATAAATAAAAATTAATTTCTTACTTTGAGATCGTCAACCATGTGTCCGTCTTTTAGCATGTAGCCTGTTGCACGTCCGAGCTCTGCAGCTTCACGCTGCTTCACGCAGTCCAAACTGTTCAGAAAGGATTTTTGTTAGCATATTAACTTCATACATTTGGAGCCAGAAAAATAGTTAATAACACTGAAAGCTGTTTCTCCGCGGTGTCCATCCAAAACAAGCTGGGCCCGTTAGCCTTAGCTCCGCCTGTTAGCTGCGCACGTTAGCATAGCCCATCCAAAACAAAAAGGCTGTTGCAGCTGTTTATCCTCCTTTTACCATGTTAGCTCGGTGTCTATCCCACATTTTAGGCTTCCAGGCAGACATCGAGGCGAGCTCTCAGCCGTAGATAGCCTCTCCGCCGCCCGTAGGGGTCCCGCTGTGTCCGGTGGTGTGCTAGCACCGGTGGGGCTAGCATTAGCCCCACCGAGCTGCCCAGCTCATGTTTAACTCCAAAAAGGCTGCAGCTCTGGTTCCTCCGGTCACGCCACACTGACTGCTGCTTCACCCAGTCCAAAACATTGTTTTCCTTCATCCATCCGTGCCTCTCCGCCGCCCGTAGGGGTCCCACTGTGTCCGGTGGTGTGCTAGCACCGGTGGGGCTAGCATTAGCCCCACCAAGCTGCCCATCTCGTGTTTAACACCAAAAAGGCTGCAGCTCTGGTTCCTCCGGTCACGCTACACTGTCTGCTGCTTCACCCGGTCCGGTTCAGCCGTGCTGGCTTTCAGCTCCAGCTCATGTATGTACTACAGTATGTATTCACGCACGCACGCAGCAACCTCTGATCAGACACACACGGACAGTCCGAAGCCAGCTATGGAAGCTGCCACAAAACAGCACTGCCAAAAACTGTCACTACAACACTAAAAAATAATAATAAAACTAATAATATGTTATTTATAAAGCCATTTAAATCAACCACAGCTGCAACAATGTGCTGTACACATGAAAAAAGTACGTAAAATTTAAAAAAATTAATTACTGTATTATTAATTATTAATACGTAAACGCGAAATAATGGGAACTGAGACGGACGAAAACCGAGGACTACCTGTATATAGAAACAGAATAATAGCAGATGACATAACATAATGACTAACACAGTGTGATGCATACAGGTTCAACATAGATCATACAGTATTGAAAGCTAGGGCATAGTTGTGGGTTTTAAAGTGGGATTTAAAAACTGTGAGGGAGGGGACCTGCCTGACAAGCAGAGGTAACTTGTTCCAAAGTCTTGGGCCTGCAACAGAGAAGGCCCTGTCACCTCTGCGCTTAAGACAGGTTCCTGGAACTGTGAGCAACAACTGGTCCACTGACCTCAGAGAATGAGGTGGGACATATGGCTGCAGCAGATCATTGAGATGGTGTGGGGGTGGGGTGGGGGGGGGGCAGAGCTGTTCAGTGATTTGTAGACATACAAAGTACAAGATTATTTTGAACTGGGTTCGAAGGTGAACCAGTAGCCAGTGCAGGGAGGCCAAAACTGGAGTAATATGCTCTTTTTTTGCCTGTACTGGTTAAAAATCGGGCTGCTGTATTCTGTATCAGTTGTAGTTGTGCAATGGACTAGATGGTGTGATCCTCTTGAAAGCATGTTAACTGTGACTCAACTATTTTTTCCAGTAGTTTGGTGACAAATGGGAGTCTGGCGACAGGCCGGAAGTGGGACACGATTGAGGGGTCAAGGTTAGGCTTTTTCAGCAGAGGTTGAACAGCAGCATGCTTAAAGGTTTTTGGCATGACACAACTGCTATTCACAAGAGAAAGAGGGCCCAGAGTGGGAAAAAAACTCCTTTAGTAGCCGAGGGG
>JARVGS010001166.1:28853016-28863761 GCA_031762315.1 Hypsolebias antenori | reverse complement strand
CCTTCTTCTGGGACACCAACATTTAGATGGCTTATAAGAGCAGCTTTATGCTGATCATTACCACATGAATAATTGAAATTTGCATCATCTGGCCTTTCTGAACAATGGCTGTGAACAAGCCATAACAAGCTAATTAAAGTTTTAGGACCTTGATATGAATAGTGGGGGAGATTAAGCTCTGAGATCTCACTGCATATTATGAAAAACAGGACCCAGCATGAGGAACAACAATAAAAATACTGTAAGTACATTTTATTACACAAATTTTAGAAAAGAAGGTATGTGGACTTCATTAATTTGAAGAAATGTGGAATGTGTTGAATAACAGAGTGAATTAAAACGAATCTAGGGTTCTGCTTGTTTGCGTGCTATGTGTGTCTAATGATGCTTTAGGTCATAACAGAAGGTGGCATTTGTTATTAATGGTGACACCAGTGTTAGGCGAGTCCTGCGGCCAAGCCTCAAGCAAAGAAAACCAGAGGGGTAGAATTGTGACTCTAACTAATGCAACAAATAAAACACCCAACATGTTACTGCCGCAGTGGACTGTCAAACAGAATAGTTCTGGCTGATAGGAGGTTTTAATTATACAGTGTACATGCAAATTTCGAGGAGTCACTCAGAGGTTAGCCTATAGACACTATTTTTTCTTTCTTTGTCAAAAACCCAGAAAATAGACCACATAATTTTTCTCTGAGGGGACAGGAAATCGGCATTCTGCTTATATGAGAAATGACCCTCAGGATGCTGCCAGTGACATTATCATAAGACCGTCTGTGTACCGTACGTGAGGAACTCAGCAGTGAGTTTAAAGGGCACAGCATGCTTGTGTGAGGGGGTGAAGCAGGTGGGGGGGGGGGGGTGCTTGTGTATGTCATTGTCTGCATGTACAGGCAGGACAGTGTGGAGGCAGGGAGCAGATGTCAGTGATTGATGGCAGCCGTCTGAATGGAGAATTTCTCTGGTTCACGTCCTGTAAACTGCAAAAACTGATGCAATAACCTTAAGTTTAGACACGGGGCCATCAGTTACATTCACACAGAGCAGACGGGTTCTACGCATACGAAGATGGTTTCCCTCAAAAAAAAAAAAAACATACAAACAACAGACTTGGAGAAAAGTTACTGCTTGACTTGAAAAAAATCTTAAATTATAGGACTAATAGCAACTAACAAGATTAATTGCACCTTGTTGAATTTTCTGCTGAATAAAGGTACTTTCAAAAAAACAGTAATGAACCATTGAACATTTTGATTTTAAAATGATGGGTTACTGACTCTAAACAAATGCAAAACAAACAAATAAAAATAAAAAAAATCTCAAAATTATGCAGCGCCTTTTGCAAAAGCAGCTATTTATTTGTCCACACTGTCCTTAACACTCGCGTTGCTGTTTTAAGTCACCTTTGTGTTTCCTAGTTTCAAATGAACTATGAATGAATGGTATGTGAAAGGACTGCATGCCATCAGACTAAATGTCAAATAATTCATGCAGGAGACATGAAACAAAGAGGTTTGAAGCAGTAGATTTTAACGTTAGTTGTTTATGGCAATCTGAACATTATAAGGTAAATAATTAAAGCTTTTCCATTCACCGTTCTTACAGTCGAAAACAATAGTAATGTGTTACCTCTAATGTTTACTGACAAAGCATTTTGCTGTAAATAACAGGGCTAAAATAGTACAAGTAACTCAAATGTCTAAATTAAAAATGTTTTTTCATATGCCAAATTTCTAACTGGCAAAAGTAATGTATCTAGCTTTATAATACCATTATATTTTAGTTTATTTAGGTTCAGTGACTCATATTCTTGGGAATTTAGACTGATAATAAAATATGGCTTTACTTTTAATGGTATTAAAAGTCTAGATATTGATTTCCAAATGCAAATCCTTAAGTTAAAATGAAACAGCTTGTGCCTGTTTTATGTTCAACTAAAAATGAACAAAGCTAGAACCCCAACTCTTTTAAACGCTTCTGTGTCCTAATCAGGATTGCTCACTGTTCAGCATGAGAGCTACAAAGTTGGGTTTGTGAAGGACAAGTTTAGGGAATTTTTAAGTACATGTTCAGAACAGACAATAAAAAATAATTTTACAAACACTTGGTATCTGAGGTGTAAATCGTTAAGGCTTTCAAAAAGGGGCTCCCATAATGAAATAACTATAAAATATTAACAAACAGATTATCGTCTCATACTTAAACATTAATGCCTCTAAATCAGGTCATTCTATAACTAGGGCATCTGGAGTTTAGTTACACAGGAGGTCTTTATAAAGAACATATTTCAAAATTCCAGCTAAAAAAAAAAAAATCAGTTAAATCTCCACATGTCCAAACCAAAATAAACATCAGACTTATTTCAGTTTCACGTTAAACCCTTCAGAAATTTGATATTCCAACATAACAGCTAACATTTAAGCATAATAGTACAATAAGCTATTTAAAAAAAAATTAACTTTACCTTTTTGAGAATGCCAGTAAGCCTCTCAGTCTCGCAGTCGATGATAATCTGTCCTTCCTTCCTTTTGTCCAGATCCTGGAACACCTTCAGGAAGGAGGCCTCTGTCATGGTCTCCACATTGACTGAAGTTACAAGCCAGTTCCTCTCTGCTGCTGTGTCCAGAACCTTCTGCAGCACTGACAGGCCTGGACAGAAGACAGATAAAACACACATGTTTCTGGAAACATAGGTGCTTAACTGAATACATATCACAACAAACTTTCATCAAAAATGACACATAACTATTGGTGTTCATCTATGAACAGCAATTTATACATATATATAGATATTTAATGGTGGTGTATGCACAATACCACTGTGTGTGAAGCTATATTGTAAGTTGATAAACAAACTGAAACAACCCATGGACTAGACAGTAGCTGTGCAGAGGCCCATATTGCTTCTGATAAGCTTATCCATCAGAAATGCCCCCATAGTTTTGGTGATAAAGTGTTATGAGCGGGACAGTCCATTAGGCACACTGACACTTACAGGTGTGCTTTTCCAGCTTGTGTGCCACCAGGCTAAATAATCGCCGCTTTCGTGCTAACAAATAATCAGCCTGAGCATCATTACAATCTTCACATGCTTACAGACAGCTTTATGTCCTATAAGCACCAATTACAGGTGGTGCCACTCAATTACAGAATCACCAATGTGCTGCTGAGGTGCCTGAGCAGAGCAAGGAAACAGAGCAGCCAATGAGCTGGGGGCTTATGCTAAGTCCGGACATAAAAGGCGATTAGGGAACACATTGATCTTGAGCTCTGATTCACAGTCTGACTCACTGTTGTACTTCTTTTGCTGCTGGCAGAGGACCAATCAGATTCCTCTCAGAGCTGGCAGTCGGAGATGTTCCACAGAGTAAATAAAGCCATTTCACCCACATCAAACTGGCTGCCATTATCCAAATGAATTGTAGTAATTATAAAATTCACACATGTAAGCCAGTGTTTTGGAGCCTTTTCTGATTTTGTTTTATAATGCTGGAAAACAGTGTTAAATCCACCATGAGGCCACATGTGTGTTACACTGCCCCCAAGACTGGTTTTGGTGTTCATGCGGACACTTAATAAGTAACTACACGCAAATTCATAACTCGCTTATCCAAAAAAACAAAATAACACAGGCACCGTCAGAGAAAAAAAAAAAAAAAACAAATGCAGCCACGGTACATGAAAGATGACTGCTTGGCCTTATTAAAATGCAGAGCAGCTGCTCTCCAGGCAATTCACGCTGCTTAGTTGACACCAGGTCATTAACAAAAGAAAAGATGAATGGCATTTCAGCCTCTCGTATACACATGGCTGCGACACGTAAATAGATGGCGACGCCAGAAAAATGTGAGCATGTTGAGAGGAGGTCTGATGCAGGAGTTGGTAAAGCTTTACTGCAAAGTTCCACAGTGCTGCCTTTCCTCTTTCATTCTTTGTCCATTGTTGCTAATGTGAGAATAATTGTGGTTCTTGGTGATGGCAGAATTAACAGTAGCTGTGAAACTGATGATGAGCATGGAAACGCTGGAGACGATTACTTATTAATGTGGAAAAAAAAAAAAAACACACACACACATCAGCGGGGCTGTCATCCCTAAATGAAGTCAATTTCAGGTGTCAGGAAGCTTTCAGCACCACGGACAGCACCAACACAACCAGCTTCCATGAAGAGCTCACTTGTTTTATCTTGTCTGCATTTTCTAATGTCAACTAACTGTTATACCTCTTTCATTATATATTTAATTGTTGTCTAGTGTTAGTGAGAGAAGAGCATTCTGCCCAATGGGGCAAATCATCAATCGTGTGCAGAGAAACTACTTTGTATGAGCTTGCCTTTTCCTGCTAGTGAAATACAGGTCACCACAGATAATGGACAACAGTAAACACAAAAAAATGGCTGTGGCTCAGACACTCAGACAAATACTGAGCTAAAATATGGTGTGAGAGGATCCAAGAGTTATCCTTATCACATAATCTTAGTGGTAACAGATTTTGAGAAAATAATATTTAAACTTTGGCTCTAACTGTTGGGAGTTAACCCAGATAATGGCTACAATGAGGTCAGTTTTACAGATAGCATCTATAACATTGTGTGATCGTAGATGAGTGTCATTCTCAACACAGCTGATGACATACTGTGTCCATAACTCCAGTTGATAACATATTGTGCAAAAACTTGCACTATTACATGTGATTGTGCACAATAATGCTGTCCTGCTTTGACTAAAAAAGCCTCAAACTTTTCAAAATAAAATTATATTAAACTAATTCTATGGCATGATTTTGGCTCTTTAAATTGGATTTGCCATATTTCTCATATTATTATATTTCTCATATCGCTCAGCCTGTATAGCTGAGAATATACACCAGCATCTGGCATATAAGAAAACTGCAATACTTAAGGATTTTAAGTTAAATCATAACTTTTTCCTGTCATTGTAAAACAAGCCGGATGCGTTTTGACGTTTCAAACATAAAACACAACATGAAATGTCAAACATGTATAGGCACAATAATGCGTTCTTTATGGAGGACCAAAACTGTCATAATAATAAAAAAAGAATAAATATATAAATGAAATAATACACAGAAGAATAAATATATCAATGAAATAATACACAAAATAATAAATAAAAGAAATAATAAATAAAAGAATAAATATATAAATTAAATAATACACAGAAGAATAAATATATAAAGGAAATAATACACAAAAGAATAAATAAAAGAAATAATAAATAAAAGAATAAATATATAAATGAAAGAATGAATGCCCGCTGTTTTTCCATTTGCTGTATTTATTGCTGTATTTATTTCTGTATTGTTTGCTGTATTTATTTCTGTATTGTTTGCTGTATTTATTTCTGTATTGTTTGCTGTATTTATTTCTGTATTGTTTTCTCGCTGTATTTCTGCCTCATCGTTATGTTAATGAGGAGGGCTGTTTCTATGTCAAGCTCTTCTACTATTGGTCAATAAACCAAGTAGACCTCGCTGCAGCAAACAGAACGGGGAGGAGACGGACCACTCGACACGCCCACTGAATTGATTGACAGGTCGGGGGAAAAAAGGCGAGAGCTGACAGCTGCAGCGGTGTTCTGTGTTTATATGTTGTTAATAAAAAGTTTAAAAAAATAAAAAACACAGGGAGCGCTGGTCCTGCAGCCACACATCAGACCAGCACACCAGGAAATCTCCAAAACCTCCCGCAGCCACGCTGGACCTGACTTTAATTCACTCGTGACAAATTCGTTCATTTCTCATCATTTCAGTCATGGCGTCAACGGAGGAGGAAGCGATCACTGCCTTTTGTCATAAAAACAAACGAAAAGGCCAGATCAGGGGTGAAGAAGGGGAATCTAATACATTGGTGTCACATACAAAACAGTCCGGCGCCAGGCAGTTTATTGTGCGACACTGCGTTTGCGTACACGGTCGTGAAAAGTGAGTTTTGCGTGTACATGCCATGCGGGGGTACACTTTCACCTCTGCGTACGTACGGCGTACCTCTGCGTATGGACGTAGGCAGAGGTGTACTGGGGCCTTCAGGCAGGCTCCCACACTCAGTCTAAGTATTGCTTGAAAACCCACTTCTCTTGCCTTTAACACTTTGTTTTGATCCTCTCTGTACTATACAGTGTTGGCCATTTTAGTTAGTTTCTGTTGATATTTGTTTCTATATTTTTATTTTTTGTTTTCCTGTCTGTTGTGCTTGTTTGTTTCTATTGTACAGCACTTTGGTTGGACTTGTTGCCGATTTAAGTGCTCTATAAATAAATTGGTATGGTATGTTAACTAATTGGTCTCTGAATGTTTCACTGAACTATTTTCAGTGACTTGATTTTCCAAAAGACTCCCAACAGTGAATGCCAAAGATTTAAGCAACAATGTTATCTGCTGGTAACTTTTGTTAATAGTAAAAAACACAACAGTTGTGACAGCTACAATGTAAAATAAAATAAATCTGTGATCTCAATTGGATTTGCCTGGTTAAATAAAGTTTAATTTAAAAAGTGCAGAAGCTCTGACATTGCCCCCTACATCCCCACTGTCTTTTCAGGAAAGGGCTCCAACAAAAAATACCACGGGTCTGAACAAAGTCCCATCAGTTCCAGTTGGACAGGATGGTAAAGGTACTTATTACACTCAACAACACACTTATTACACTCAACAACACACATCCAGTGTTTGCTGGAAAAAGGTTTGGTGTAATGATTTATGATGTGATTCTAAATTATAGATTTCTGACTGATGCGTCGTAATGAGCCCATTCCTAACAGACACTGAAAAACTTTGGATCTGTGAATAGCCAACGGCCATCGGATCACTAATGAGCCATTGTTATACCTGATGCATGCTCAATAATCCAGGTAGAAAAATCTAAAAAAGCTAAGTCTGGTCCTCTGGACATTCAAAAAAACAAAACAAAAAAAAAAATTGTAGAAACGTTTCGTCTTTCGTCCGAAAGACTTCCTCAGTCAAGGCCAAGGCCTTTTTTCTATAGATGCTTTCAGTCATGGATGATGTTTTTGCTTCCTGCTCCTCTCTTTCCTCAGAGAGAAAAGCTCCAGGTGGAGGAGTCGCTGAAGGACGTGAGGAGGAACGAGGACGAGCTCAGTCAGTCCAACCAGTCCCTGCTTTCTCGCCTGGAGGACACACAGGTAACAAGACGCACACGCACAGAACAAACAGCACGACGTCGGTTTGGAAACTGATGCTTTCGTCTCTGTTTTCAAGAGCAAGCTGAGCAAACTCAACCAGGAGCACAGGGAGTTAAAGGAGAAGCTCAAGGAGGAGCGAAAACAAATGGAGGAGCTGTGGAAGACAAAAACAGAGCTGGAGGATGAGAGGAGACTGCAGGACAGGGCGATGGAGCAACTGCAGAGAAAGGTGAGAGGTGCTGGTTTTTTGGGTTATTGTGCACATTTCTGGAGCCAGATGATGTTTGGATGTCTGTTTTCTTCTGCATGAAGTAAGATCAGCAGAAACAGCAGATGGTTTGTACGCTTGCAGCCTCTTGATATGTCCAAAGACGTCAACTTATCTGAGCCCTGTGCTTATCTGCCCGGTCAGATGACTAACATCATGGAGGAGTGTGAGGCGTCTACAGATGTGCTTCAGAGCCAGGTCGACGAGGCCAGAGAGAGGAGTCAGAGGGAGTTGGCTGAGCTGCGGAGACAGCTGCAGGAAAAGGGGGCAGAGCTGGAGAAAGCCAGACATGCAGCCAAAAAACTGCAGGAAGAGGTGCGGCACCCGTCAGCATGAAAATACAGCTTGGAGTCACCCTAACAGTTTCAGATCCACTCAGATGTTCTCAGATGCACTTCATCCTGATGACTGACATCTTGTTTCTCTCTGTTCTCTGCTCAGCTCGTTCCTCTGGAGGAGGACCTGCGGAGGTGCCACAGGGAGCAGCAGGAGGCCCAGCTGAGGGGCCGGCAGCTGGAGCAGAGGGTGGAGGAGCTGGAGGAGAAGAACGCCGCCGTGGTGGAGGAGCGAGAGCGGCAGATCAAACTCATGGAGGTGAAGTTTTACTAAAATAACTGCGTGGGTGTGAATAAAATGTGACGTGTAAAAACAGAAACATGAAAATGTGCATCACGTTATTCTTTATGTTCAAACATATAAAAACAGAAATCAAGTCATGTATAAAGATAAATAAAATAAAACATGTTTGAAAAAGGAGTGGGAAGAAGTACAAACTTATTTTATCACATCCTCCTCAATTCACTAATAAGTTCTGTTTCCTTATTCTAGATTACACAGTAAATGAGGTCAATAGGACAATAATCAATTTACTTACTTATCCTAAATAAATTATTAAACTGGTTTCACTCTCCAGCTTCTAAAAGGCTTTACTGAAATTAAATCATACGCATTAAAAAAAAATACCTTTAATGTCTTCAGTAGACAGTTGTGAGAAGTTTCTTGTAGGTGGTTTATATTATGTTATTAAAACAAACTGTAGTTTTATTTTAACACAAGTGTAGTTTATTCTTACATTATTCATTCAATGTTCTCATAAAGGCCGTCGTTTCCAAACGACTAAATTTATGTCTTTGCAGACTTTTGTTATATTTTCATATGGATTTTAAATCAAGTGAGACATTATGTATTTATTGGCCTGTTGGTCCTTTTAGTATTTTGACATCTCTGCTAATACTGTAGCTTGAAAATGGCAAGACTTGCGTGGAAGCGGTGAGCTCGATAACACATTTTCACTGTTTCATTAACAAAAATCAAATCCCCTTTACCTTTGTAGTTTAATCAACTTTTTGTTTTACACCTGGACACTGCTTAGTTTAAGTTGGATGAAATATATTGTAGAATATGTCTTTACTTTACTATTTACTCTTATATAGAAGTTAGAAGTTGACAAATCCTACTTGCTGCACACAACCAGCAACCTTAGAGCCTCTAAACTAACTTGGATGGTTTACAGTCTGTGATTCTGGGAAGGTTATTGTGTGTTTAAAATAAGTCTGTGTGTGTGCGTGTGTGTGTGTGCGTGCGTGCGTGTGCCATTTTTTTCTTGGTCCTGCTGCACCAAACCTTGACCCTCACATCGAGGGTACACATGTATTAAAATATGATGTATGCATGCTGCTACACCTTGGATAAATAAGCTGTAGGTTTACTTCATTTATATTAAAGAGCCTTTAAAACTTAAGATGTGAAAAATGTGAGTACCGTAGTTTATTTTATGTTTATGGTTTTACAGCTCACCTTTTCTGAAACCCTTAACATCGCCAAGTATAAACACAAGGCAAAACAAAAGTGGAAAATTCATTTTCATAACAATGTTCGTAATATTGTTTAATAAAGTCAGATTTACAGATATTGAGCTACAGTGTGATGTGGTAGTAGCTGAGAGTCACCCCCAACACATGCTCTGAAAACAAGAGATAACAGGAAATCTTTGTTTTTTACATTAGCGTAAAACGGTATGCTTTTTTTTTTTTTTGTAGGAATGCTAGTTTTTGTTTAAAATCAAAGCAATCTATAAGTAAGAAACAAAATACGATCTTGAACTAATTGTTCCAGCATTTTATGTTAGATTTTTTTTAAATCACTTTTGTAGACCGAACTACCACAACTCCTAATCAGAGCATATTTTTATATGTACAATTCAATTTCAATTCAATTCAGTTTATTTGTTTATATAGCACCAAGTCACAACAGGAGTCATCTCAGGGCACTGAACACAAACATTCATATACATAAATGCAAGTTAATAACATGATTTATCTGAGGAGGAGACTGCTTTGACTCACAGAACTCTCATCTTGAGCAAGCATGAAGGCGACAGTGGAAAGGAAAAACTCCCACATGAGGAATAAACCTTTAGCAGAACCAGGCTCAGGACAATTTATCCCATGCTGTTTAATAACTTCACCTAATGGAAGCATATACTGTATAAGGTAAAGAGTATTGGTCCAAGTACTGAACCCTGAGGAACTCCGTGACTAACTTTGGTGTATGAATTTAATAAACAAAGCAATCCTGGTGCATCATATATTATCCAGTGGTATTCTACTGTAGTGTTAATGTTTATTTTTTTTGTTTGTTTTTGTAAATGTTCCTTATGTTTTCAAACTTTAGGTAAACATTTCAAATCATGGGATACATAAACAATTTTGAGTTATAGTTGAGTGTTTTCTTTTCTTTTATTTTTTTTTTTTTTTTGTTTTGTTTATTTTGTTTAATTAAACAGCTTTAAACATGGATTCATTCATATGGTTTCCAACATAATTTATGTTAAACTGTATCTAGAAATAAATTCTACTTCATTTTTTATTATGATTGTGTGTTTGAATTTTCGTTTTTATTCCAAGTATTTTTTACTTAGATTTTGTAATAATACTTATTAATCACAATACAGTATTAATACGTCATTGTCACACATTGTCAATTAAACTTTTTTTGTACATTAGAACCCTCAACAATATGTCAAACTGGACATTTTTAATTGTATTCACTGTTTCATCATAAAAATACCTCCTCACCTTTACTCCAAGCGTTTATCTGTCCGTGTGCTCGTACGTGCACTCTAACCCTTCCTGTGAACTGTTATGGTGCTGAAAAGAATGGTGGACACAGCGTCACGTTTTTCAGCGCCGTTTGTCCTGTTGATGACAAAACATTACACCAGTGTTGACATGGCCTATCAGCTGAAGAAGCTCTGTTTACTGTAGAAAAGTTATCAGACCTGTTCTCCCCGACGCGGGGGGGGGGGGGCGGTGGGG
>JARVGS010001166.1:28642766-28654933 GCA_031762315.1 Hypsolebias antenori | reverse complement strand
ACTAATACACACACACAGGTTTGTCTTGCTATATTTATGGAGATTTTGCATTGACTTTGATTCTTTTTTTTATTAATTTATATAGCCTAACCCTGACCGTTACCCCAGCCATTACCAGTACATACCTAACCCTAAACCTAACCCATCCTCAATTCACACCTTAGTCCTAAACCTAAACCTAACCCACCAACAACACTTGAACCTTATGGGGACTGGGCTTTGGTCCCTACAAAAGGCATTTGGTCCTCACAGTGTAGTATGTGTTCTAAAATAGTCTTCACAAAGTGGCATTAACAAGCACACACACACACACAAACACACACACACACACACAAACTATTTGCTTTTTGGCACAAGGTGATTATAAATATATATTTAAAAAACTGTCAGAGGTTGCAATTGGATCTTTGTGTAAGGTTTAATCAAACTGATTTCCCTGTTATGCGTCTAATTTCAGTTTATGTTTGCAATGAGGTATGTGAATAAACAGAAGGCAGTTTTTTTTATCTCTATCTCTCACTCTGTTTATCTCACTCTGATGACATCAATAGACAAGCCAGCTTTTCTTTCGCTTCCAAATACTGTACACACTTTGACAGACCGACATAAACTAAAAGTACTATCAGGCATCATTGCACCTATAACATGAGAGATTCAGATCCATTAACTTTCTTGGGGTTTTTATGCTATCAATAAATTGTTTGTGTTGTAGATTAATGTCCTGTTGTGCTCGTAATTGTAGTCATCCAGCACATATCTGTTTGAACAGATATTTGGAATCGTGTACAGATTAGGTTTGAACAAACGTTGTTCAATTAGATAAAAAAAAAAAAAAAACAGATACAGTGTTTGAACAAGAATCGATTTAACTGGCCAAAATAAAATTCACTGAAGTATGAGTCATTATTTATACCTCACTACCAATCATTTAAACTTGCATAAAGTATAAAGCCGTCTACAGGAGATAACATAAAGTTTGGATTATAGTATCTTGTTTTATTTTAAGTTTGCAGAAGATAATTATTTAAATTTGTTGATAGTTGTGTTCAATTCAAGCTAAATATACTGTAAACAGAAAAAAATATTGCTCTTACTATTATAATGCTGAAGTTCTTTTTTTTTTGTATGTGTGTGAGAGCTTCATCTATATTAAGAGTTCAATGTTTCAAAAAAACTGCACATTTTAATATCTTAAGGGTTTTTGAAACTACTGAAGGAAATACTTACAGAAAATTGATTGAAACCAAACATAAATAAGGTGCCCATGTGGGATTCCAGTGATTTTTTTTCCTCTGCAGTTCTCTTTGAGACAGGCAGGCACCAATAAGCAACAGATGGGACCAATCTGGATGATGAGCTCCAGGCATATTTGAGCCTGTTGAAGTGTTCATTTTGACGCTGGAACATTACATACCAATCGTTGCTGTTTCCTGAGAACCAGACCCTGGACCTACCTGAGTATCTTCTGTGTTTAAACCATTAGGATCCTCTACCAACCTGGAATCCTCCACCCCATCTCTATGAGGATGTCTGAAGGAAGCTGTAAGAAATAGTTCTCAGAGTTATCTGGACCTGTATTTCACGGTACCTGGAAGCTTGCTTAACTGTGATCATCCCTTTTCAGGTCCTTTTCCAGTGCCACCTGTACATATCTTCCTAGTTGTCACTTGTAAGAAAAATGAACTTACCTTTGCCCCCTGAGTTTGAGTTCTGTTTCATCTCAGTGTCCATGCTTTGGGATTTAGTCTTGAAGTGATACACCATTGCCTGTGCAATTGCCAAAACAATAATCAACAATCAAAAGGGAGAACTTTCTTATACAGGTTTAATTTGTGAGACGTGAAATGTCAGGTGAATTTGCATATCAGAAGCTAGCTTGAGTTTGACTGCAGATGGACTGATGATTTTTTCCAGTGGGGTAGGAACCGATATATCTGGGTCGCAACTTTCTAGGAGTGTCTTTGATTTTATTTATTTTGTTGTCATGAGTGGAAAGCCATTTTGACGGGGGAGTTAGATGGTGCTGGGAAACAGTGTGCAAACCTCTTGTTTTGTTCAGAAGTTCAGAGAAGAGCCACCTAGGAAACAGAGTGAGAGAGAAGCTCAAAAGTTGATGATCCAGTGGCTGAAGAGGTTAAAGTGTTGTGTCCATACTCTTTCCCTGTGAGGTGTTTGATTCAAGAGGAGAGGATGTTGTTAATAACACAAATGAGAGATGCTTCTAGTTCCAGGTTGCACCTTTACCTGGTATTTATCAGGTACTAACTGATGAATACCACATTGCATACCTCAGTAATTGGTACAAAATTTGTACCTACCAGGTACTTATCTAGACTGGTTTCTGGTATGAATTTAGTATTCATGTGAAATGCACTCGGTACTTACTGTGTATATACGTATCAGGCTATGTTATGAGTTGCTACAGTATAATATAGCAGGGAACAAAAAACATGATTTTTTTGTTGCAATGTTTTAGGATTTTTTTTTTTGTTATGCTTTTCAACTGTATTAGTATCCAAACTGAAATACTACTTTTTATTTGATTAAACAACAGATAGTATGTTTAGCAATATAAATAAAAAACAAGCCTTTTTCACTTTGCTCTTTGCATCAAACACATAGATCATTATTTTAAGGTTCTCAGTTGTACAATTTTATAATTTCTAAAATAGTAGATGAGATATTGCTAGATCAAGATACTTTCATCACTGAGATGAATAATTTAGGATTAAGCATCAGCCAATACAATTTTTTATTCTGATACTCAAATTTAAGTATTAGATCTAGTTCATACAGTCCAGACTTACAGACTATATAGATTAATGCTTTAAATTCAGTATCATGTTGTGCTTCACACCTCAGTGGTTCTACAATGCAGTGAAACAAGCTGTGGTCATATTGTTCAAGTTTTTTTTTTTTTTTTTTTTCTCAACATCAAGGAAAAAAAACTATGGCAGGTGTTGCTGAATAATTTTATACAGTTGGGGTAGTACTGTTAGTTTTATAGAGTCAGGAAGGTAGGTTATACTGTGGCTCCAACGGGTCCAAAAGGCAACAAAATACAAGTTATCCACAATAGTGGAGGGTTGTTTATTCAGAGTGATAAATGAAGTCATCTGTTCTGTAATCCACCTTATCTATGTCCCATGGAAACTTGTTTCCTTTTAGTTTCCTCCAAACATTGTTGTTTGTGTTAGCTTTAAGATTTAGCAGGGTGACCTTGGTGTACTAAGCTGAGTATTTGTATTTTTTACTGCCTAGTTAAATTGGTAGTGAGAACTGCAGCCTAATCATCGTCAACACAGTGAATACTCTGGATGGATGAGGTAAAACCATAGACAGTACAACAACAACTGGAAGCGGTCTGTCCAACAGATCTCACTTGTAAATGAGTCTTCAAGGCTCAATGTGACTTATCTGTTTCAATAAAGGTTGAATGAAAAAGAATGAATGAAAGAGTGTCTTGATCGAAACCCCAGTCAGAAGATTGAGAGCATTCAGTCAACCTTTATTTATACAGGTTAGTCCCATTGAGCCTCAGGAACTCATTTATTAGAGAGACATGATTTTAACAAAGAGTGATGACAACAGTAGAAAACAATGACAACAATAGACAATCATAAAAGAAAGCATATAAATTGAGAAAAACAAATGAAATAAAGTGGCAATAAAAAAAGAAAATGGCTAGATTATAAACAATGTAGAAAACTAAAAACAGGAATGTCTGCATTGTTTTTTGTCAGAAACTTAGCAGATGTTTGAAGCCACTTAGAGAGGTCAAGGTCAAAAGCAGCACAACACAATTATTACATAAAACAGCGTCATGACTTGTCTGCATGGAGACGACAAGTTACCAAGTCTGGAGAGTAGATAACAATCATTGTTATCTTCATCATCTTTGTCATCATCATCATGCATAATCATGTAATTATTTCTATCCTTCACGTGTTTTCTTTTATTTTTTGTCTTTCTTCCAATAGGGAGTACACCTGGAGCTGCCATTCTGTGTTTGTCTCTCCTTCCTGTCCTCTCAAACCCAGCTGGTTGAAGCAGATGGACACTCATCCTGAGGCTGGCTCTACTGGAGGTTTTTTCCTGTTTCAGTTTTTTTTCTCTCCACGGTTGCCTTTGTGCGTGCTCAGCAAGGGAGACGGCAATGAAATGAAGATCCAACACAATCTGCTGGTTTCTTTAGATAGAGAACTTTTATTAATTGGCATTTATTCGTCTGTGAATCCTTTTGTACAGTGCTCTGAGACAACTTATGCTAGGTTTTGTTATAAAGAAATTTATAGCTCAGTTTGAAATCTGAATATTGCATTCCACTCCATCTTGCTGCAGACTGTCTCCACCACATGCCATCCAGCTTTGTCACTGTGATAGAAAACCAGTTCATTATGATACCTCTCTTTCTCCTTGTTGGCTTTAGGCTTACACACTGATGCTGAGGATTTCTGGTCTTCTGAAGAAGGTTTGTGCTGAGATATGTTCAGTAGTTCAGCCTTCTAAGCACTACAAATGACCCACAATACACCAGAGTGCCCGCAAGGGAAATAAAGCTTCCAGACACTAGACTCCATCATCCCTGCATTCAAGTGAGAGAAGTGCAGGGGCAGAGAGCATTTAACCATGCTTGCTTCACTGGCCTCCTGCGTCTTGTTAAAAGCCAATGGCCACTTATGACAGGAAGGATAACTTCGATGATGAAATGTAATGGGCCAAGAGGAAATGAGCCTGGCTGGGGAAGTCTGGGAAGTGGGAAGGAAGAAGATAAGGGAGCAGAGGGGACATCTCAATGAATCTATCACTGAAGGAAATCAGGAACGTTTTACTTAAACACACACACAGCTGAGATGATCAGCTGTAGTAGTGGAGCTCACTATACTTGTAAACATGTTTAATAATGTATTTGAAGGTTAAAAGGATAGTTGTGATATTTTGAAATAATGTTATGTGAAAGGGTTAAGCCTTCCCATTGAGCTGCAAGTGTTTGAGATTACTTTCTGACTCAAAGATGAAGGAAATGAACAAAATGTTGGTTGCAGTCTAATTGACTTCTGTTAGCATTCAAGCAACCAGTGAGCCAATAATTTCACATCTTGCAAAACTCTATTCCGCATCATGCACATCTTTTTTTTTTTTTTTTACCCCACCTTCATCCACATTGTACCCATCTTGACCTGCTTTAACCACTTTGGCAGCTGTCCCCTTATTTATGATTTAGTGTATAGGAGTACAGTTTTAATGAAAATAGGCAGATTCTGAGCAGTTTTTTCAAATATTACTTATCGGCGTGGTTAGACCTGGACGTTTGGGACTTATATAGTTTAAAAGTTCTCATTCTGTTTTAAAATACAGCTCTAAACCTCTAAAAGTACCAACTCTAAATTGAGAAGAATTTGAAATGTGTTCCAGATGCTAGTAACAATTTTGTGACTATTTTGAGGGAAAATGATTTAAAACACTATTTCAATTCTAAAGACAAGACTGTGGACCAATGCAGGTCAGAAAGGTAGAACCCCTCCAAAGGTTTGGAGACTTCTTTGCATATGCCATTCAACATTTAATGACCAACAATCACAGCCGAGTGAGATACTGGTTTTATGAACAGTTAATGTCTCACCTGTTATAGATAGCTCTTTAAATGACTTTAACATGAAGAAACACGGTTTAAATCTATGGAACACCAAAATGGTCAAAATTAAAAAAATAAATAAAACGTTATGAAATAAGTATCTAAGCTCATTAGTATGTTTTTATTTTATTTTATTTTTTTATTATTATTTTATTTCACAATTGTGTTTTCCATGACAGCTTATTTATTTCATAATGACATTTTTCAACAGAATGATTCAGCTGTCAATCAATGTCAGTGGGCTGAACCTGCACACCCATTGGCTGATCCTTCATATCCATAAGTTTTCCAGGCTCACTGAAGGCACAGCTAGCCATAGAAGCTAGCAACGACTTGCTAGGTCAACATTCATGAAGGATGGCAGAGTTGCATGAACTTCGTTCAGCTCAGGTAACTTTAGCAGATCAAATTTGTGAAGATTACATTCTCAGAAGATACAGTTTTGAGTCATGTTATACTGCGGTAAAGTGACACACACACACCCCGCCATAAGATGTTATTTGTTCATAACTTTTTTCACAGAAACCTTCTTCTATGAAAGACCCTGCTAAGAGTGTCTCTAATGGTTTGGTACCTCAGGGGCACCTTAATTTGTTCTGGTCCAAAGTCACCACCAAATCCAACTGTAAATTTGGATAAATCTTATGTAAAGTCCAGAAATATATGACAGTTTTGTGTATTACATTAGGGTGAGAGTTCACTTTAGACAGAAGTGGTTCCTCTTGAGTTCCAGACGGGCTCCATGCAGTCAGATTGTCAGCGAACACATGTTGGCAGAACCATGTTTTTCACCTACCTGCTGTGAGAAGGTCAGCTCCTTGCTGTTGCAGACAGCTCAGCAACCTGTTCTGGAAACTATGCACGTTTTAACATACTTCAAAGCTTCCATTCTGACAGAATGATTTATTACTGAGGTCATGCTGGCTGATAACATCATTACCAATAAATCCCTCTCTTGCATTATCCAGGTAAAACAAAATTTTTGTAGTGATTTATATGCAAACTGAAAAAAAAGAGAGAGAAACAAGGACCCTGAGTAAAAAATAAAATCTACAAAACTGTATTTTGGAACGCAGTCCAAAACATATTGCATCTAGTAAAGTACTGCTATGTGCCAACATTCATCTTGCAGGGAGACTGGTGTTGTGGCCTTAGAATTACATTTGTGAGATTGGAAATGTCTTTCAGCGTCACATCTTGCCTTCAGCTTTACCTGACTTTACCTCTCAGGAAGAGACAAGTTTATCACCGCATTGCTTTAGTTTATTGCTTTCAGGATGTTGAAAAGAAGAGACACCATTTTCTGGACTTATTTTGAAATAGGATTTAGGTACCTTAAACCGAAGACATTTGGGATTTGTACCTTATTGAATCTTCACCATTGTAAGAAGATAAAACGAAAGAAAATGTGTTGCGGCCTGTTTATATAAATGTCTGTTTTAAATCACACATGAAAAATCTAAGCTGCATTTGTTGAAAACATAAAAACATCAAAATCAGAGCATAGTAAACTGTTCGAGAATAAAATAAAACATTTTATCCAACAGTTTAAAGTGCATACAAGATTCCTATCATTGTTTAAATGCTAAATTTGTTTTGGCTTTTCTGAAACGTTTCGGTGTCATTAGCAATAAAGTCTTACTAATATCAATTGATTAACAAAACCACTAAAGTTGCCAATCAGAAAAATAATTTTCACTCTTGACAACATGCATCAACACACATGCAGTGTCAGTCATCAGATACCCAGCTGGTATAATAGCCTGGCCTAAGGAGGAGATAGAGGCCACAGACATTGACTCAAAAACTCCCCATGAGGGTTTCACCCCAAATCCACTCTGCTGAGACTATACGCTAAGAGAAAGGAGAGAGGCAGAGGACTAGTGAGCGTCCAAGCTACCACATAAGATAAAACAACATGGATCCTGGATCCATCAGGAGGAAAACTCCCAATGATGAACTGATGAGTAAATGTCTCAGGCAGCAGCACAAACCCACCGTAGAAGAGCAGGAATAAGAGGAAAAAACATGGAAGGAAGGATAAGCCCCTGCATGGCATGTACCACCAGCAGACTGAGGAAGTGGCTGATATCAGCAAATCCTATCAGTGGTTAGAACAGTCATCCTCCAATGCAAAAGTTGGGGGTTCTATTCCACCAATATGCCAACATTCATCACATGAAAAAGTGTCCCTGGGCAAGAGACTGAAACCCCTCATTGCCTCCGATGTGCAACTCATAGGTGTACGATTGTGATAAAGCACTGATTATTCTTTGTACAGAAATAGCAGAGTGCTGTATGAATGGGTAAATGAGGACACAGATTGTGTTATAAAGTGCTTTGAGTATCTTAATAAGATAGAAAGGTGCTATATAGGTACAGTCCATTTACCATTTACAAGAGCAGGCCCTCAGCAAAAGGCCAAATATGTCTACCATACAAATGGTAAATGGAGCTTACTTATATAGCACCTTCCAGCCCCCTCTGAGGGGCCCCAAGGCGCTTTACAGCACCAGCCATCCACCCATTCATACACACATTCATACACCGGTGGCGGTAATCTGCCATGCAAGGTGCCAGCCAGTCCTACCGGAAGCAACTCGGGGTTGAGTGTCTTGCCCAGGGAAACAACGACACATGGTGTGGGAACTCGGGATTTGAACCTCCAACCTTCCGATCGGGGGTCGGCTGCCTCTACCACTGTACCACGGTCGCCCCAAGACAAGACAAGACAAGACCTAAATGCAGGATGTGTATAGATGTCCCTGAAACAGTCCAGCGCCTGATAGCAGGGTGTAGGATTCAGGCAGGAGAAGTATAGATGGAATGTCATAACCAAGTGACTGGAATAATACTTTGTATACAGGAACATCTGTCACAAATATGGACTGGAGGTCTCACGGTCAAAACAGGAGACGCCACCAAGAGTAGTGGAAAATGGAAGGGCTAAGATACTCTGGGACTTCAAGATGCAGATCGATGAACAAATGCTGGTTTACCAACCAGATATTGTGGTGGTCCACAACTACCAGAAGAAGGCAGTGGTGATGGATTTCTTTACCAGTTTTGTATTTGTAATTACTTCTTTCCTTAACATGTTTTTAGGCTTTCTTCCAATAGGTGGTACACCGGGGCCTGCCGTTCTGTGTTTGTTTTTTTCTTTCAGTCCCTTCAAACTCCAGCCAGTTGAAACAGATGGCTACACGTCCTGAGCCTGGTTCTGATGGAGGTTTCTTCCTGTTAAAAGGGAGTTTTTCTTTCCACTGTTGCCAGTGTGCTTGCTCAGGATGGGAGACTGCGACGAAGTGGCAATTCAGTGCAATCTGCTGGCTTCCTTAGATAGATAACTTTTACTAAATGGCTTTTAATGTATTGGAATGTTTCTGTTCAGTGCCTTGAGATGACTTCTGTTGTGACTTGGGACTATGGAAATAAACAGAATTGAACTGAATAGATGTAGCAATCCTGAGTGACAGTAACATCAGGAAGCAGCATGTGAAGTTCGAGGGCTGAAAGGGGAGATACAGAAGTGGTGGAGAGTCAAAGCGTCAGTAGTCCTTGTGGTCAGAGCACTCAGTGCTGTGACCCTCAAACTGGAAGAGTGGTTCCAACAGATCTCGGGAACAACCTCAGAGATCTCTGTCCAGAAGAGTGACATCCTAAGAACAGAACATTAACTTTGCAGAACCCGTAAAGTCCAAGGCCTCTGGTAGAGGACCTGAGTTTGAAGTGTTTGGAACTACCCAATTGGAAGAGTAGGGTAAGCTGTAAGTTTATTCATATAACATAAAAAAAATATGGTAATATACAAGAAACATCCTAATTTGTTTTGTTATGAGATTAAATGGTAAATGTTCTCTAAAAATAGAAGGTGTTGGTAAAAACAAATGGGGGGAAATGTGCCAGCAATATATATTAAACATTATCAATAATATGTATTTTGTCTGAATGTTGAGTACACACAGACACAACAAGATCGCTTAACCTTCATTGTGACAGATGACGATGTGGTCAGTGATTCTGTTTTCAGTGGTGGAAACAAAATGAACCTAAATAAAAAAAAATTATGGGTAAGAATGTTTTGCACCTATGTTTAAAACATTAATGTATATGTATACTGTAATTAAGTCAGAAATTGGGTAATTGAAGAATTAATACCAGGTATTCATACATGACTCAGATGTGCGTTTCTTAATGACTCTGCAATTAACGTGATTCATGCAGTAGGCGATAAAGGTTCATGTTTGGTCTTTTAAAGAAGCTTGTGTGGAAAACCAGTGCCTCCAGCTCGTATTTGTTGCTGTGTCACATTCTGCTCTTAACCCTCATGAGAGTTTCTGTCTTCTTTCTGTCCAAGCAGAGTGCTCAGGGACTCATAATCTGTGTTCGGCTGTCAAAACAATTTATCCAACCAACTGAAAAAAGAAAGAAAAAACATGTGCCACTGAGTGTGTAGTACACTTCCTGTGCTCCGTCTTTCCCATGCTGTGAAGTCAGTGTAAATTAAAAAAAGAAGAAGCTTGCAGCCAGTGGTGCCTTCACATAAGCACGACTGTAATTTCAAGCCTCTCAGAGAGTCGTCATGTGGCGCATTGACTGAGCAGAGATAACTGGCCGAGGCAAACGCTCACACATCCAATCTATCTTTCCTTTTCAGCCTGCTGTTCCCATTTGTGTGTGTGCGCGTTGCGTTTGCATGTTCAGAGACAACAAAACAGAGGCAAACATAAGTAGAGAAGCTCATGGCTTTGAGTGTTGTGTGCACTGCTCGTGATGACACATCTCGCCCCACTAGTAGGTACCTGCTGTCACATCTTTGGCGAGTGTGCACACAGATATCTGGCCGACTCGCAGCAGAGCCAGCTAAACCAGGTGCCCTGCTCCCAAAGATAAACCCCCTAAAGCTTGAATGGCAAGTTCTGCACTTTGAGACCACACACACTCACTTTGTTTAACTTTTTTATATTGTATTATTCTCTTTGAGCTAATGGTCACTTTTGCGTCCCTTAATGTAGCAGAAACACAGATGTCATGGTGTCATATGCAGCTTTTCTCCATATTTATGCTTAACAGCTGGTGTGTGTGTGTTTTCTGATTATCCAGAATAACTGAATAATTGGAATGCTAATAGGAGCTTCAGAGAATTTTCTTCCGCAGCCCACTGAGGGTTTAAGATTGATAGAAGTGAAAAGGAAGGAAGCAGCGCTCAGAGCTGAGAAATCTCACAGTTTACGGACTGTGAGCGATAGCTGTGAGAACTGGCTGGAAAAGACTGCCAGGTTGAACGTGTTATCAAGGGAGACTTCAGAACCAGTAAGAAGACACTGAACCTCTTGATATCAAACATGTGCATTACAGTGATTATATGTACCAATACTGTAGTCCCTTGTTTATTGCAGGGGATCCGTATACCCTGAAGCCCCACGATAAGTGAAAAATCACAAAGTAGCGAGACAGTAGTTCAAGTTCAAGTACAGTAAACTTTATATTAAGGCTTTAGAAACCCTTACCACACTCTTTCAATGTTATAAACTCTTAAACCTACATTATTTTAGCAACATGCATTACTAAATTTTACTTACTAGCTCTGCAGAACAGCATTGGCTCTCGTTCTGGTCCAACTCTGTTCTATTCCGACTTGGTTCATTTCTGCAGACCTATCCTGCAGCAATATAACCCCAAATCAGTCCTCTAAACTCTTAAACCTACTAATTTTGACAACAAGCTACATGTATGTATATATACATACTAAATTTTACTTACCAGGTTCTACAGAATGGTTCCGGTCTGACCTGATAGATGAAAAAAGTCCCAGTGCAGCATGATGAAACCCCATTCGGCTTGATGTGTGCATGCTGCCACTCCAGGAGCAAGGCTGCCAGGATTTAGTCCACCATCTCTGGCCCAGTCCCGACAAGCACCATGCAACAGATGTTCCCTGTAGCTCCCAGGATCTGGGTCACACCGAGTCCTTCTATCAGCAGTGAAGATACAACTTGAAGGATGAGTTCAGCTTCAGAATCATTTGTGACTTTCCTACTAATCCTGTGAGATTATCCTTACAGAACTTCTGACTTTGCTGCAAAACTTTCCCTTCATTTGCAGCAAGCTGTGGTTGGAAGCAGTGTTGACTTCTGGGAAGTGAACGGATGGCTTCTGGATAATGTAGTTCTTTGGACTGGCAAAACAGCAAAGGTTTAATGAAAGAAAACTATAAAATGGCAGCACATTTTTATTTTTTTAATTTAATTAATTTTTTTATTTTTAGGAGGATATTATGTGCTGTACGTACACAAAGCACAATAGAGTGAGTCCGAGAAAGTCGAACCGCAAAGTAGCGAGGGACTACTGTACCTACTTTTACATACAAAGGACCAAGTCTTCCATGAGGTGATGCTTATCACCCATCACCTTTCATGCCAGTGTTTTAAACTGAAGTTTTTGGGTGTTATCAATGATGACAAACTGACATGGAAACAACATATAAATTCTGTAAGAATAAAAATAGCTAAATCCATTGCAGTACTGTACA
>JARVGS010001166.1:28401059-28413444 GCA_031762315.1 Hypsolebias antenori | reverse complement strand
ACAATTCAGAGAGCTCAACTGGATTAAAACGGCCCCAACACAAATCAGGTTCTAGTGGCATTTTTAAAGTTGTTTCATCTGACACAGAACCAGAGGTGATAGTAGGACTGTTGGTTGGAATGTTTTCCCTAATTGAAGTGTACATATTCCCTAAATCAGGGGAGTCACTCACTTACAAAAGGGGGGCCCAAAGTTAAAACCTTTTTCAAACTAAGGGCCAATTTCAGAATCTACATTAACTCAAATCAGATACCTAACACCTTTTCTTGATCACAGGTTCTTCAACAAGAGTTTGATTCATCTCATTTGATGTCTCTGTTGTGCTTTTGACATATTTCAAACTCATAATCAAAGATTACTGAAAAATATTCAAGAAATAGAAGGATTTTACATTTAAGATATCTTGGGGGCCAGAAAAGATGTCAACGAGGGCCACATCTGGCCCCTGGATATTGACACATATGCCCTAAGTAATGAGAGGAGAGAGATTCTTTTTTTTTTGTGTGTGTGTGTTTTCTGTGCACTGAAGCATGAAATATATACAGTATACTGAGCAGTATTTGAATGTGATGACTTGTGAACAAAGGCTGCCTTGTGTTACCTTTTCACACAGCTTTCTGCAACCAGGAGAATTGCTTTCTTCTGGTTCTGTCCTTAAAAGCACATGCTCACTAATGACTCATGGCAGAGAAACAAAAAGGACTGCTCAGCCAATTATTGGTATAATTTTGTTTTACATTGTGAGCTGTTAGTTTTTTAAATTCTTTGTTTGTTCTCAGAGTGTCACTTGTCACGCATGAGCAAACATTTACTCCACTCTAATTTGCCACCCAGAACTTGTCACGGACTACAGACAAACGCAGGATGTTACTGCTTTTGGCATGCTCACAAAAATGTAGCTCATCTCCATTTAGCTCTTTCAGATTGGAAACAATTTCTGGAAGACGAACATTTATTTCATTGCTGACATCTCTTGCACAACTTATCTGCTTTTGTTACAAAGTTATTTTAGTTTTTGCTAAAGCGTACTAGTGGCTCAATGAATATATAAAAAAAAATAGATGTCAAACACAGGAGGACTAAAGTGACAGGACAGGCAGGCTGAGGCACGACTAACTGCACTGTACCCGTTCTCTTATAGATGGGTGGCTTCCTGTAGAGGTTGTGGTCCCCAGTGGCTGAGGAGAGAAACAGGAGATGAAGACATGAAGGAAGAACAGAGGAGAGGACGTGAATGGCTGCTGTGATGATGCAATGAGAAGGTGGTTACACAGGAAGTCCAAACAAGGTAAAGATACAACACGAGGGAGAAGAATACTCCTGAGTGATTACGTGTCATACAGAAATGAAACTCAATCACATGTGAACACATACTTGTTCACATGGGTTACAGACTTTCTGAATGATCTGCATTGGTGTTGGAAATGCTGCAAGGGGGAGACGAGAAGTCCTACCTGGGACATGAAAATGTTTAGGGGGCTGGTTTGTGGTGGGTGTGCTTGAGCGCCTCTCTTGGCCATAATAAGGTGAACTCCTGCCACTCTCAGAGCCTGTAGGCAGCCACAGCCAATCACAGCAAAGGAAACACGAGGAAAAGGCCTCAACACATGCAGATAGAAAACTAAATAGCTACGACTGTTGCTTACATTTTCACCTGTGTGGTGGAGAAAACTTGTGCTCAGAATAAAAAGTATTAATGATCTTGCCCAGTGTGGAAGAAGTAGATCAAATGAAATTTGAGGCGCAAATGCAGCAAATGAGGCAGCCAAACATGTAGAGTGACAATCATGAGGAGGTGAACCTATAATCTAATGTTCCAGATAACACCATATGAAGCTTTAGTGGCTTATAAGAGAAGTGACAAAAAAAGATGGATCTATATTATAATAAATGACATTTCAGGAAACATTTCACCCATTAACAACTAAATAAATAATTATTGTCTGGTCAGTTTGCAGAACAATACGGCTAAAATTACATGTTGGGGACAATTCATGATAAATTCCACCTTCCTCACCAGGGTAGCCAAAGTGCTGTGGAGACTGAGGCATGATGGGTGACATGCCTTGACGACTGAACATAGGGGAGTCAATGTAACCCGGACTGGAGCTCCGACGCTGTTTGGCATCCAGTATGTCAAACTCCTAAAATACAACAAAAGGGGTGAGTTGAGTTGAAACAGGAGCAGTCAGCAAACTGACACACAACCATGACAACCTGTAACAACTTGTTTGTAATGTTTACCTGAGAATATGGAGAAAGAGTCCCAAGCGACTGTGGAACCAGTAAAACAGAAAGATCACATTTAGGCTGGAACAACAAAAAAAGGTCACACAGTTACAAAATTAGTTGTAAGTGATGCCTGCTCCCTGTGTACGGTACGACTTTGAGCTTGCATAAAACGTTTGCTGTGGTGTTACAGTGGTTGATTTAGTGGTTTCAGCATATTGGGGTATGGAGGAGCACAGGAAAGTGTTGGTACAGCAGCATATCCACGATGAATCAAGCTCAGTTTGTAGTTTTTGGTCAATTCCTACCAGTAATTATTTGAAAATAAAAATAAGCTGTTTTCCACTGGTTGTGTTTGCACCCATCTCTGTCCACATTACTCATGCTTTGGCTCATTTTGGGCTCACCTCAGTAGATACCCCCACATTTATGATTCACTCTACTGGAATGCACCTACACGAACATAAGCAAATTAGATCAAATTTTTTTTTCATGAATATGATGAAAAAATCCATATGCTTAGGTCTGGGCATTCAGGGTCGCAGCTCCAAATGTTTTCTGAACATTCTCTAATCTTAAAGCATAATTTTAAATAAATGCAGTTATATTATATGTAATCGGGCAATAAATGCCCAACTTGCTTGTGAACAAGAACAAACAGAATGGGTTGTGTCTAACAAGGTTGAGTCAGGTCCTCTGGACGGATTCTTCTTTGTTGAAAAGTTTTGTCTTTAATCCACAAGACTTCTTCAGTCTGAGGAGCTGCAACAAACTCAGTTTTATAAATAGCACATTCTCAGAGCATTTCAACCCTTTCTCCACCCAAGAACGGGTTGTGCATTTTCTACAAGCAGAATGTGCTTCAATACACCATTCCTATTGAGAGTTTGTGCCTGATACATGCATATTTACATACTTGGGGCTGAATGATCAGGAGTTTGACAAGGTTTTCATTAAGCTTGTTTATCATAAATGATTGGTATTAAAATATACACAATATATGATGTGGATACATGCATATGGTAGTCTAGGTATATAGGTGGGGAAAAAGCTAATTATTAATGAGAATGAATGAGAAGTGTTTTTTTTTTTTTTTTTTTACCAATTGGGTACAAAATTTCAAATGATGGATACTAAATGACAAGCACTGTTTAAAAGTGGAGGTACAATTTGAAAGAGTGACAAATGGACCGTCTCTCATTCACAACATGGACCTAGACCAAAGTGGTGCAACTTGGTTATCAAAAATGTGCAGCAGTACTAGCATTGATGGCCCTCATGGCTACAATTTTGATATTTACAAGGACATGGAAACAGTTAACACAGATAAGATAGCAATAGTGATAATGTCATGCTTGATCGTAGTGTTTAGATGCAACTTGAAAAAGTCCAAGAGAGACATGCCAGAATGTGGTGAGGATATAAGTGGATGAGGAGCACGAGGAAATCAGGACAAACCTTCAGTGGTGAGTAGTTAAACAGCATCATGGCTGCCTTTACACTGAAGGAGGTTTTCTAACTTTACTGTAATCTAGACATGTTTTAATTGGTCAGACAGACCATGGAGAATGAAGGGACTGGGAGGTCATTGTTTAGTAAAGATAAACCTGAAAATCAATTAAATCTCTAGTTTGGCATTTTGAAGTTAATTTTATTTTTTGCTTTGACAAGCACACTTTTTTCTTTTGGCTGCTCCCTTCTTAAGGGGTCACCACAGCGAACTAACTCACATGAAGTCTTGGCAATTGTTTTTACACTGGATATCCTTTCTGATGCAATCACAGTTCACCGAGCTACCACAGCCCTCTGTGTGGAGCAGAGAGCTGCTATCTAGGGCACCCGGGGGAGCAGATGGTGGAGGTTAAAGGCCTTGCTCAAGGGCCCAGAGTGGAGGAAACAAGGGTAGAGGCAGGTTTCCCATCCACATTTTGATGTTGTCGGTCCGGGGTGTCGAGCCGGCAGCCTTCTGATCACAGGCTCACCTTTATTTATGTTGACTACAGACATTTAGCAAAAACTAAATGCCTGTCAGCAGTAAACATTGACCTACTACTACTAGTGCTACAACTTCCTGAATACAGATGGAGCACAACCAGACTGTGTGAATGAAGACACAAGCTTTGACTCGTTTTGAAACCAGAGCAGGGATGAGTGTGGCAGTGAGTACCTCTTCATAGCTGTAAGTGTCTAGTCTGTCATCAGAGGTGTATCTGTGGTACGGCTGGTATGAGGAGGACATGAGGTCTGGCTGTTGGACCTCATAAATGGCCTTGACCTTTGGCAGGGCAGCTAGATCCTTATAATCTAGGATCTCACTCTCCATTCTGGCCTGGAAAGAGTACACCACATCCGACCACAAAAGACAGAGACAACAGCAACAAGACCCAATATCAACCACGTGGACAATGCACACTGACAGATGACAATGTGAACTCTACCAGTGATAGCAAAAAAACATCATTCAGCTGAGATAAGACTGGGGAGGCAGTGAGTGAGATGAAGCACACACAAGCACAAACAGACACAGCAGAGCTTGACAGCACTTTGAGCTGTTGACCTTCAGGGGCTTTGCTTGTGTGAGACAAAAAGCAGAGGAAGCAAAGACAGACAAAAGTTAAGACGAGGAGGAGGAGGAGGAGGCAGTATGGACGATACGCATGCTTACACTGCACTTCTCCTTCATCCATCACAGTGAACAGAAAGGTCATTGATTATGAGAGAGGAGCAGAGCAGGGAAGGGCAGAGAGCAGTAACTCCTGCATGCATGCAGACATGCACTGACATGCTAATACTGCCATCATATACAGCAGTACTCTGCAGACAGCTGAGCAGCATGAAGTCTACTGAAACAGTGGAACTAATCTGTTCTATGCACATCTATCCATCTGTTTATTAAACACTGTGTGACATATTTAGACATTCAGTCTCCTGTAATACTATTTTAATGCTGATGAAAGTTCTCTATTAATTTGCTAATACTACTAAACTTTCTGCTTGTTAAAATAAACTGCAAATCCTTTATGATGAATCAGTGAATGGGCTAATAGAGGACTTCATTAAAAAATAAAGATAAATGAACATGAACTGATTAATTTCAGGAGTGTAAATTCCGCTCAGTTTTAAATTTGAAGTAGCGTGAACTTGCACAACACTATTGAAAAATTCACCCATTATGTTCAGGTAAAATTACACTTCTCATTATTTTAAGCCAATAATTAAGAAATATGTACCTCATGATCTAATTGTTCCAGATGCTACTGCTACTTAACATTCTTTATATTTTTGCTATATTCAAGTTTCTCTTGTAAATGAGTCCCCGAGCTCAATGGGATTAACCTGTATAAATAAAGGTTGAATGGATATTAACTGTGGCAGGCATCTTGAATCAGAACTGCCTGCGCCATGGCTTAGTAACGTTTTCAAACACTGAACTTAGTATTTTTTAGCTAAAACAAAATTTGAACCATAGTCAAGATTTGGTGGACTTTGGGGAAAAAAAAAACAAAAAACTGGCCTTTTGAAACCCTGATATACCTTGAAACCAGAAACCGGCCCATGTCTAACCCGTTTAAGCTTGACCTAAAGTTGCAGCTGACCATACAGGGAAAGGAATCTGGAAAAGAAATTATGCTAAAACTTCATAGCTACCGGCTGATATAAAATTTTGTACTGAACTCCATTTACCTCAGTTGAAACTGATGTCAGATCCAGTTTTACTGTGTTCCAATTGCAAGTCAGAAAACCAGAAACGTCTCCTGATTGTTGTGCTCAGTATCCAGGCTAACTACCACAAGTAATTCAACTATTTCTCTGCATTCCACACATTAAAATACTTTACCTTCATCTTCATTCACGGTGGTTTTGTGAGTGACTGGGTTACTGAAATTCAGCGAGTTGGCCTTTTTGGATTTTGAGTTTGATACTGATCAAGAATCACAACATTTTTAGGTCAAAATTCAGCTTTGGGTGGTTTTCAGTTGATTTTTCCAACTTGTAACTAGAAAATTTCAACTCAAAAGTACAAATGAAATGCCGCATTAGGTACTTTGCTGATCTAGACTAAACAGACCGATGGGCGAACATTTGCGTCTATAGAGCCATGCAGCTAGCAAAGCTAACGTGTGCACTTCACATGCATTTATTTTCTTAGCAACTGTTGCAATAAGCAACTAAGCAAATTACTCACACCACATAATTGATGGCGACAGAGACACAGACAGGTGAACAGGCCAAGGAAGTGAGGGGCCTCATGTACTGGTGCAAGTTGGTGGGAAGTGCTCATGTTTCTGGTGTAGCAAATGTGCTTAAAGGCTAAGATCAGCGCTAGTGGCAGCCAAGAGTGACTGAAAACTGTGGGGTCAAAGGTTACTTACACATATAACTCGACTGGGAGAGCCTATAGAAGACCCGGGAGGGGAGATGGAGGTCTCTGACAGGCGTCTGTGCTGTGAGGTACAATCAAAGAAAGGTAAAAAGGAGGAAATGCATCTTGTGAGAAAACTTTGAACCGATTAAACATTTTTATTTAGAACCCCAGCTCACTCTGAGTCTCCTTTCTGCTCTTGCCGCCTGCTTGCATAAAGGGTGCCACACCTCACATCCTGATGAGCGAGACAACGAGGAAAGAAAGATGGGTGTTGGCACATGCCATGCATTATTTTATTTTATTTTTTTACACTGGTGTGTGCAGGAGTGCATGCCAGCAGGGGAAAGCAAGCGTCGAGCCTCACCTGTCAGGTACATTTCTTCGCCCTCTTTGAACATCGTGTTACACCGAGCGCATCGAGCGCAGGGTGGATGGTAGTGTTTCCCTCCTGCCTGAGGAAAAAAAGAGGCGTGACTGAACATAAATTATCATCACAAGGAGATTCACAGATTAAGTGCAGCATGCTTTTACCCAAACCGCCCCCCCCCCCCCCACACACCACTGTCTGCAGGTCACTGCTTCCATATGCTTTTCTGCTGTATATCACCTGGACACCAGTGACCTCAGTGGTAAGCCATTATACAATTGCCTGTTGCTTTTTTTCAGACAGTAATCACATGCAGGTGGTATAGTCATTCAATAAAAAGGCATTGAGGTGTTTGACTTGCAGCTTTCATGCCAGAGTTTTAAACTATTGGCATGTTATAAGAAAAGAACCTCTCATAACATTGTTAAACCGTGTGTCATGCGCTATTGTGAGATCGTGCTTAATCTGCTAATGCTCAAATATGTGTTGTGAATCACTCTCAACTACTGCCACATCACATTTTAGCTCAGTATCTGTACAATTAACCATTATTTGTGTTAGCTCCGGTTGGTTAGACGTGGTGACCATCTTAAATTGGGTTGACTCTAAAAATAATCAGTTGTAGATTTAGGTCGAATGATCTCTTTTGGAAAGTTCCGTTAAAATTCATCTGGTGGTTCATGAGCTATTATATTAACAAACACAGATGGCCTTTCCCTTTTTCCGCTTTATTTGAACAAGTGCCGTTTAAACAGAAACAAGGTCTTGCTGCTGAAGGATGCCGACATGTGACCGCACGTCAGGCTGAGGGGTGGTCACATCCCATCATCTCTCATTCATTATCATTAGACAATTTATTTGATAAAAACAACTATTTGACACATATTCTTGAGCTGTGCCAAGTGAGCATCCATGTCTAGATGTGTGTTGCAGTGTCATTTTATGTAATTTCATGCAGCATGGATTTTTGAGGGCATTTAAAGCAGATAGTTTTATGTGATCTGCAGGAGCTGCTGGCGTGCTGCATGATTCCTAATTGCATCTGAGCTGCATCTTAAATGGCACCGCCTCATAAGCTGCTCAGGTTACTTTGAAAGAAAAGTCAAGAGAGGGTGCGGCTTTTATGTCTCCTACTTCTTGAAGCAGCTGATAATTTGTCTTCTGAAGTAATCCGAGTCAGTTCAGCAACAACCAGTACCATTTTTAACTAGGCTACCATCTCCAAAGATGCATTATTGGACTGCTGAGTTTATAGCTAAACTGAAAGGAGAAGAGAGAAATGACAAAAAAAGAAGAGTTAGATGATTTCTGGTCATCTATGTGCTCTCCTTGCATCATCATTAATTTAAGTGAAAGTTGGACTGAGTGGACATTCTCTGGTACAAGCCTGGTAACCTGCATGGATGCTAACATACACAAGCCATATCATTTCTGAAGAAATACAGCCCACAATTCCACCATTTTCTTCTTGGAAGTTAGGTAGCAATTTAGGATTTGATTGTTTGATGAGGTTAATTTTAAACATAGTTTTATTATCCAACAAATAAATGGAACAAATAAACAATAAAGAAACATAACAGTTTACGCCAAACATGGTAAAAAAACAAACAAAAAAAAAAACATATTAATCTTACCTCGTGTTTACACTTAGGACGTTATGATGGTGTGAAAGTGATTTTATTATTCTTTTTTTTACTTTTTTTTTTGTATAATTTTTGCAATCCAACCATACTTCTTGCTGTTACAAACTCAATCATTTATTGAAAAAGGTTCAGCCCATTCAGAATTTTTTTTAATACTTTTTAAGTGTTTTACTTTATTTGCAAACATTTTCTTTATTAAAATTTGAGATCTCTTCGATTCTTCAAAAAAATATATAGCCTATATATATATATTTATATATATTGCATTGATGTCTTTGAAGTCCTCTTTAACGCACTTTCTCTATTAGAAATACCAGTACTTTTATTAAAAGTACTGGTATTTCTCTGCATTTATTTTTATTAGGGGCTGAGATGGTGTAGAGGCAGGGCAGCCGACTCAGGACCCGAAAGTCCCAGGTTCAATCCCCAGCCATTCCCACATGCTGTGGTGTCTCTGAGCAAGACACCCAATCCCCAATTGCTCCCCAGGCAGCTCACATAGCTGCCCACTGCTCCACCTGGGTGTAACTCAGGTGCAATGGGTTAAATGCAGAGAACTAATTTCACCATTGTATGGGAACATACAATGATGACAACACATTGTGCTTATTTATTATTTTAGCTGCCAGTCTGCTACTTTTAGCTTCTAGCTAACTTTTGGATAATTTTAGCTTTTAGCTAGTTTTTTTTTATTTAAATTACCGGTACTTCTAGCTTTTAACTAGCGATAGGCTTTTGCTACTTTAGATTTTAGTTAGCATTTTCTATTTTAGCTAAAGTTTTGCAACGTTTGGCTTTCTTAATGATACAAGGAGAGAGAAACGTGTAGCCTACTAGAATGTAAG
Source organism: Hypsolebias antenori (assembly GCA_031762315.1). NCBI lineage: Eukaryota > Metazoa > Chordata > Actinopteri > Cyprinodontiformes > Rivulidae > Hypsolebias > Hypsolebias antenori. Next base: position 28,403,994 of record JARVGS010001166.1, on the reverse strand, counting down.
CCTCACGAAACAGTCACTGTGCAAAAAACAAAACAAAACAAAAAACAACCTAAAGGTGTATACAAATAATTCCTAAACTGGAATTGGCAGAAAAAATATGTTTGTCATGTCACATAAGTCAAATTTTTTTGTGTCAAAGTTGTTTAATGTAGGACATGTGACAAGTTGAAAATACGTTTCAGATCCAATTTTGCAGGAAAAAAAAAATCAGGTTAAAATTTCAGCGCTCACATATAATAAATGTCAATGAGAGTTTGGATGTGCAAACTGCATTCTCTGCGGGTTTGAGAAAATGTTATAAGAAAAGTATCAGCATAAGACACATGGAGTGAAAAATAACAAAAATATTTATGTTTTCATGAATTTGAACAATAAAGTTTGGGGGGAAGGAAGGGTTTGTTTGCCAGAAAATTAGAAAAGTTTAGAGAGCTCAAAAGTTTAGCGTGCATGACATCATTGCACACATTCTGTTGTAAATTCCTTGAAAATCCTAAAACTTATTTTGTGATTGTGAAAAAAGATGTTGATATGCATATTCAGTCGTGTAAGTCCAACTTCTTGTAACCAGTTTAAACTTTAAATTACATTTATATAAACAAACATGTCTGAACTTCAGAGTTCCAAACAGGGTTATTTTTTCAGCAATTTATTTTATATTAATTTTTTAACAAATTAATGTTGTTCTGTAGTTGGCAATTTTGTTTACAGCGTATAACACTCCTACAGCACTATATCCTCAATTAAAATGCACGTGTTTTGCTTTTTGTTGTTGTTGTTTTTCCCATAGCTGCTGGAGAAGTAGCAAATCCAAATCTAGACAAAAATGGAAGAATAGTGGCAGAAGAGTCATATGAGCCATAAATGAACGAGTCCTCATGACTCAGTGAGACTAATCTGTACAAATAAAGGTTGAACGAATGAGTGCTTCAGTACTTCCGCCTTGGCACTCTCAATGAATCTGGTTCTTTAACGTGCATGATTGCACAAGAAATTCCCAAACATTCAGAAAAAAATGGATTAACAATATTCAAAAATGTGCCAAGATAGACCTCGCATTTTTTACAATGTTACTATGTGGCCATCGCAATCTAAAAGACAAAAAAGGAAACATGGTGAGCACATGCACATTCAACGAGCAAGTAAAATAGATGGAAAGGCAATCGAAAGTTGTGTGTAAAGGCTGACATGTCTTCATGTCTATAAATAGCCCAGGGAGGCTGACAGTCAGGAACAAAGCACTTTACACCAGCTCTTCTGACAAGCAGAGGACCACAAGGACAACCAGGCCATGCGTGTGTTTCTGTGTGTCTGTGTCTGACAAAGTTTTACCACACACCCTCCCAAAAGACAACTGACACCCTCCAGAGACTTTAATTAGCATCTGCACCTAATTCATTTTTATGATTTGCCCCTTGACTACCTTTATTATTTCCGCTTTGCATTTTCAACTCATCTGCTGACTCCTTCAGCCATCTCTTTTAAAAATCGCTCTAGTTTGAAACCATACATGAGGTGTTTTTTTTCATCTCTGCAGATTTTGCTTCACATGTACGTCCTATCGTCTACTATCTTTCACCTCCCTCCTTCCCGTCTAATCTTTTTATAGCTTCCGTTTCCTCACCGGTTCTATCAGATCACAGATAGCTTCTCGCTTTCTCTGAGAGCAGGCAGACCTGTTACCTGCCTGAGAGGAATCCCTTAAAAGCTGGGTGCGCTCTGAAGTCAGACCAGCTCCCACATTCCAACTCAATCTAATTTGGTAAATGAAAGTTGAACAAACTGATTTGTCAGTATATACTCCCTGAAGCAAGACGGGGTTTTAGCTGAGGATGAAAAGCTGCTGCTCATTCTTGATGATGCAGATTACGCTCAGTTAATGTCATCTCCCAATTTGGATTTTCGTTTGGCTATAGATCTGTGCAGATTTCATGCAGCTAAGTCTCTACTTTTATCTTCTCGGATTGAAATCTCACCTCCAGAACCCGTCCACTGATGTATCTGTTGCAGGTCTCACATTTCACCCCGAACTGGGCGTGATAATCTGCTTCACAGTATGGCACTCCATCCCTGCAACAACAACAAAAATAATTAGCCAACAGTACAGTTTCCTCCAACAGACTGCCAAACAGTTATCAATAGTACCTTATCAGACATGACATCAATCATAGAGCTCAGAGTATGAAGAAAAGGGCAGAAGACTTCCTCCAGTGAAGCTCATTGCTAGCCAACTCATTCTCAAAAATATCACTCTGTTGTTAAGGAACGATACATTAACGATTATTGAACCTCTAAGCTGTTGTATGACAAAATTGATTTTGTTTGTTGCTGTTCTGTTAATAGAACATCTGTGTTCCCACACTAACATCAGTCTCAGGAGGCTGTTGAATATATCAGTTTACCTGATCAATGAGTCCAAAAGTTTACTAAATTCTTGGCGGACTGATACATTCAACAGCTAATGAAGTTTGTTTGTATCTGTATGACAATTTGGAGAAATTATGTTTTTGCTTAGCCAGAGAAGTTATATAAACAAGATATCCCTATGTTACAATGTACAAAGGTTGAACGAATGTTGCTAAGGGATGGTTTGCTAGTGAATGTTTGTAGATTTTGAGATGAGATTTTAAAGATTTTCTGGACTGGAACTGAACAGGGGATGCAAGTAAACTAAAGTTTTTGGTACAAGATATTCAAGTGGGTAAGGATTACAATGTTTATATAAAAAGTAGGGATGCACAATCCACATTTTTTAACTTTCGATCCGATCCCCAAATCTGGATATCGGCCGATACCAATACCTTTCCGATACCATCATCATTATTGATTTTATATGAGGCTTTAATAATCTCCACTACAGACAAGTACAATGTGTACACATATATGCATGCATGTCCAAAAAGGCAACTTGAGGTAAGTTTTATTAATGTTGGATAAG
>JARVGS010001166.1:28341079-28351339 GCA_031762315.1 Hypsolebias antenori | reverse complement strand
GTACCCGGATTTCCCGTGACGAAACACGGCGCCAAGTTTAAAATCACTTTTAAATCAAATTTTTATTGATTTATCATATTGCTTGTAAAAAAAAAAACATAGTTGAATGGTACAACATACATATGTTGTGCCATTTAATGCATAGTTCCAACATCATGTCACACACCCTTTAAAAACATATTCAACCTTAAAAGGACTAGTGTTGTTGCTTTAGTGGATTGTGTCAACTTATTGATAAGCCTGTGTTAAAATCTGTCAGAGGAATGCCAGATTTTAGTTAGTGTAGTTTAACATTGCTTCTCCACATCCTGAGCACACAACACAAGAAATGTAAGTAAATGTTGTGGCAACAAGAAGCAAGACTAAAGTTATCAGTCCACTTGGTGTGTGCTTTTACTTCATACTGAGCTTTGCTCAAAAAACACCAAGTGGAATACAAATATGAGCTGCAATAGTATCTGTCCATCCATACATCCATACAGCCATTATCTTCCGCATATTCTGAAGTCAGGTCATGGGGGCAGCAGCTTGAGCGGAGAGATCCAGACATCACTTTCCACAGTCACCTCTTCCAGCTCTTCTGGGAGGACTCCAAGGCATTCCCAAGTCAACCGAGAGATGTTGGCTCTCCAGCGTGTCCTGGGTCTTCCCTGGGGTCTACTCCCAGTCGGATATGTCTAAAGCACCTCCCTAGGGAGGCACCCAGGAAGCATCCTTCACAGATGGCCGAACATCCTCAACTTGCTTCTCTCTATGTGGAGGAGCAGTGGTTCTACTCTGAGTCTCTCCCGGATAACTGAACTTCTCACTCGATCTCTAAGGGAGAGTCCAGCTACCCTGTGGAGGAAACTCATTTCAACTGCCTGTATACACAATCTCATTCTTTCAGTCACTACTACCCTGAGCACGTGACTATAGACGAGGGTAGGAACATAGACCGACCAGTAAACAGAGAGCTTGGCCTTACACCTCAGCTTCCTCTTCACCACAATGGACCGGCACAGAGTCTGTAATACTGCAGATGCTGCACCAATCCATCTGTCAATCTCACACTGCATTCTTCCCTCACTCCTGAACAAATCCCCAAGATGCTTGAACTCCTCCACTTGAGGCAGAACCCCACCCTCGACCCAAAGAGAGCAATCCGCCCTTTTCCGGTTGAGGACCATGGCCTCAGATTTGGAGGCGCTGATTCTCATGCCAGCCGCTTCACACTCAACTGCGAACCGCTCCAGTGAGAGCTGAAGATCACGGCAGGATGACGCCAACAGGACAAGTGTATCTGGTCTGTTGGAAAGGCTCACACAATAAGCTGATGCACTCTGTCTGTGTGTATTTTCTTAATTTAAAAACACTGTCAGTCGATTCAAAGCAAAAACCAAAGAACACAGCCATCTTTGTTAGCACTTTTCATATTTTTGTAAAGAAGAATTTCAATGAAAAGTGACTGGTGTACATCATTAAAAGTTCTTCATGCAGTCCGGCTCAGCTGTGGACTCTGTTGACCTGACTTTGACTCATACAAGCAGCTGTTTACTTCACTTTGCTAACTCTTGTAGCTTGTTTTGTTAAAGATGTCTGTTACAAAACAGAGCTTTAGCTACCGTGTGGGATGACTTTAAAACATGGGAATAAAAACCACGTAAAAACAAATAAAGTCCCAACCTGTTTCACTAAAAGTCTCTGGTTATGTTTTTGACTGAGAGCCAGGACTTTTGCTTCGCAGTGCAAACACAGAGAGAAGACAAGAAGTGTCAGTGCTGCCTGTGATGTATGGCGCTGCAGAAACCCTCCAGCCCCCAGAACTCAATGATCTGTATATCGATCAGTCTCATAGCATTCCCCTGAAATATACACACTGTCCATGCCCTGTTGCAGATAAAGATCTCACAATATATTACACCAATTACTATTGTTAATAACTAATTAATATCTAATTGTGTAGAACTATGGCTCTCTCAGGGTTCCAGAGTCCTCCCTTGTTTGGAGGCTGCACAATAAACAGTGTCAGACCAGATAAACTGAAAACCTGCTGACCGTGAGTGACAAAATGCCTAGAAGATGAAACACGGCACTTGGGTTGTGTATAGTTGCACCCAGTGTGTCCATGGCCTTTGGGGTATCGCACTCAGAATGGTGGTAAAGACTGCACACAAAGCACCCTAACAGACCTGGTCATGTCTAAATCTTGGAACCACCAAAGGCAAACAGGAACATATGTTTGACTGACATGCAAGAGAAGAGGTGTTGTTGTTTTTTTGTCAGCTTTATATCCAAAAGCCTTAACTGGCTGTGATTGGTGTGAACACGTTGATGAAAGCAGGACTTCTGTCACTTTGGTGCTCTGGAGCATACAGGTGTGTCAACACAATGCCAAGAAGGAAATACATCAGCAGTTATATTAAAGAAGCAACTGTTGCTGCTCATCAACCTGGGAAGAGTTACAGTCCTTTCTGAACAATTTGGACAATAGAGAAAGTGGAAAGAGATAAATCAATCCAACAAACTCACCACAGTGAGCTACATCTCTAAAGGCTTCAGTAAGCACATTAAAGGTTAAAGTTCACGACAGTGCAATTTAGATTTGTAAAGTCGCATGTGAATGAACCACAAAACGTCTTGAAAATATACTTTATACAGAAAAGAGACTAAAGTAGAGATGTTTGGCCAACATATTAGCAACTAGGCCCCTCATACCAAGGGGCGGCTGTGGCTGAGTGGTTAGCGCAGTCGTCCTCCAATGCAAGATTTGGGGGTTCGAATCCACCAGCAGTCACATGCCAAAGTGTCCCTGGGCAAGACACTGAACCCCCCCATTCCCTCAATGTGTGTCCCATACATTGAGGGACACTTCATTCATAGGTGTATGAATGTGATAAAGCACTGGTTATCCTCTGTACAATGATTTGTTCAGTTAGCTTTGTAGAGATCTAGTAGAGTGCTGTATGAATGAGTACCGGTAAATGAGGGCACAGAGTGTAAAGCACTTTGAGTATCTTGATAAGATAGAAAGGTGCTAGTACAGTCCATCTATGTCAGCATGGCAATGAAGTGGTGAAGACAGGGACTTGTTTTACTACAGGACCAGAACATCTTGCTGTCATTGAGTCGACAATAACTTGTGTGTAGACCAAAGGATTCATTCCTCAACAATAATGTGAGACTGATAAAGACTTACACAAAACAATGTGTCAAGTAATTGCTGCTAAAGGAGGTTCACCCAGTGTTGAATCATTGATTAAGCTTGGCTTTTTAAACACAGCTTTTCCATCCATCCATCCATCCATCCATCATCCATCCATTCATCCATCATCTTTACATACCCATTTCTTCCTTTTTGGGTCACGGGGTGTCGCTGTTGACCATATCTAGCAATCATTGTGTGAGAGGTGGGGTACATTCTGGACAGGTCTCCAGTCCATCACAGGAACACACAGAGACAAATGAGACAAACAACCATTCACTCTCTCACTCACATCGAGGGACAATTTAGCGTAACCAATCAGCCTAACATGCATGTTTTTGGTCTGTGGGAAGAATACCAGGGTACCTAGAGAAAAATCTGCTTTTGTACACTTGTGTCTACATGTATAGTTACTTTTGAACCCGAGAAAGAGAATGAGATTCGTATTACAACCGATATATAAAATCCAAGTCACCACTTAACTTTTTTCCCCCCAATGACTGCAGATGTGCTAGTGTACACATGTGCATACATCACAAGAAGATGTGACAGCTGTCCACATGTTGCTTGAATGTGATCCTCCCACCTCTGGGTCATGTGAGAGAAGGCAACCGTGAAGCTGGAACAAAAGAGTTATTCTCATTTGCTCCAGAAGTGACAAGCAGCAACACCCGGCTTGGTACTCAGGCAAAGGCTCGGCTGAGTTTGAACTACAGGATGAATAATGTCGTGGCACACAATGATAGAGCATGCTATGAATGATGCAGCAACACCGGAGGGCGGACAGGAAGTGCCTGACAACATCAGTCCTCATAGCACCTTCGCCACTTTTACCCGCTCTACTAAAAGCAAAGGAACAAGGATGAGTGGGACATTCCCCAAAATTGTTGCAATGAACTCCCGACCTGTGCACCCACCTGTGACGACTTGCAAACACACACACACACACAACGTGTGGAGGCATGCTCACAGTTTCTCAGGCATGAAGAGCGGAGCCCTGATTCAGCAGACAGAGGATCAGGGTCAGCTGATACAAGGTCAGCTTAGCATAGCTGTCCCCCAGGGCCATCCTGGGGTAGGGATGACAGCAGCCCCTCAGGCTGACACCTATTTGTTACAGGCTGCATCATACATGACTCCACTCCATGAGTCCAGCAGCAGTCAGGTCAGGGACCTCCACCCCCCAACACTGACAGGTGAGCTTTTATAAGGAGGCAACAGCTGAAAGTGTGAGGGGCAGAGCAGACGATTATGAAAATTAAGTTTTAAATCATTGATGTACTAAAAAAAGAAAGCTATTATCTGTGTGAACTTTGCCCTTTAGGTATTTTTAGCCCTGTTATCCTCACTAAACCTCTTTCGCCTCTGGAGCTTCAGTAATTTCTTTATGGTTTTAAGTGTTACTTAATTATATTGAAGAAAAAAAAAGCAACAGTATCAAATTAATTGAACACACACACAAAGTGACACTTTATGAATATACAGAATTCTGATGGCTCTCTGTTTTTTCATGGGCTCGTGTCACAGCTGAGGGCGCAGTAACAGACTCACCACTGGAACTCATGATGCCCAACGTGTTCTGCTCCAAAACAAAGCTCCTTCAGATCTTCAGCCTGCACTTGATGTTCATTAATAATTGATATCCTGTTAAAAAAAAAAACCTTCACAATAATGTCCCCTGCTGTCGCCAAGAGCCAGTCACGTCCAGTCAAAATCATGTGAAGATGGATAGAAAATAACAATAATAAAAATAGACAAAAAATAAATAAATGCAAAAGATAATTCCTGTTGGATCCAAATTAGGCTGCGGTTCCGTTGTGGACGTGGTTTTGTTGTCCTTGTTGTTGTTGTTGTTTTCTTCCCGGTGACAATGAAACGACGCTGCTCACTCTGATCCCACCTTCAGTATTTTCGCTCCCGGCTGAAGATCAGCTCAGCCGCCGCGAGCTCCTGGCGTGTCCCCCGCGCGCCTCTAGCGCGCGCGCCGATGTCAGCACAGACACCGGAAACAGCGTGCGCTCCAGGCTTTCAAAATAAAACCAAGCGAAGAACGAAATCTATGCATCAGCCTCTGCACTTTTCCTGTTCTGTCCAAGGACACAAAACACAAATAAATATCCAGTCTAATCATAATGTTGACTCAAATAACATTTTTAATTAGCCTATAGGATACGTGTGTCTGCTTCATAATAGAAATGTGCATTAATCCTAAATCAGGTCCTCTGGACGTTTCTTTTATCTTATTTAGCTTAATTTTTTTTTTTTTGTTGTTGAAAAGTTTCGTTGTGGCTCCTCGGACTGATGAAGCCAAAGATGAAGGACGAAAACGTTTCAATAAAAATAAATAAATAAATAAAAAGATTGAAGGACGAAACGTTAAAAATAATAAAAAAAAAAAATAAAATAAAATAAAAAAAGAAAGTGAGTCAAAACGTTTTTTACAAAATTAAAAAAGGATGAAGGACGAGACGTTTTAAAAAATAACTATACAAATGGATGAAGGATGAAACGTTTAAAAAAAAAAAGAAAAGAAAAAAGAACCTGACTTAACTTTGTTGGATTTTTTTTTAAACCTGGATTTTTGTGCTTGAACTTTGATTAACTATTTCACTTGTTAGATTTTTTTTTTTCAATCGGGAGTTTAGCTAAATTGTAGTTAATATTGCAGCATATGCAGTTTAGTTTTAGTTCATTTATTATTTGATCCATAAACATACACAGCCATCACCTTTTCTAATCTTTATTTTATTTTAAAATATCTGCAGGAAATCTGCAGTCCCTGACGACCTCTCTCCTTACTTCTTAAGTCTAGCTGCACAAATAACAGATGTCATACATTTAGCATCAGTCTGTATATTACCGTCCCAAATGCTTGGAAAACAGCTTTTGTGCAGCCATTATAGAAGGAATGAGACCCTACTATTTTGAACAATTATCAGCCAGTCTCCAAACTCTGTATTTTAGCTAAAGTTTTAGAAAAACTGAGAAATACTCATGTCAAGAAATAGTTTGACTCTTAACATTTTATCTTCTCTCCAATCTGGCTTCAGGAAACAACACAGCACTGCTTCGCTAAAGGTTTTAATGATATTGTTGAATCTTTGTACGCTAATGATTACTGTTCTGCACTTTAATTAGACCTGTCCAAAGCCTTTGATACTGTTATGCGACCCCCTGCTCTCTGCCCCCCCCTCTGTGGGGGTCGGGCCCCCGTTGGGAACCACTGCTGTAGATCATGACATCTTGTGTCACAAGCTCTCAGATATTGACTTCTCAGACCATGTTGAATGGTTCTCAAACTATCTCTCAGGTTGGAGCTGAAGGCAAGGTGTTCGACATAATGGTACTTCATCTAATGGTCACCAATGGTGTGCCACAAGGCTCAGTTTTAGGACCCACTCTTTTTACAATTTATATAAATAATGTAGGTCTAAACATTCCTGACACAGCCTTGCATCTCTATGCCGATGACATTGTTGTTTGTTAACACAGTTGCCAGTGTTTTCCAGCTTCTACAGTCTGCATTTGACATCATCCAGTCAGACTTCTTCCATGTCAAACTGGTGATAAATGCTGCCAAAACCAAAGGGATGCCGTTTTTTTCAACAGAAAGCTGGTGCCAGCAACTCTTCCTCCCATCTCATCCATGCATAGTGTTCCTATTAAGTTAGTAGATTCTTACAAATACTTGGGAATTTTGATTGATGCACATCTCTCTTTTAAACTACATGTTAAAAATTTGATAAAGAAACCAAAATTGGAACTGGGTTTCTTTTTCAGAAATAGACCTTGCTCAACTCTGAATGTCAGAAAAAGCCTTGTAACTGCTACCTTCCTACCGACCATTGGCTATGGTGACATTATTTATATGAATGTAAATAATGAACAGATGCTGGATGCTGTCTGCCATGGCACGCTAAGATTCATAACTGGTTGTAACCACCCTACCCACCACTGCACCTTATACTCATTGGTCAGCTGGTCATCATTATCTACATGGCTCTCACACTGGTTCATCTTCATCTATAAATCCCTCCTTGGTCTGATACCTTCTTATATCCCCCACATGTCACTTCATCAGTGCAGTTACAACATGCGCTCTCAGGCCATCATTACCTGCAGCGTTCCCTCATTGCGGACTGAACTTGGCAAAAAGACCTTTTCCTACTCTACTCCTGCACCTGGAACACCTTGCAACAGGAACTGACACCGTCCACCTTCTTTAAGGGGTTTCAAACATTTGATAATGTCAATAGAAAAACCAAAGCAAATATGTTCTTGTTTTTAGTATTTCACCCTGTTTTACGGCACCCTGATTTATTGTTTTGTACACTACTGTACTTTTATTTTAACTGCATTTTTTTTACTCTAGTTTATTGTTGTCATTGTCTAGTGATTTTGTTGTATGTAGTCTACTTTATATGTTTTGGCTGTAACAAGTCTCTCTTGTAAATGAGTCAACCGTGGCTCAATGAGGCTAGCCTGTATGAATAAAGCTTGATTAAAAAAAAATTGGTTTGCCTTACCTTTATTGTGAAATCAATCCAAGCTGTTTCCGGTATCCCCTTCTCTTTGGCGTTAACTTGACGTCACTCCGTTTGTTCTACGTCACTCTGAGCGCCTATAAACGCGCTGTGAGACAATAATCTGCAGCTCAGCGTAAGAAGAGCTGAATGTTCCTAAGAGTCGGGTCCTGACCCGGTTTGGGACCAGGTGAGGGTCTGGAAGACATTTGAGTTAGTCTCTGAAGTCATTTAAATTAATTTCATTAACAGTCATTTGATTTGCAGCAGAGTCATGTTTGAACCCCACAAGTCAGTAAAGTTACAAACACATATGAGGGATTTTTTTTTGTTTGTTTGTTTACTTTATTTTATTTTTTTATTTTATAGACTGGAGAACATTTCTATAACCGTCTGGATATTATTGATGACACTGGGCTGGGCTTGTTGCTAAAACTGTTCTGACACCGCCCTCTTCTGGAAAATAGACGTAAGCAAATTAGTTAATTGGATTGTTGAAGCCTAAGTGCCTGCTGAGTGGCTTAGATTAGATGTACTGTAAAAAATAACAAGTAGGTAAGTAAATAAGTAAATAAAACTGATCTGTCACACATAGCAACTATACTTAACTTCTGCTTTGAGAGCATTATAATCATTGCTGTGTCTTTGCTTATGAATGACAAATAAAATCAGACTGAACTAAATGAATGGTGCAGCCAGCTGAGGTCTCATGAACTAAGAGCACAACGCCTCCCTTTAAATTAAAACTTCACACAAAAAGCACTGAAAACTTTTACAAGCTTCTTTAAAAACTGAGATGATCTGATTGTAAGAAATAACAAATTAGGTCAAATATTGAAAATATTACGGGCATTAACGTGACAACACAAGATGTCATGCCCAGAGTATGTGTTGTTATTAGCTTTCAGCTACAACCACACCAGATTGTAGCTACTTGTCTGTACAATTCACTGATAGCCATTTTTGTGTCGGCTAATATGGATTTGCTGTGCAGCTGCCTTGACGGCCAAAATGAATCAGTTGCAGATTTACTTTTGAACATTAATTTCTGGAAGATTCAAATTTTTTTTTTTTTTACGGTGGTTAATGATATATTTTGCAAACAGACAGGCAAGATTGACGAACAAAGAGCTTGCAAAATGAGGACCACATGGAGTGTGTGCTGGGAACGACTCTCAATTACACCAAATTTTAGCACAATATCAGTGACACAGACATTTATAGCTGTTTGTGTGTTTTCTAACGTCAGGTGGCCATCTTGATTTGAAATGTCTCCAAAATTAAGTTGTAGATGAACAACCATTGGTTATTTGTTTTTGTTCAATTGTGTTCAATGGTTCGTGAGATATTTGGCTGTCAGGCTGGCAAAATTTGTTCTTGCACCATTTGTATCTGTCAGACTTTGCAGAAACAACATGGTCCAGTTACATTACAGAGTGGATAAAACACATTGTGTTTAGACGACTTTGATTTAGTAAAGTGCAACCCTGATGTCATGCAATCTGTAGAATTGTATTTTATTTTGTTTTTATTTGGGCGAGGGTTGTAAAATAAAGGTTAGCGTCTATTTTGATGAATTGATATTTTACCTGATGTACACAGTTTTTTTTTTTTTTTTTTAATAACATCAGTTTGGAGAAAACTATTTAATCCTAATTTGTTTGATGACCAAACAGCTGTCCAGTTAAGGCCAAGACCAAAATAGTGCTGATGTCATGTTAAAGCAACTTAAATCTCAAACATTTTTAATGATCTGTTTGTTAAAATAATAATAATAATAATAATAATAATAATAATAATGATAATGATAATAATAACAATAATAATAATAATAATAATAATAATAATAATAATAATAATAATAATGATAATGATAATAATAATAAATTGCATTTTAAATCCACAGTTTATAACCTAGCACTCCAACTCAGGCAGAAGACAAATAAATAGATAAATAAAAAAATACAAGACAATAAATAATATTGGAAATAAAATATTTATAAATGCACATAGGCTACACCTTTCTACACATTGGATGTATGCAAATATGTGGAGACATGTTGTGTTCAGTTCAGTATGATCTGACAATCCATTAACATTGGATAACAAGGGAGTGCACATTTTTAAATTTTGTTTTTACGATACAGCCTTTTGGGACAAAGTCAGCCTGATTTTGTCCAGCTTACCAAAATAAAAGAACTCTTGAATCCAGCTTTTAAGTGTAGGTGGAGTTGCAGGCTTTCATTTCAGCAGTATTAGCTTCCAGGCCAGCTGAGGTTGATATGAAGGCCTTTTTGGCAGGAAAGAACAAGTGCAGTTAAAGCATTAGGAGCAATGTCTATAGTTTCATTAGATAATGTAAGAAAAATCCCGAACCAGAATCTCTTCATGGAAGGACAGCCCATGTGTGAGTCATTTGCAGTGGCTTGTTGGTATCACACTGAGGGGACACTGTGTTGAATCTAAAAAAGCTAAGTCTGGTCCTCTGGACATTCCAAAAAAAAAAAAAAAAAAAAGCAAAACAAAACAAAAAAGTAGAAACGTTTCGTCTTT
>JARVGS010001166.1:28179442-28197081 GCA_031762315.1 Hypsolebias antenori | reverse complement strand
TCTCTCTCTCTCTCTCTCTCTCTCTCTCTCTCTCTCTCTCTCTCTCTCTCTCTCTCTCTCTCTCTCTCTCTCTCTTTCGGCGGCTCCCTTCTTCAGGGTAGGGGTCACCGCACCAAACTAAGTCGCACCAATGGTAGGAGTTATATTGTGGAGAAGAAAAGAGGGAGCTTTGAATTTGTTGCTTGTCCAACGCAGTGCAGAGAGACAGATCCTGGAGAGGAGGGAGCAAATCATTGCTTACACATTGTGACCTCTGATTCTATGAGTTTAAGCGTAAACTTGAAAAGCTGTCACTCTTGTGGTTTTTCAGAGTGTCCGGCATGCTGCGTGCGGGGTAAACCCGATGACGACTGCTTTCAACAGGGATAGTTTACGCAAAATAGAAACAGTATATCCAGCACCAGGTGCAATGGAGAAGTGTGTGTGTGGGGGGGATCTTGGCCACCACAGATTAATCTTCAGCTGCCCTAATCATTTGAGGAAAATATATTTTAAAGCAATATAAAAACTAGAATGCAAAGTTTCCTCAAATGATAGACGTGGACGGATTAAGTGTGTGTTTGTGTGTGTGAGATGTATTTTTCAAGTTATAGCGCTCACAACATTTACCTATAAACAAATATGGCGGCAACCATCTTCAATTTTGAAAACGACAGTCCATTTTTCAACATTGATCTTTCTTTGACGTAGATGTTGCTCCGCTCCAAAATGGAAATCGAAGCCTCACTTTCTTCTCAAGTTATCGTGCTCACAACATGTATGGACAGATGGACAGAGGGTATTTCCAACTCCCCCTCTTCACTCTGTGAGGGGGATAATACAAGTATCCTAACACGTTTACGTTACACGTACTTCAGTCACATATGAATGAATATTTTCTGACATGGTCAGTTATTTCAGAGTCGAGTGTAATCCAGGGTTTAACAGCTCTGAGTCATTTACATGTGGTCCATGTGACAGGATACACAAGGATCAACATAAATACCAGTTTGTCCACACTTCTCAGTCTACTTCCAGTGGAAACATGAATCTGTCAGTGGATTAAAACATCAAAGCTTTTCAGACAGAAAGGAAAATACAGTACGTCTTTCTGAAGTGACTCCAGCTGCCAACAGCGGGCAGAGAGCCGACAAGGTGGCAAATTAAACATGTTCTGTGTGCGTTCTCTGCACATCACATGGTGATTTGTTCGCTTACTGCATAAACTCAGCTCCAAAATCCACTTATCCTGAAAATAAAGCTGCACAGTTTGGAGAGGAGAAAACAGGAGGGGAGTTCCCTGCAGCTACACACATTATAAAAACAACTGGATAATACGTCAGCTCGTGATGCAAAGCCCTCCTTGTTTTGAATAAATACATTTACACTGCAGACAAAAAACTAAATTAACTAGAGAAATTGCATTTCCTACTAAATGCATTTCCTACAAAAATGCTTATCGCAGAAAAAGCTTGCTGAAAAACAGTTGAAACTAGGTAAAAATGCTAAAAGGTAGCTGAAAAGGTAGAACAAGCTTAAATTAGCAGAAGAAAGCATAATGTTTGCCCAGTTAAGCTTAAAGAAGCAGACATGAGCACAAAAATTGGAAATTGTCTGAAAAATATGAAATGAGCTAAATCAAAACAGCTGAAAAGTAGCTAAAAGGCAGAGAAAGAAGCTTAAATTGCCAGAAATAAGTGAAGAGAGTAAATTTTTGCTGAATTAGGCTGAAATTTTTTTTAAATTATTGCAAAGAATCTGGAGTTAGCTGCAAACGCTAAAATTAGCATAAAACAGCTAAATAGTGGCAGAAATAGCTTGAACTAGCATAGATATGTTGAAAAGAGCATAACAAGCTGAAATTAACAGAAATAAGTTAATTAGGCTAAAAGAAAAAGAAATTAGTTCAAAAAACTTGAATTTATCTGAAAACAGCTAAAATTTGCTTAAAAAAAAATTAAAGTAGCTGAAAACGTAGAACAAGTTTAACTTACCAGAACAAAGCAGAAAGAATACGTTTTCCCAATTAGGCTGAAAGAAAAAGAAAGTTGCACAAAAAAGTGGAAAATATCTGAAAAAAGCTGAAATTAACAAAACACAGCTGCTTAAATTACCAAAAGGAAGGTATACTGGTTAAATGTACATGGGTTATTTGTACACTGGTTATACATACACTGGTTATATGTACACTGGTTATACGTACACTGGTTATATGTACACTGGTTATACATACACTGGTTATATGTACACTGGTTATATGTACACTAGTTATACATACCGGTACACTGGTTATACATACACTGGTTATACGTACACTGGTTATATGTACACTGGTTATACATACACTGGTTATACATACACTGGTTATACGTACACTGGTTATATGTACACTGGTTATATGTACACTGGTTAGCCATCTGGTTCCCCCTTTGATGTGGTCCCCCCTCGACTACCAAAGGATGTTTTTCCTACACTGGGTCCTTCTATTCTTGCTATTGTGAATAGCAGTTTATCCTCAGGTGTGGTCCCAAAAACCTTTAAACATGCTTCTGTCCAGCCTCTCCTGAAAAAAACCTAACCTTGACCCCTCGGTGGTGTCCAACTTCCGAAATAAAATGTATTTCAGAGTATCAATTGGGGATGATTCTAAGATACAACTGCACCAATTTTTAGCTCAACATCTGTAAAACTCTTGTAAAAAAAAAAAAAAACTGTAACACTTGAAAATGAGTCCTTGACTCTGAGACTAACCTGTATGAATAAAGATTGAATAAAAAAAAAAACTCCTCATCACAGTCATTTTTGGATTTGCTAAGGATGATTAGCTGTAGCAGCCATCTTGAATTGGACTGACTCCAAAAATCATAGATGCACATCCACTGGTTTCTTTTAATTAAAATACAATCACTACTTTATGAGATATTTAGCTGAGACAGGCAAACACACACTCAAACAATTAGATGATTGCCCACTTTTCATGACAGCTGGTGAAAAATGTTTTACAAATCACAGACCATGTCATCCTCCATTTTGTTATACAGAAATATCACCTCTATGTTTTAGCATTTGGTGCAATTTAGTGATACCAGATAAATTTAAATACAAAGTATTTTCACCTTGAAAATAATTGGCATCCACTGCATATGCAATAATTATCATACGTAATGGATGTTTCACTCCTGTTAAAATCTTTTTTTTTTAAGTAGATCACAACACTACAAAGAACAACACAATTCATACTTATGACCAGATGTACAGTATTTTGTCTCGGTATGAGAAAGTCAGGATGATTTTTGTTTAACTGTCAGCTAACACTTTAGATTTTTTAGTCCCTGGTTTCAGAAAACAAAACTAAGAGCTTTGACAGTTCATGATGTTTGGGTGGAGACCTGGAGTGCATGAGAAAAATGCTAAAATAGAGACACCAATGGGTTAAGGAACTCAAAACCTTGTGTCAAGTTTCAGCACACAAAGGTATGGACCTCTGGTGATATTTGTTTCTTTTTCCTTGGGGAAGAGGGTGATCGCCTGTTTTCCAGATGGTAATGGTATGCAGTGCACTGGCAGCATTTCAACCTCCAGCTAGTCTTTGTATCAATTGTGTTTGCCGCAAAGTCTCTGATTTGCACACTGATCATGAAAATTGTTATTTTTTTATAAATTTGAGGGATTAATACATTAAACCCCAAGTCCGGCCAGTAACATTGAGAAGTGAAATCTTCATGTAGCAGAAAAGTGCCATAATAATGTTGTATGAAGTTTGACCTAGCTTGATAGAAATATTCACACTTTGACACACATCTGGCAAGCCATATAAATTGTTCACACTTTGTTCTGCTCTCCGCTTTGGGTGATAAGGATGGCTAAAAAAAAAAAAAAAAAAACTTGTTCTCAAGGACTAAAAGCAAAAAATGACATCAAAGCAAGCAATTTTATTCAAACTTTATTGACACAGGTTAGTCTCATTGAGTCACGAGGATTCATTTGCAAGAGAGACCTGTTTTAGACAGACAACATCTAAAGTTCAAACAACTATATACTGCAGTAAAATGCAATTAAAATAAAAGCACTGTAGTGTTATAAAACAATAAATTAAAGTGCCATATAAACCAAGGTAAAATACTAAAAACAATATTTTACCACGTTTTTTACATGGCAACTTGATTTATTGTTTTATAACGCTACTCTTAGTTTAATAGCATTTTACTGTAGTTTATTGTTGTCTGTACGTTGCATGCATTAACCAGCTGATAGAGATGTTGTTATTGTAAAAATTGGCAAATGTTTAAATATTGACTATATTCTGGTAACACAAGTTTAAATCCGTGTAGAAAATCAAAAAGTACTTTCATTAGGCTTTACTCTTGCTGGTGTTTTAGCTAGCATCATATTCATACTAGACCTTTATAACAATATTCATGCTATAATTGTCCATGACTATTCTAAGACTTCCATTATATCAAATTATGGACGGATGTCTAGTTCTACCAAGAGTTTCTTTACTGTAACATGTTATAAAGCAACAACTTGTCAGTATTTTCTTTATAAACCTTTTGCCTTCATGTACAAGCACTGGGAGGTTCCTCTGCTTTAAATCAACTGTGTAATAGAAAGGCAAACAAAATTCTGCCTGTCGCCCCTTTCGAGGGGTGTTCCATCCATGCTCATAAAATAAAATAGAATAGAAATAAACTTTATTGTTACGCAGTGAGGAAATGCAGCAAAGTGACAGGTAAATCAAACCGTGCAGAGTCACACAAAGGTGGAAAATACAACATCAGAAAAACACAATATGAATGAGACTTTACAGTAAGGACATATTTAGAGCACAAGTAAAAATTATGTGCTGTTGTTAAAAATAGCTCAGACTCAATGAAATGTACAACTAAGTAAGATCATTTAAAGAATGTGCGATATGTGTGTATTTTTTACAAAGACAAAAGAAAACACAACAGAATGCTGTGCAAGTGACAGCAGGGATGTAAACATTTATTGAGTTCATTGGGAGCGGTGTTTGGTATAAAGTCTAACAGCTGCTGGGAGGAAGGACCTGCAACAACACTAGGATGCAGCAGTCTGTTACTGAAGGAGTCCTCTAGCTCTGCAACAGCTTCATGCATTGGGTGGAAAACATTGTCCAACTGTGTTGTTATTTTTGCCAGAGTTCTTCTGTCTCCCACCACCTGCACTGGGTCAAGGGGACATCCTGATGAGCTGGCTTTCCTGATGAGCTTATCTAAACATCCATACATCCATTATCTTTACCCTCTTCTTCCTTTTCGGGTTGTGGGGGTCACTGGTGCCTATATCAAGCTATCACTGTGCGAGAGGTGGGGGACACCCGTTGCAAGTCCATTACAGGGACACATAGAGACAAACGAGACAAACAACCAGTGGTGAAGAAAGTACTTAAACACTGTACTTAATTAAAAGTTTAAACAGACTAAAATGTTCTCTAGTAAAAGTAGAAGTACCACATTAACATTTTTACTTAAGTAAAAGTAAATAAGTACTTGCTTTTAAAAATATTTAAAGTATTAAAATACTTACTGAATGTGTTACCTAATGCAATGGTCTACAATATCATTAAGTGTGTCTACCGTATGTACATTTTCTGTAATACATTAATAGTGTTGTTCCATTTTAATGAACAATGCTGCAGATAATGCATTTTTTTGTATTTTGTGACACAGTTCACACTTGGACTTGTGATTCTGTGCGTCACATTTTCAGGGATGACATGCAGAGTTAATTGCCATTAAGCAAAAATATGAAAGAGGAATGATTTTACCTTTGAAACTTTTTATTTATCAAAAAGCTAAACCTATGTGTCATTTTAACTGCAGTAAACACATTTTAAGTAAAACATGTCTGCTTGACAAAATAGAGCTCAATGACATTATACTATATATATATATATTATACTAGAATATAAATCATTGGTCCAGCTCTTCTTGAAGGCGGGTCTAATGTCACATGCCCACTTTGCAGTGATTCAATGGACCAACTCCCTTCTCACCATTGGTTACTTTCAAACTAACGAACAACAACAACAAAAAAAAAAAGAAAACGCAACATGAATGTAACTTGTAACACAATGCATTATAGAAATGTAGTGTGATACAACATACATATACTTAAATGTAGTGGAGCAATAGTCGAAAGTACCCATTTTTAACTGTACTTAAGTAAAGTACAGACATATGAAAATTTTACTTTACAGTAAGGAAGTACTTGTACTTAGTTACATCCCACCACTGCAAACAACCATTCTGTCACTCACACCTAGAGACAATAGTTAGTTACCAACCAGCCTGCACCTAAAAATAAATAGTAAATTAATCACAAAGCACATTTTATTAGAAATCACTACAAACTCATAAAACAAATCCTAATGATGCAAAAGGTAATTACAGAAGCCTCGTTATGTCAGCCTTGGAGCGATCCAACAACGCTCCGGCTGCCTGCTTTTAGGACGGCTGGTTTCTTACGGACATTGTTTCACATTGCTGCATGTGAGCTCTTCTCATCTTCAAATGTCCTGTGGGGCCAGAGGCTCATGCTGTGATGTGTGTGTCCTCTGTGGTATGGGATTTCAAGAATCTAATTTTCGCAACGAGCTATGACTTTGCAGCAAACAATCCAAACAAACAAAACTCTTAACCACACAGAGAGGTTCAAGTGTGATAGGAGCTCCTTGCACTGTTTCCGGAGCCTCTGGCCCTGGAATGCCCATGTGTAGACTGTGGTTTTGCTCTGTCTTGCGAGGAACTGTGAAAGCTTTCTGAGTATTTCTCATTGACATGATCAATACAGCTGTACAAGACAAAGCTTTAACACAAATCCAAGCCATGCATCAAGCCTCTTGGCCTTTTATCCGTCCTGTTTCTGTCGCTCAGCTCATCTCTCCTCATTACAAACGTGGTCTGCATGAGTCAGGCCCTTTCGTGATTGGTCAGAACATTGATTTCAATCATAACTGAACTTCCTCCAAACAAGCAGCTTGCGTTGTTCAGGATATATGAATAACAGCAACACTGAGTTGTGCACACACATTTCTTACAGCTGACGTCATGTTTTAGTTTAGTACTGGATGTGTCTGCAAGTATGTCCTACCAAGCACATACCAGGTTACTAGATGTTCAGCCTTTTTTTTTTCTTTTTTGTAATTATATTTGACCTTTTTCAAAAGAACATTTTATAACATGTAATGAGGAGAAATAAGTTATAGGATAGAAACAGGAAGAACAAAAGGTCAAAGGTGAATTAATACACTTTTATTTAAGGCAAATCTCAATACAGTTTTTAGATTTATGCTGATTTTGTTTTTAAACAGAATGCAAATACAACAAAAATAATTGTTAATTATTTTAGACAATTACAAAACCTTAGTTTCAAAGCTAAATTACTGATAGAAACAGGTTTTTCAAGTGAACGCCTGCTGAAGAAGAACACAATGCTTAATTATGCTTCCCAGCAGTTGTGCCTCGTTCTGTTTAAAACTGAACAAGGACTACAACTAGAATTTGAATGATAACAGCGTGAATGAACAATTGTTTTACATGTAATCATGTACCTTTGTTCAAAAATAATAATAATTGTGAGCCTCATTTTGCAAGTTTTCAGCCTAAGTAATCAAATCCCTATACCATGCTGAGAAAGTTTGCACGTTCAGTGCTAGAATTTTAATACATGCAAAACGAAGAGGAAAAAAGTATGTAAGAAATACATTTCAACACTTTCTAAAGAAAAGAGCCTCCTTTTCACAGAATGACAACTTCCTAAGGTTTTTAAGAAATGCCTGTGACATGCGTTCATCAAAATACCAGACATAAAATGCATCCCCTCCCTTTCCAACTATGAGCCTTCAGCTCTGTTCCAGCAGTCAGTTTTAGACATGAAGTGAACTTTTTGACGCCACTCCACCCCTCGCCAGCTTAGAGTTTATATCATTTGAAATCAGTTCATATGCTTTTAGCTACAATGAAAACTTGAATTAGAGCAAAGAAAAGGTTTTGACTTTGCTTTTATGTTGACAATTTGACATTGTGTCATTTCCACTTGGTTCAGTCATGCGTATGTGAATCAGTGTGGTGAGAGGGCAACTCCTGCTTCTGTTGGTGAGGTCATAGATTTGTTCTATGTTATGGAAAAAAACATCTCGCTTGCTCACCCTCTCACTCTCGGATTAACTTTTGAAGTTTGAAGTGAAATTGATCTTGGCTAACATCAAAACGGCTATAGCTAAATTTGTTTTATAACTGATGAGCTAAAATTACATGTAGTAGCGGAGAATGGTTTCTTACATATTTTAAGCTCTAACAGATTGCATGAGATTCTCTGTTATTATACATAATTATATCTAAGGTTAGACTAAAACAACTAAAACTCCATTATTTCACAACAAAGGCACATGCACCATCTGGCCTGAAAGGTGATGGTGAGTGGTATGCACTCCTTTGACCTTGGCCTTTAACTGCACAAAAAACTGTTAAAGTCATAGGCTTAAGTAATGACATTAAAGTTAGCATTAATAATCCTAATGTCCTCTGATGTTTCATCTGTTGTTTTTCAGCTAAGCTAAGAATTTTTTCTAAGTGTGAAATTAAGTCTGTTGCTGTTTTCCTCATATGGCTAGTTTAACTAAAGAACATTCATCCTATAGCCTCATCTCGTCATTAGACCATCTGTGCTGGTTGAATTCACTGCACAGAAAATTCCATGCAAACATAATGTCCCAGACCAACCTCTCAGATACCTTTAAAGCATGCTGAGAGCGTAAAATACCCAACCTGATGGCTAACATAAGCACATACCAGACTGATAAAAGACACTTAACTAACATTTTATTCTCCAATACTTACACTTCCTTAGTCTCCTGTTAAACTTTGAACAATTGGTCCTGATTGTTATTTTATGCTCTAACACTCTCTGTGTTGTTGCAAAACCCAGGGTACAGAAAGATTCAGGGAAACTTAAGGGTACAATAAAGAAAACATGAATGTATTAAATAAATGCAAAAACAAAGGCAGATGGGCAGCAAAACAGCCAAAATCAAGGAACACAGCTGGACAGGGCACGAGGAGCACAGAGGAACAGAGCATGATGGTTGTGGGAAGCACAATCCACAGACAAGGGGGAAACACAGATACGCTGAATTTAAAGAGACATTAAAGAGATGCACTGAAGAACACTTGGGGTGATTAGGATTGGGAACAGGTGAAGCAGGAGCTGGCAACATGAGGGAAGAAACACTGGGGAAGCTGGAAACACAAGTAAGTAGAATTAGCACAAAAATCTCAAAAATTGAGGAAGACAAAACATAACACACAGATTCTCACGTGCCCAGTCTTCTTTCAAACCATACGTATGTTGAACACGCACCGGATAAAGTTACATACAAACAGCTATGATTCCTCAGTCCAAGGGTTTTATGATTACAGAAATTACAGTTAAGTTTGATTCAATTAAAGAATACTTTATTAATCCCAGAGGGAAATAAAAATTTGTTGTAACTCATCCTGTTTCATTAAAGAGTTGTTCTAGATGCTGATGGCTGTAGGCAGGAAGGATCTCTTGTAGCGGTCAATGGATCTGAAGAAGCCTCTGACTGAAGACACTCTGTTGTTCCATGACAGTCTGATGAAGAGGATGCTGAGCGTTGTCTATAACCATCTTCATTTTATGAAGAATCCTTCTTTGTACAGTCATCTCTAAAGGTTCTAGAGGAGTCCCCAGAACTGAGCCAGGCTTCTTCATGAGCTTGATGATCTTTTTTAAGTAACTTGTTCTGGTGCTGCTACTCCAGCAGATGATGGCAGCAGAGATAGCACTCTCTACAACAGATTTATAGAAGATATGCAGCATCTTGCTGCAACCATTGAAGGACTGCAGCTTCCTCAAGAAGTACATTCTGCTCTGTCCCTTCTTGTTGACGGCTTCACTGTTGCATCTCAAGTCCAGTCTGCTGCCCATTTGAAATACCAACGTATTTGTACTTCTCCACCACCTCCACTTCTCCAATGATGGAAATAGGGTTGGACCTGTTCCTGTTTATCCTGACATCTATAATCATCTCCTTTGTATTGTTCACATTCAAGATGAGATGATTGTTTCCACATCATGCCACAAAGCGGTCCACCAGTTCCCTGTACTCAGCTTCTTGTCCATCTCTGATACACCCGACCACTGCAGAGTCATCTGAATATTTCTGCAGATGACAGGAGTCTGTTTTGTACTGGAAATCTGAGGTGTACAGAGTGAAAAGGAATGGTGAGAGTACAGTCCCCTGTGGTGCTCCTGACCACCTGGTTAGACACACAACCCTTCAGTCTCACAAACTGTGGTCTGTTGTTCAGGTAGTCTTTGATCCAGGTGATTGTTGAGACCTCCACCTGAGTCTTCTGGAGTTTCTGACACATTAAATCAGGCTGGATTGTGTTAAATGCACTGGAGAAATCAAAGAACATGACCCTCACAGTGCTGTCTGCCTTTTCTAGATGACAGTGAGTCTGCTGAAGCAGGTGTGTGATGACATCTTCAGCTCCAAGTCCACGCCGATAAGCAAACTGCAGTGGGTCCTGATATGTGCTTGTTTGTTTAGTCAGGTGGGCCAACAGAAGTCTTTCTAGGACCTTCATGATGTGGGCTGTCAGGGCAACAGGTCAATAGTCATTGAGGACTGATGGGTGAGGTTTCTTTGGTATCGGAATTGTAAGAATCTCACTGTCTGCAGCCCTGCTCCAAGATGGCCACCAATTAACAACAGTTGACGGCCATCCACATGATGAGGAACATCCCTATTTAAGGCTGCAGCCAAGTGTGACCCAACACTGGAGTATTGAGCCTTATTTGGTATTCATGCCTTCAGCCTGAAAACCTGAGAGTTTAGTGATTCAACTTACCTTGTTCTTTATGCCTGTAGTATCCTGCCTGCTTGAATCCTACCCTGTTGCCTTGCCTGCCGTCTGCCTGCCTGACCTGCCTTGCCTGCTCCATGCTTGCCAGACCTGTTGAGTTTCGGCCCTTCATCCACCTGCCAGACCTGCATCTCCCTTTCGTCTTGGTCCTTTACTCTGGAGTACCTCGAGGAAATCAACCCACTACGTCACCCGGCATCATCACCTGTGCTCCAGAGAACCTACATACAAATAATTACACTGTATGTAATAAACACTGTTACCTTTTACGTCTAAGTCTGCTTCGTTTCTGGTTTCGTACTAATCTGGGTTCCTCCAGTCATTACAGAAATGCTCCAGCCAAAACAGACCAGAGGCGAACAAACTCTGTCCGCCGTCCAGATGGAACACATAACAAAACTCGAGGAAATGCTGTAGCGAGTCCTAACACAACAAGAAGCGACAGGAAAACTTGAGAGAATTAGGAGGTATGGTTTTGTCTTTAAATAAAAGTTTTTACCTCCTCCACCTGCAGCTCCTGCCACACCTTCTACGAGCCATATCCCCAACACGACTCCTGAAGCCAGTTCATTGAACCTGCAGGTAATAACAAAACCTTCTGAGTTTTTCTCCAGAGACCCCAACCTGTGTAGAGGTTTTCTTCTTCAGTGTAAACTCACATTCAAGGCTGCCCCTCAGCTTTACATGTCAGATGCAGCTAAAGTCATCTATTTCACCAGCCAACTAAAGGGTAACGCACTTCGCTGGGCTTTGTCCTATTTGCATTTCTATGACCCTGAGTTTGTGTCCTTTAGTACCTTTTTGAAAGAGTTTTGGAGAATCTTTGCCTAGCCACTGAAGAGATCCAATGCCATAAAGCGGCTTCTTGGACTTCATCAGAGCAGCCATCCTGTCGCTGATTTCACCTTGGAGTTCCGCATTCTTGTGGCCCAGACTGGATGGAATGATCTCACTCTCCAAGGTACCTTTTTACATTCCCTGTCCGATCCCATTAAAGCCCAGACCATTGCATGGGACGAGTCTGAAAGTTTCAATGAGCTACTCTACCTAGTAGTGGCTATTGACTAGCGTTTCCGGGAGCAGAGAAGAAAGAAAGACTACAACTCCCATCGTCACTCCACTTCCAGGTCCACGACGTCATCAGGTGAGCCCCGTGCCTACAAAAACGCCTTCACAAACTACAACTCCCAAGGAGGCAAACCTTCTGGTCCACCTCCTCATCCTGTGGTATCATCAAAATGTGTTTTCCCCCCTCCTGTACATGAACCGATGCAAATCAGGCGTGCTTATTTATCTCCTAAGGAGAAGCAAAGATGCCGGGATGCTAACTCCTGCATTTACTGTGGGAATCCCAGTCATTACCTGGTCAGCTGTCCCTTTTGGGGAAACGAGAACGCCCACCAATAAGGAGAGAGAGAGAGAGATATTGGTGGGCACGTTTGCTCTCTCACCAGCCTGTCGGCTCATATTCCTCACACTTATTCCGATCCATCAGAATTGTCTGCCTGTTCCAGCATTGGTGGATTCAGGCGCAGAACAGAATTTAATTAGTTTTAACTTTGTCCAAAAACTTTCTCTACCCACTATAGAGATTCCTTCTGTCTCCATAGCTGGGGTTATAGGTGAGATTTTAGCCCAGATCACTCTTAAAACTACTAGGTTGCACTTAATCATTTCAGGAAATCATCATTAAAATAATTTTCTTTGTATTTGAATCCACTGCCCCTCAACGTATTTTGAGTTAGCCCTGGTTAAAAGAACATAATCCTGACATTAACTGGGAGTTGGGGAGGATCGAGAAATGGATCGATAATTGTTTAAAACGTTGTTTATATTCTGCTGTCTCCAACCAACCTGTGGTGCATAAACCATTGGAAGAGACTGATATCTACCATTCCCAGTGTCTATCATGATCTAGTGCCTGTGTTCAATAAACAAAGTGTCCTGTCATTACCACCTCACCGCCCTTACGACTGCGCTATCGACCTCCTCTCGGGGGCTGCACTCCCTCCAGCCGATATATAACCTGTCTGGTCCTGAGAGAGACCATATGAAAAAGTACATTGAAGAGTCTCTTGACTCTGGCATAATCCGCCCGTCTACCTCTCCAGTGGGGGCTGGGTTCTTCTTTGTGTCCAAGAAGGATGGAACCCTTCGTCCCTGCATAGACTACAGAGGTTTAAATAATATCACCATTAAAAATAAGTACCCCTTGCCTCTTATTGACTCCATTCACGAACAACTCCAGTCTGATACCATCTTTTCCAAGCTCGATCTCTGTAATGCACATATTTTGGTTCAGATAAAAGAGGGCGATGAATGGAAGGCTGCCTTCAGAACCCCACTAGGACATTTTGAATACCTAGTTATGCCGTTCGGGTTAACAAATGCTCCGGCAATATTCCAAGCTCTTATGAATGATGTGCTCAGGAATTTTATCGGTGACTTTGTCTTCGTCTACCTAGACGACATCCTTATTTATTCACATCATGAAAAGGAACACGTAAAGCAAGTCCGCACAGTACTCCAAAGACTCTATGAAAACCAGCTTTTCGTCAAGGGGGAAAAAATGTGAATTTCAAGTGTCCTCTGTATATTTTCTGGGATTTATTTTCGAGGGGGGTTGTTACAGGACTGACCCTGAAAAGACCTAGGCAGTGGAGGAATGGCCTGTTCCCGAGAATCGGAAACAATTCCAACACTTACTTGAGTTTGCCAATTTCTGCAGGCGATTTACAAAGGATTACAGTCGCATCGCCTCACCCATCTCGCAACTCACTTCAACCAACTGCACCTTCCGATGGACTCCCGAGGCTGACGCTGCATTTGGTAAGCTCAAAAAACTTTTTTCGTCTACCCCAGTTTTATGTCACCCAGATCCTAAACGCCAGTTCATCTTGGAAGTAGACGCCTCGGACTCTGGTGTGGGTGCTGTCTTCTTTCAGCGGTCACCTGATGACAATAAAATTAATCTGTGCACCTTCTTTTCTCAGCGTTTATCACAAGCTGAGAGAAACTACGATTTAGGCAATTGTGAACTGTTGGCAGTCAAGTTGGCTCTGGAGCAGTGGTGCCATTGGTTGGAGGGCACGACTACTTCTTTCCTGATTTGGACTGACCACAAAAATCTCACATAGCTTAAGACACTAAACACCCAACTCCCAAGCAGGCATGGTGGTCTCTCTTCAACCAGTTCAATTATGTTCTGACCTTCAGGCCCGGTTCCAAAAATGTCAAACCCAATGCTCTCTCTCAACAGTTTTCTCCCCCAGATGATCCAGAGACCGTGGAGAGCATCATTCCCCCAGCTTGTATCGTAGGGGCCCTCACCTGGTCCATCAAAAGAGAGGTCCTCGAGGCACAGAGAGACAAACCTGACACAGGCACTGGCCCCACTGGGAAACTTTTCATCCTTTTTGCCATGAGGTCCAAGGTACTCACTTGGTTACACTCTCATAAGCTTGCCTGTCACCCCGGTATTTCCCGCATGCTCGCTCTTGTCAAGTCCCACTTCAGGTGGCCTACTCTTAATCAGGACATTAAAGATTTTGTGTCAGCCTGTCCAACTTGCCCCAGGAATAAGATGGGCAACCAACCACCCGCCGGGCTCCTGCAACCTCTACCCACACCCAGCCATCCGTGGTCACACATATCCGTGGACTTTGTTGCAGGGCTGCCTCCATCTGAAGGTAATACCACTATCCTCACAGTCATCTACCACTTCTCCAAAGCAGCCCATTTCATTCCCCCGCCTAAGCTCCCCTCCCCCTTTGAGACGGCCCAAACACTTATCCAGCATGTTTTCTGCATCCATGGTATACCCTCAGACACAGTCTCTGACCGGGGCCAACAATTTGTCTCGTAGGTCTGGCAAAGCTTCTGCAAGACGTTGGAGGTAACCACCAGCCTTACATCCGGCTATCACCCACAATCCAATGGCCAGGCCAAGTGATGCAACCAAGAACTTGAGACCACTCTCTGGTGCGTTGTTGAACGTAACCCCTCGGCCTGGAGCCAACATTTGGTCTGGGTGGAATACGCCCACAATGCTCACAGGTCTTCGACAACAGGTGTGTCCCTGTTTGAGATCTCTCTTGGATGCATTCCCCCTCTGTTTCCCAGCCAGGAGGTTGACAACTCAGTCCCATCTGTCCAACACCATTTTTGCCATTGCCTATGCGTCTGGAATCAAACGAAGGCAGCCTTGATGCGTACGACAGTCCTAAACGAAAGGTTCACCGACTGACACCACTCCTCAGCACCGCTATATGAGGTGGGTCAAAAAGTGTTGCTTTCTACCAGGGACATCAACAACAAGGACACCCCAAGGAAGCTGACGGCCCCCTACTTTGGCCCATTCCCTATCAGCAAAATAATCAACCCGTCTGCAGTTCGCCTTCAGTTACCTACCTCCATGAAAAAACATCCTACATTCCATGTGTCACAAGTCAAGCCTGTTCCTGAGTCCCTTATGCCCGCCTGCTGACCTCCCTCCTCCCACCTAGTTGATCAATAACCACCTAGCCTTTACTGTCAGGACCATCTTGGACGTTTGTCGCTGAGGCCGTGGTTACCAGTACGTGGTTGACTGGGAAGGCTACGGCCCTGAAGAGAGGTTGTGGATCCCGTTTGTTCATCTTAGACCCCAGATTGATTTCCAGCTTCTTCAGAGCCCACCCCAAGAAACGCCACAGGTCGCCTGGGGGCGATTCTTAGGGGGCGGGGTGGGGATGCTGTAGGAGTCTCACTGTCTGCAGTCCTGCTCCAAAATGGCCACCAATTAACAACAGCTGACAGCCATCCATGTGATGAGGAACATCCCTATTTAAGGCTGCAGCCAAGTGTGACCCGGCGCTGCAGCATTGAGCCTTATTTGGTATTTATGCCTTCAGCCTGAGAACATGAGAGTTTAGTGATTTGACTTACCTTGTTCTTTATGCCCGTAGTATCCTGCCTGCTTGAATCCTATCCTGTTGCCTTGCCTGTCATCTGCCTGCACGACCTTCAGGACTCTGGGACTGACACCATCTGGACATACAGCCTTATTCCAGTTCAGTCTCTCCAGCTGCTTCCTCACCTGACATCTAGAGATGCAGAGGAGGGAGGCAAATGAGGTGTTAGTATCTTCTGATTTGGTTGGAGACCAACATGTAGAAGAAGAGTTCATGACCGAGGTGGTAGATAAAATATGTGAGGTATGACAGGACATCCTTGGGACAAAGGAGAGTGGTATGTCTGTTTGGCTGTGGGCAAAGAGGAGGATGCTGAGCTTGTTCCTGAACTGAACCTATTGAATAACGTGTTCAGTTCATTGTCTCTGTCCAGGTTCCCATCCTTCTGATCCTCCTTCTGCTTGAAGCCTGTGATTGTTTTCATCCCTGACCACACCTCTCTGATATTGTTCTGCTGGAGCTTGCTCTCCAGCTTCGTCGTGTACATCTCCTTGCTGTTTCTTATCTTGACTTTTAGTTGCTTCTGTGTACTCCTCAGTAATTCCCTGTCTCCCTCCCTGAAGGTTCTTTTTTTCTGGTTTAGCAGTTCCTTCAAGTCAGTGATGATCCAGGGTTTGTTATTGGGGAAGCATCTCACTCTTCTGGTGGGGCTGGTGTTGTTTACACAGAAGTTTATATAGTCAGTCACACACTCAGTCATGGTACTGATGTCCTCTCCATGTGGCTGGCACAGTGCATCCCAGTCTGTAGCCTCAAAACCCCGCAGGGCTTCTTCAGCTTCCATTGACCATTTCCTCACAGTTCTCTTTATTACAGGTTGCCTCTGAACAAGGGGTTTATAATTTGAGCAGAGAAACACAAGATTGTGATCTGATTTGCCAAGAGGGATCTTGCTTTAGTGATACATGAATCCTTGACATTTGCATAAAACAAGTCCAACATTTTGTTTCCTCTGGTAGAGCAGCTGACAAACTTTTGGAATGTCAGAAGTGTAGCAGAGAGTGAGGCATGAGTTAAATCCCCAGATATTGTAATAAATGCACTAGAGTTTTGTGTCTGTAGCTTAGCAACCTCAGAGCTGATGACATCACACACAGTCTCGACAACAGCATTGGGTGGAATGTAAACAGTTGCCAGAATAACACTGGTGAACTCTTGGCAAATAATATGGACAATTTAATGCTAACCGTTCAATATCTGGATTGCAGAGACGACACTTCACAGTAACATGTCCAGGACTACACCATATGTTTTTCATGTGGTGGTAAAGAGTGGGTCTCATTCAGATTATGTGATTTACAAGGCACACCTGTTCGTAGATCTTAGGAAAAAAAAAAAAAAAGCTTAGGACAGCTGAGACAGGCTTACAAATAAAAAAAAAACAGTTTACTAGTTTCAATTGTTATTTATAAAGACTTTTTAATTATTTTTTTTTATCCTATGAAAAAAGGAAAAAAAAAGGAACAAAACCCAGGAGCTGAGGTAAACGGAAGAAGGCCACCAAACCAGCACAGCCCCGGACCCCAGCAACTGGAAAAGAACACAAATTTAATAAAACGGCAACCACCAAACTAAGGCTAATTGAAAAGAAAATTTAAAACCAATTACAAATATAGTAACTGACCTAAAAAAGCTAAGTCTGGTCCTCTGGACATTCAAAAAACAAAACAAAACAAAACAAAAAAAAATTTGAAACATTTCGTCTTTTGTCCGAAAGACTTCCTCAGTCTGCGATGCTGTATTCAGCTCAGTCTTATAAATAGCACCCTCTCACAGTGGATCAACCAGT
>JARVGS010001166.1:28007965-28024852 GCA_031762315.1 Hypsolebias antenori | reverse complement strand
TGCCTTCATGAATCTGGTCTGCTTTGTGACGTCTAAAATTTATTTGCTTCATCCTTTTCAGCTCCACATTCTTTCTTATGCCTTCATTCCACTTTCTCTGTACATCTGTGCATGATTATATATATATATATATATATATATATAAGCTTGTACCTTCCACAGTATTGCAGCAGTGTGGCTGCATGATCTGCCTTGCCCTGCAATGCATGAACACCCTGCTGTTTGTATTTCACCTGTCACTGAAACCAAAACCCAGGCTTGGTGATGTGGATTTTTAAGACTTTGGCTGGGCTCTATGTTTGCCTTAAGGTAAATAAGATTGTGTCCCACCTCTCTTAACAAAACAGGGCCAACCTTGTTACTGTGAAGATACTGATAAGCTTCAGAGCTTTTCAGATTGCTCATCGCTTCGCCATCTGAAGCAACAGTCAACAAAGTAGCTAAATATGCTAGCTAAATATGCTAGTGTACGTTACTTTCGTCCACTTCTTCAACTCGTCCTCCCACCCCTCAATAGCTGTAGGTAGCGGTAAAACAATATCTCCACATCTGAGTTGTGATCATTCGTGTTCCCACCATATTTTATGACCTAAAACATCTGACGAAAACCAGTTAGCGCGTTGCCAGCTTGTAAAAAAAGTGCCGGTTCCGGTTTGCGGCGGAAGTGGTTCCCATATTTCGCGCAAGGTATCATGGGGGCTAGGAATAAGGTGGATAAGGCTTTTTGAATTTCAAGAAGAACTGGAGTTATGACACAGTAGTGGGCTTTATAATAGCAATACATTTTATTTGTATAGCACTTTTCTGAGAACTCAAAGACACTTTACAGGAATTCAAAACATATGAAATCCATTCAGCCTTTATTTATACAGATTAATCTCGTTGAGCCTCGGGGACTCATTTACAAGAGAGACCCGAAATCAGCAACACAACACATAAAACACATAAAAACACATAAAACACATAAAAAGGGCACATTTAAAGCAATTTGAAGCAGGTGGGTTTTGAGTTCTTTCTTAAAAGTGGAGAGATCGGAGCAGGCACGAAGCTGTTGGGGCAGTGAGTTCCAAGAGGGTGGGGGCAGCGCTGGAGGAGGCTCTGTCTCCCCAGTTTCGGAACTTGGTCCCACAGGGGAGAGACAGAAGGTTGGCATCAGAGGAGCGGGGGGGATCGAGAAGGGGTGTGGTGATGGAGTAGGTCGGTCAGGTATGGAGGGGCCAGATTATGTTTAGGCTTTGAATGTGATGAGGATTGAGGTGCTGAGTGACGGCGAGCAAATGGAGGATCTGCAGGACAGGAGTGATATGTTCTCAGGAGCAGGTGTGGGTGAGAAGGCGGGCAGCAGAGTTTTGAATATATTGCGGTTTGTTGAGAGTTTTGGATGGTGTACCGTACAAAATGGTATTGCAATACAGTAGTTGCTTCTGGATGTGACAAATGCATGGATTAGGATTTCAACAGTGGAGAAAGTGGGTGATGGGCGGAGTCATGCTATATCTTTGAGATGGAAGAATGCAGTCCATGTTATCTGTTTGACATGGATTTGAATGGAGTGGAGTGGAAAAGAATACCAAGGTAACAAATGATGGGGATGGAGTGAATGATGTCAAAGCTGAGGCAGACGTTTTGAGTGGACTTGGTAACACTGTGTGGACCAATGAGGAGTATGTCAGTTTGTGTACAACCTGTTGGTTACACCAACAAATAACGCTTTATTTTTTAATTAAGCTCAGCAACTTGGCCTTTGTTTAAAATGTGCATGTGTTTGGATGACTACTAAAAAAAAAAAACACGTCAACACTTCATGCTTAGAACACAATGTGGCAGAACGTCATCTGTTCATGTATACTTGACCAAAGATGGCTAAAAAAGGGGGCTCCTCTATGCAGCCATATAACTTCATTAGTATGATGAAAAAGGATTGTGGCACCTGGCAGTCAGCTTCTCACTTTTATATCCTCCTACCATCCCCCCCCCCTCTTTCAATCTCTTTTGAAAACAAAATAAAAACGAAATATTGGCAAGTGTAGTCTTCCTTTCCACATAAAAAGCGTAATCACACAGCCTCTCCCTGCATCGTAAAACCCTACTGTAAACACCGCCGACTACTTACTGCCTGAGCGTATAGAAAGTAGTGAAACTTGCGCCGCCTCGTGCTGTTCAGGACAGTGAAATGGAGAGATAATGAGATGGACCTGAGGAGGAGTGACAACTAAAAAGGAAGACATGGTTTCGCTGAAAGACTGGCCGTCGTTCATCCGTCTGTAAGCAGCGTGGTGTCCTCCGTCTCACCGCCTTTGGTTATTTTTACCAAAGTGTTGCTTCTTTGATCAATCTGACATCACAGAGAGGAAGATGGGCCCACAGTCATCGAGAGGGGGGGTGTTAATACGGGAACACAATTGACGGCTTGTCACTTTTTAGCTCCGAGGCAGAGCAGTTAGCTTGGTGTCGACGCGGGAGACGGTAGCATGCATTAACGCGGATATCTAAAGCTTTTTGGGTGTTAAATAAATAACAAGCGATGATGTAAATTGGTGTTTTCCTGGAGTTTGTGGCTGCTCCCGGGATGTATTTTTCATGTTGCGGCATTTTAGAGTGGTTTCGGAGTGCACGGTGTACAAATAATGAATTTAGCTCCTAAAAAACACGCACTAACACGTATTTGCTCCCCTGCACACACACACAGAAAGGGATTTGACTGTTTACCTGACCACAGGTGCACTGCAGCGTTAATGTGAGGCACATTTTCCCGCCCCCGTGTCCCTCTCTACAATTGCTCTCCACCCACCAGAATCCCAGGGAGGCGCCAGGGGCAACATCAGCCTATACCCATAAACTGGTAGAGACACAGTGGGAGAGGAACACTCATTGTTGGCTGACTGATCTCTGGTCTTACACTGACATGGCCCCATGTTCTCCAGATTTTTTTATTTTTTTCTGTCTGTTCGCTCGTGGTAAACACTTGCCTCTCATAACCAGCAGCTACTACCTCTGTGACACCGAGGCTGTCAACACAACGCTTTACCCACTCTGATCTTGACACTGCACAGAGCTGTGCCGTGCACAAGACACACACACACACGCGAGTGAGATGAACGTATAAATGTAATGGATGCACTCAAAGGCAGCTTAAATGCATATAAGAGTTGTTAAAACTGTGTTTATAGGAGACATTTGCATAGTGTTTAAATCACTTTCTGGCTCCTGCATTCCTTTTTTTTTTACACACACATAAGAAACTGCACTTTCCTCACCTAAATGCTCCTTCCTGTAAAATAAAAAAATAAAAAAAAGTTAAAAAGATGGTTGATTGAAGCAAAACAAGGAAGGTTGTTTTTGTATTTTGTATTTCGCCTTCATATTTCCCGTTTCAATAATTAATATGCATGAGCTTTATGGTCGCTTAAGATGTGATCAATTATTCATTAACAGCATGTTAATTGCATCCACAGTCGTGAATATTTAAGCAAACACTAAATCAATGGGGTCGAATGAGACGCAATATGGGCATTTTATAAGCTTAGCCAAAAAATGAGGAACAGCCGTAATGAAAATGGCAGAGAACAGATGAGGGGAAATGCAAAGAAAAGGACCATTTTAAAGGAGGGAGCTTATGTTTAGAATAGAGACAATATGAGAAATGCAAAGTTGTTGACTTTTAAGAGACTCAGCCTTTTTTTTTTTTGCTTTGTCTTTTCCTAATCTAAACGGAGAGGATGTAATCTTTCCATCTCTGTCCACTGTAGCCAGACTATTTTACGCTCAAAGCCTCCAGACTCTTTTGTCCTGGATCTTTGTGTGTTTCTGTGAAAGTGTGTGTGTCACAGTCATGTCTGGACAGTGACATTTCTCTGCCTGGATAACCATCGCGCCCTCTGTCCCGCTGTCCCTCCAGCCATGACGCAGGGTAATGTCACCTGTCAGTCTCAAACTCCTACTTACAACCACTGTCCTCCCCTCTCCCTCCTCCTTAAGTCCTTCACCCGGCCTCAAATAGAGCATCACCACCTCCACCTCACATCTGTGACTCCTTCTCTCCTCTTCTGGACCTCACCTGACAGACATGCCTCTTCCTTCCTCTTAAGCTTTTATCTTTTTCTCCACAACCTCATAAGATGTCTTATATCAAAATGGCAACCACACCCTATCACCCTCCATATATTCATCATCCTGCAACCCTGGAATATCGCACAGGAGCATATAGTAAATGGCAAAGTCAAGGGTGGGAAGCTGACTTTTTGTCTGAACCCCTGTTTTGCTCCGCGCCTGTTTTCAATTACTCTCACTGCTCTGGCAGGGTCGAAGTTTATGCATTATATGGGAATGTAATTGACTATAACTGCCCTCTTAACATTATCCAGGTGTACTGGCTGAGTGTGTGAGATTAGGCACTGGGTCCTGGCTTGTTATGAAGTGTGTGTGGACGGCCCATGTGTTTGTCTTGCTGCTGATGTATTTATATTCTTCTCCTGTGAGCCGCTGCCCCTTAGCACTACATTTAAATGTGCCATTTTCCTGCATGTGCCTGCACCTCTTCTCGGTCTGAACTGCTGGGAAGTTTTCATTGTGCATCTGCCACGATAAGAATGAAAGGCAAAGTAAAAGAAGAACAAAACAAAATAAATAAATAAATAAATAAATAAAGCCGGATGCAGATATAGCCAGCTTCAAGGAGGCTGACTTTACAAGAATAAAGTCAAAAAGGGTCCATTCACATGGCTGACATGCTGTGATTTGTATGTATAGCAGCGTGCAGCCTGCGGGGCACTAGCCCGGGGGCTAGCACACACAAACACACACATCCAGAACAGCAGACAAGCACAGAGAAAGGCAGCAGAGGCAAATGGGTGTGAGTTTTATGTGCGTAAAAAGGAGCATCAACAGGCTGTCAATCAAGCCCGAGCCACTGCTTGTCACTCCCCAACAGACTGGGCTCTTTTGGGGGTGGGGGGTGGGGGGTAGGAATGGGACACCGCGGGACCCTAAGGAAGGCAGCACTGGAGGAGGCGATTGTCTGTCTGTCTCAGCGACTCGAGCTTGATTTGATATTTGATACCGAGCATGTGGCATTTGAATGCAAATCTATTTTGATTGTCTCAGCATCTGATAGGGTTAAGAGGAGCCTATAGGGGATGTGCATGTATGTGTGTGTACCAGAGTGCTGGCTGGGGACGCGGACACATGGAGTAAAAAAAAAAAAAAAAAGAAAAAGGAATTATTCAGATGGATTGCATTACACACCAATTCACTCGCATCTGGGTTTTGTTCCTCTCAGAGCAATATAAGTATATTTAATCAGTTTAATATAAAAGGGTCAGCTGTGAAATGCCTTGTGCCGGTTTGAGCAGTGCATGCGGCTCTACGACGTTAGCTTGTGTGACTTTTACCTGCAAAACACTACATTTTTGAGAAGTAGCTAGAAGAACAGATTGATAAAAGTTGGTACTTCTGCAAAATGAAACTCCAAAGCTCAGCCCTCCCCCTCCACTACCAATTACAGCAGTGACTTCTGAAATGCCATAATACCCATTAATTACCAGGCTGCTATTTTCTCACTGATTTGGCTAATTAGTCTGCAAGGCTCCACACTATTTGCAACATTGTTATTGGGTTGGAGTCACATAAACGCCCTCAAATGCACACACCGGAGCTGTGCAAATACAAGCCTCACAACTGGAGAAAGCATTGCACGCAGCAGTTTCAACACAGCTGAGCGAAGCTAATTTAGGCGAGCGCGTCATGAGATTTTGCTAGCAGGAGAGTGCAGCATGAGCAAGAAGCTGAAGAAAGAGGGCGTCGATGAGGGGTTATAGACACACTCCACCCACTTCCTGCTCCTCTTAGCTTCACAGCCCTGTCCTCCTGTAATGACCTGGCAGTGAGTGCAACCCTCTCTCTCTCTCTCTGCTTTGACAGTCCATCAGTGTCTCGGACCGGACCGACAGGCCACTGACACAGCACCACGAGGCCGGGAAACCTCTTCAATCACTTCCTCACTTTTCCCTGTCTGTCAGGCAGCAGCGAGGCGTGATTGATCTGCTGCTCCTCCACGGCAATAAAAAGCAAAGAAGTTGTGTTGGAGTAAAATCGGAGGGTCTGTTTTGCGCGACAACCACTTTTATAAGTTTATTAATCGTCGTCGTCAGTGTCTCCGCCGTGTTGTTCTGCGAGTGTGTTCCCGCTCCTCGCAGCTCGCTGAACTTCATAAGTGTCCCATCACCACTTTAATCAAATTACTTATGAACCAAAATTGACAGTTTTCATTAATTATAAAGGATTATTCTAATTGCGATTCAAATTTATTCATTTAGAACAGAAGGCATTCAGTAATGTTTCGGGAAATTTGCATATTAAATGGAGAGGGGAGGCCATTAGCTATGCTAATACATGCATGGTTCCTTATTTTGTGATTGGTGGACCATATGTAGCAGGCTGGGGGTGTGCAGGTGAGGAATCTAGAAAGAGCTGTAATATGTTTGATAAACACAGAGGAACGCAAGGCCAGAACATGTGCCGTCAACGTGTATGCGCTTGAGCACACTCGCACACACCCCGCAGGAGGCTTTTTGTTCAGAATCAGTCTTCCTCTTGTCTCACATTCTTCCTCGTCTCTCTGCTTCCATATTCCTCCCTCAAGACCCATCGGCGGGAGCAACGTATCGCCCAGGAACAAACGTGGCACACTAATTAAGTTTCTGATTTCTGATCCCGCTGCATTTAGAAACATAACCTTGAGACGGCGTGTGTAGTCACAGTCACAGTTATGATTTAATACGGTGCTTAAATGGAACGAAAAGAAAGAACTTTTGCGAGCGGCACATTCATCCCCACAATGTATGGGGCCGGTCCAGGGCTGACACGATGCTCTTTATCAAGCTATATATAGTCGATGCATTATGCATTAAGTTTAACACGTGCTTAAATCAACACAATTCGATGTAAATGCATCAGTCTTCAACTAAAGCAGAAAGGAGAGCAGTTAGGGTACATAAATGACTGTGCGGGGAGGTACACCACCAGACACAATTATACACACGCTCACTTTCTCACGGTCACACACACC
The DNA here is from genome assembly GCA_031762315.1 of Hypsolebias antenori. NCBI lineage: Eukaryota > Metazoa > Chordata > Actinopteri > Cyprinodontiformes > Rivulidae > Hypsolebias > Hypsolebias antenori. The sequence goes on along the minus strand of JARVGS010001166.1, from coordinate 28,017,786 downwards.
CTTCGGCTGTGCAGCGGTGTCTACCTGGCCGATGACAGGGCCATTACTCACTGGTCATTCCCACGAGGGCAGAGTTTGGGGCTGGACAGGGTATAGCACAACGTCCCGGCATGGCAGGACAGAGCTGAGGTGAGAGGTACCAGGACCCTTCATTACTCTTGTGGTCTGGGGGCCTGGAGCCTCTCTCCTTCCCTCTCTTTGTCTTTGTCTCCATCAGATTAATGGGCTAGGCACGACCGAGGAAGTGTTTCAATCAGCACTGCCTGCCAAGATTGTCCATCACTCAGACAGCCTCTTATTCATCATGGCTTTGATACAGGGACACACACTCTCACATGCACAGATGTTTATTGCTTTTTATTCCTGTTGGTTTGAGGTAAAGTTCAGGGTTTTGGTAGCTGTGACATCAGGCTACAAGTTGTTGAAGCAAATGTTCCTTTTATCCGTCACTTCACCCAGTGGAGATGGAGCTCATTGCTCGACTTCCTCAGCTTCCAGGACGATATCTCAGTTGAATTTTGAATGATCCTTTTTGGATGAAATGGATGAAACACAATTGGTTAAGTGTCTCTGGGACTTCTGTCCCCAAGCTGAGACCGGATCTTCAGCTCCAGGGGGCAAGACGAGAACGAAGGAACGATCCCTCCCAAGTGGCGCTTCTCCTTCTCCCCCGAGCAGTGACGATTCGCCTCCCTCTCTCCACGACCGAGCGGCTCCCTCCTCCAGGGTCCATTTGTTCTGAGAAATATTTAACGACGAGGCAAATCCAGCTGACAGGACATGCACAAGCATCGAGGATACGAAGAGGAGGAAGGGATGATGTGCATGGAGTGAGCTGGGAATGAATTTTTCAACGCATTGAGATGTTCTATTTGAATAAATCATGACACTTAAGATAGACATGAGGGTAGACATAGAGGTGGCCGAGCACTACTTTGTGGAGGGATGAAGTGAAGTGTCTACTGGTTCCTTCTTTGTCCACTTTAGACTTTCAGAGGATTCAAATTTTATCTTCAGTATTTGTTATTTCTAATAAAGCCAAATCTCCGCTTCTATATGAATGTGTTATGGGATGGTATAAACTGGGTCTGTTACAGTCTGGTGTCCAAAATTGAGGACCAGACCCAGAGACAGACCTGGTTCTGGATTATTAATGTCCCCGCAACTGTGGAGCCAGGCCTCCTCCCCCCCACCCAGTGCCCCACTGCACCCCTGGGGTCAGCCTGCGTGGCTCCTGGTGCAAGGCCCTGCTCATAAATCTCCCTAAATTAGTGTGTGTTTGTGTGCGAGTGTGTGCCTCTGGGCCTAAACATACACTGCAGGCCGGGGAGACAGGTCACCACAAAAAAAACAAGCCAGTCAGACTCTCGGTTGAAGTGTCAGTGATGCATGGCGGAAAAAGGGCGAAGGAAAGAGCGGCGCGGAACAAAAAGAAAACGAGTACACGAGGTGGAGGTAAAGAAAATACACAAAGCAAGAGCTTGAAGATGCTTTCTTCAGACCTCACGTTCAGTTGTTGCATCTATTCCCCCTTCATGTCGTAGATTTAGACACACTGACAAATTTTGACGCCTAATCTGAGCTTGCATTCGACTTCATCGGCATCGATTTTCCGCACACATCTTAACGCCTAATCGCCAAAGTGCAGGATCTCCCATCCTACTACCTGCCTAGATTAGTTCAACATGTCCCACGGTGCTAACAGGCATGGGGAAGTGCTGTTGTGTCACTTAGTTAACCCCCAAGACAAATGGCTCCCCTCCGGAGCACAGTGAATTACACACCTCATGAAGCATATTAGGAGCCAGACACAGTGTGTCTCTTGCAGAGATGATCTGTGCTGCAGAAATGGATGGAGGGGGAAAAGGGGGCTGAGTTACAGCATCATCTGCAGCACAGCGCAAAGACAGAATGAGCCGAATAAGAAAGAAACGACACAAAGAAAGTTACAAATGGCTGAAAGCACGAACCACCAAGAACTGCGGAGGGAAATAACACAACAGCTTCAAAGTTATCACTGTTAAGTTTGACAAGGAAAACAACTCCTTACCTCATTTGCGAGTAATGCGAGAAAATTATTAGAAAATATAACAGAATTGTCCCTCGGAGGCTTCCTTAGTGTTGGCTAATCTCTCAGACAATCTTTATCGCCACAGTAATATTGTTTAGATGCTACAGGGATTACTTAAAAGTTGTGTTATAATTGCTTTCTTGGTTTTGTTTTTTATGGGCAGGGGGTGATTTTGTGTTTAATTGCTCCAAAGTGACAAATAATGCCCGTTATGATATGATGAAAGCGCAAGATCATTAAATTACCCCGGCAACTGGCGACGCGTGTTTATTCGTCGGTTTGTTCGCTTTAACAAATTTACACCACGAGGCTATAGACGAGGCCAAGCAGTTATTTACACAAATTCACTTCCCACTGCCATTTCTGAATTTGGGGGTAATTATGTGAAAGCAAAAATGGTTTTATTTCATTTAATCCGCCGGTGCAGCAATTTGCACGAGTAATATTAGTGAGTGTGGAGCCTGCACATTTGGAGCAGCTGGAAAATGGTAGAAAAGCAATAAAGGAAACAAGGATCAATGCAGGAGAAAGCAGCAGCAAACTAGAAGAAAATACTTTCAGAGGAAACTGTTTAAATTATGAGGTATATTTATGATATGAAAACAAATATATGTTTTCAGCAAAAAAACAAATCTATTCATATTTTATCCAGTCATTTAATCTTAAAAATACATTTTGTTTCACTGTGTAATCACCTAAAAGTTGTTTTAAAACATTTCCTACTTCACAACAGAAAAATATAATGAAAGAAAAATGTAAACATGAGTGGATGCTTATTACCATGTCACAGCTTTAAAAGGTCTAACAGGTCACTCTTTTTGTTTTTGTTGACACTTTATACGATGCATCTGTGCATTTACTCAGTAAAGTTACCCTGTCAAGTCCAGAATTGAATTAAAAATCTTACTTCTAACCTACAAAGCTCTCAAAAACCTAGCTCCATCTTATATTCAAGACCTTATTGTTCCATATTCGCTCTCAGACTGCAGGTTTACTCGTGGTTCCTAGAGTTTCCAAAAGCAGAATGGGAGGAAGCTCTTACTGTTATCAGGCTCCTCTCTTGTGGAACCAACTTCCAGTTTCTGTCCATGAGGCTGACTCATTGTCCAGTTTTAAGACTTCACTTTTTGACAAATCCTATAGTTAAGTTTGGTTTGTTTTGTTGCAATAAACTAACACTTCTAGAGGACAAACTGACCTCATTTCTTAAAATGAACTGTTACAAAGGAATAATTTGCATTTGAAATTACTTTTATCTTAATATGTGATTCTTGACCTGCCATTGTGTATCTGTTCCTCCTTCCTGTCCTCTCAATTTTAGCGCTATATGTATATAAACTCAACTGAATTGAATTGAATTGAATTAAATCAATGACTGTAGCAGCAAAAAAAATGTCATTGACATTTTCATGCTCATTTGTTTATTCTGTCTAGCAGACATTATAAACTAAAACATGATTTTCAGGCACAAGTACAGTGAAACAGTAGTTCACTAGTTTCTTATTGTCACTTGATTAAAAAAGTCCTTGTTAAGCCACAGTCTTAGTTTCGTTGATTTGGGTTTGATGATGTTTGGACTTGACCCTTTCACTTCAGTTTAATCAGTGCAATTAGAAGTGAATGAACTCTATAAAACAGTGATCTTTTGAACTTAATATTCATTTTAAGATTACCAGTGTGGCTCACACTGTTGCTCATAAATTGCCTTATTTTTTTCAGCTCCAAAAATAAGCACAGGCTGTCAGATCAAAATAACTCCTTAAATCAGCATCCATTCATTACCTTTCCCCGCTTCTTCCTTTTGGGTCACAGGGGGTGACTGGTACCCATATCCAGCCATCACTGTGCAAGAGGCGGGGGACACCCAGCCTCCAGTCCATCACAGGGACATATAGACAAACAAGACAAACAACCATTCATTCTCTCACACACCTAGAGACAATTTAGAGTTACCAATCAGCCTAACATGCATGTTTTTGGTCTGTGGGAGGAAATCGGAGTACCCCGAGAAAACCCACGCATGCACGGAGAAAACATGCAAACTCCATCCAAAAAGGTCCTGGGCCGAGATTTGAACTGGTGACTGCTGAGAGGCAATAGCTCTATCAACTGCTGCACCGTGCCGCCCCTTAATGCAACAGTTCATATATTTTTTTAAGTGAAATTCTCTGGAAATGTTTTAAAGATAATATCTGATGCCCATAGCACTTTGGACAACCTGCATTTAAAGAAATATTTATTTCTGACTGAATATTGTGCTAATAGCTAGTCTGAATGGGACAAAGACCCAAAGGGAATTGCTGGTATCACTAAACAACTCCATCTCCAACATTTTGTGGCGGCATTGCTATTTTATACACATTTACATCACTGTCAGTCTCACAGTTCACAAATATTGAGATCAAATGTCATCGTTATTAGCAAGCAAAAATAGCAACAGCAGCAATAATCCATCCATCTATATATCCATCGATTTTCTTTCACCAGCGTTAAGTAATTAGTTGTAGTGTTTCTGTTGTAGTTTTCGCACAAAACACTAAAAAAATTAAGGTTCAAGTTTAATTAAAACTACAGCAATTGTCGTTTTGACCCTGGTCAGGTTAGCTTTGAGCTTGTGAATATGATCAGAAAAAGCTATTTGTCCAAAATGAGGTAGTTAAAACATTTATCTACAAGTAAGATACTAAGTGTTCATATCCTTTTACAGCACTCCAATTCAAAAAGGCTGAATTATCTCTAGAGTTCAAATCCAGTAGAAAATGTTGTAGACGATGGCTTTAGCATCAGAAAAGGAAGCCGAGACAAAGCACAAAATCAGTGATAGTGCAAAAATTTTAATCCGCTTGTGTGACCTCCAAGCTCCAATCGACATGCATTACAAATCCAGTCCGGTTTCACAACAGGTTCATCAATAGTTTGTCAAACTGACCAAGAGTTGGAAAACAACACACATTTTACAGTGCAGTGATTCTCACTTGGGAGTTTTTGCACCACATGGTTAGCATACAATCAAACAACCAACTTTTTTTATTTGTATTTATTAATCAAAAACAACCTAGTTATATGGAATAAAACAGAGCAAGTGACAGAATCACTGACATTCTTCATCTATCTGCTCATATTTACCAGTCAGCTGTCAGTCAGATTATCCATAAATCTGTATGGTAATCTCTCTATTACATACTGTATCAACACACATTGCTCTTTATCCACCCTGCTTCCACTCTAGCACACACACCACACACACACACACACACACACACACATACTGTGTTGTGGTGATCCCAGCTCTGAGCAGACAAATCAGCTCTGCTGTTTTGTAACGTTTCCATGCGGCGGACACCTTTAGTCATGTAAATAATGAATCAGATGATCCCTCACACCGTGCATGCAGGAGACGAGCTGTCACAGCTGTTGACTTTCTGCACCCCGTCTCAGATTTATTTGAACACTACCTCCTTATTCTTCCTCCAAATTCTAATATTTGACCTTCTGATTTGGTTGCCTCTGACTGAAGTAACCCAAACTTCCTTGCTTTCATGTATCCATCATCCATCTATCATGGAGATCTCAGTGGAGGGCTGTTGAGAGGAGGGGCCCGAAGGGGAATCAATGAATTAAACACGAGGTGGAGGAAGGTGGAGTGTGTCGGACAAGTGGATGTAGTCCACAGCTGTCTGTAAGGCTGCTCTCTGACCTTGAGGAGATAAGAAAGTTGGGAGACCCTTAGTCCGTGGGGGTCTAACAGCACAGTGGAAAAACCTCCATCTCTCCGCTTCATGAATTATTGAGATATTGGCCTACAGCCTCTAAAATATACAGGAGGGTGGTCTGTCTCCCTGTTCGGGTTTCACATCCCGTCTTCCTTGTCTATCTTTCTATCAGGTTCTTTTTGCACATCGTGCCTCTTTTCGCTCTCTCCAAGTTCGGATCATAAATCAGGGGGTAAAAAGCCCAAAGGGGAGCGAGAGAGAAGAAAACAATGTTTCAGAGAAAGAGTTAGTTATTGAGATCAGACGAGGTGTTTTCTCTCCTTCTTTACTCGAGGAGGAGCATCCACCACTAAGCAGCTGTCATGCATTTAAAAGTCGTCAGGGATGAATCCACGAGTTCTTGTGTTACATCAGACGCTTGTAATGCACCCAGCAGTTTATAGGCCGGCCTTCCAAATGAGACACAACTCTGCTCTGTCCATTTATCTTCTTCCCCCCTTTTTCTCTCTTTTTTTGTCTGGATGAAGCAATTGTACAAGGCTGCAGCTTGCAGTGTGTTTCACTTGACACGTTGCTATGTGTGTGTATATGTGTGTGAGTGCACATGCACTATCATATCCGAGCTGGCTGGCTCCAAACGCGCTGCCCAGTGCAGAATCGTAGCCATAACAAATGAACAGTGGGGAGAAAATAAGACATATGAAAGAAAAGCTGAGCAAAGGAGTGATTCTCTCCGTGGCTGCCGGAGATCTGTGTTGTAAGCAGTTGCAGCTGTCAGCACTTCTTTGAGCTTCCTCAAAGGGAGGAGGAGGAGAAGGAGGGCCGGGTAGTGGGCGGGAAATTTAGTTTTACACCCTCCACCCCAAACAATTTTTATTTTATTTTATTTTTTTTTGGGGGGGGGGGCGGTATTTTGTTAGCTAACTGCTTGGAAGGTGTTACCCGGCAGAGGTGGAAGTAACGAATTACAAACACTCACATCACTGTAATTAAGTAGATTTTTTGGGTACTTGTACTTTTATTAGTATTTCTCTCAAGTGTGTAATTTTACTCATGCTTAAGTACAATTTAGACCATGTAATCTACTTCACTACTATTAAAATACTAAGTCGCTACTGAGTGCAGCAACTATTTGAATTAAAATTCAAACCTTTCGTCTGCATCTTTGTCGTCAATAAGGCTGTCAGATCGCAAAAGTGCCAATTGCCTATGATGTAAGCAAAGGACAACGCCGTAGAGTAGAGAGCCATTTATGGACCAAAGATTTGGAGAAGAAGCCAAAATGGAGACAGAGGACAACACTGTCAACAGAGAAAATGACGAGGAAAAGGCTGAGGACGAGTGGCCGTGAGGACGAAAAGTAGACCGGTCCATATACAAACTTTGTTTGATCTCTGCGGTGATAGCACCTTACAAGCCTTAGCATCTAATCTCAAAAAACATATTGTGGTATACGAGGTGCTGTTTTATTGTTTGTATGTGTGAGTTAGTAGTTTGGCTAAGTATGCAAAGATCTTTGATGTTGTCACTGCCGTCAGTTTCCCCGGTACTAAAATAAGACGGAGCTCCATGAGCGTCTGAGCTTTGAACGTAGCTGTTATCTACAGTAAATCAAACTGAATGTCTTCTATTGACAACACAATAAAACATCGAGTGGTTAAAAAGTAATTAATACGTTGAGTAGTTTTTGAAAAGAGTACTTTCTACTTTTACTTAAGCATTCTTATATCACCAGTATTTTTACTTGTAATTGAGTACAATTTAAGCAGTGTAACAGTACTTGTTAATGATTATAAATTTTCAGTACGCTTTCCACCTGTGGCGGCCGGGTTACAACGCTCTGTTTTATAAAGAGACATGTCCTCACATGATTTACACTTTCTTGTGAATCTTACATTTGTAAAGTTGGATTTTCTTTAAAAACAATATTTTCCATGTGACATGAATTAAATTTTTACCTTTGAAAGGCCGCTTCAGCAGTCGTGAATTCGCTGTGCAAAAATCCTGTTAATCAGAAAACAGCAGCCGGAGGCACTACGGCATTGACTTAAGGGCAATGAGTGGCGATTACAGTAGAGTGGAGGCTGAATGAGAGAAAACTACAAAATGGTGGTACCTGTCCTAATAATTTTTTTTAGTCTTTAACTTTTTCACAACAACATTAATACAGTGATATTATTGTACAATGGACAATCATGTATCTTGTACAATTTTTTTTCATCCAGTACCTATATTATGGACTGTACGTCCAGAAACCGTGATAGAGCAAGTCCGCAGAAGTCGAACCGTGTAGTAGCGAGGGACTAATGTACATACATTGACATTTTTCTCTTTAGTAAATGTGTAGTGTACATATTTTCTGTCCCATGACTAAAACAACAACACCAAAGAAAACTTTTAATGCAATGAATAATTATGCAGTTAACTTACCAGTCATGTTTAAAATCATCAAATTACATTTTTTTTTAATTAACCATGTTTCTAGTATAAAATCAGTGTTTTCTTTATTCTGACTTATTGTTTGTTAATATAACTATTGGATAAGACTGGATGGTTATTATAATCTATGATAATTTATTAGCTCCTTCAGTTCCACAATGGTGTTACATCATTTCAATACCCTAATTTGATTATGGATTTTATGCATGTATTGTGGCTGGGAATGCCAAAATAAGAGGTTTGTGTTAGTAAGCACATATAAAAGTGTCTGAATTGTCTGTTAATCCACTTTAGGATTGAGTTTAAACATATTTATGGATGTGACTATAAAAAGTAGCTGTATTTTGTCACATTTATGGAAAAATAATCAACTTAGTCACAAAGAAGCTTGTTCAAACCCTGCAGTTGGTTTATTCTGAAATATGGACTTTGTTTTATTTTTTTAGACACTTTATCTTTTGTTTCTTGAGTGCAGAAAGCCAAGCTCGGTCCAGGTAAGAAGGTGATTACAGAGACGGACAACGGCCGCTCCAGCAACCTCCCGTCCAACAGCTTGAATCAGGTCAAACTCAGCGACTTCAGCTTTCTGGCTGTGCTGGGAAAAGGCAGCTTTGGCAAGGTTTGAAAGCAGGAAATGGTTCAAAATATATAAAATAGATAGCTATCCAACATTCCTCCTACTTCTCTGTTGTTGTTTTTTTTTTTTATATATACAAAGGTCATGCTTGCTGAGATGAAGGGTACAGAAGAGCTTTACGCGATTAAAATCCTGAAGAAGGATGTGGTGATCCAGGACGATGATGTCGAATGCACAATGGTGGAGAAGAGAGTCCTGGCCCAGCAGGACAAGCCCCCTTTTCTCACACAACTCCACTCATGCTTCCAGACTGTGGTAGGTAAAACATGCCTGTGGATATTCATCTGAACATGTATCTTCCTTTTCGGTCAGCTTGCATTAAATCAGAAAGGGCCTCTGAGCCAAACAGCTTAGTCATAAATTGCTGCAGAGGGCAGTAGAGGACAAATGCGAAGGAAAACAAAAGCAAGATGGAAACAAACATCCTCATTTATAAGGTTCAGAAACACGAGTGTACATGGGTTTGTACAAGATTTTAGGTTTATATACTCATGCACGTGCAAATAACCTTTAGGTCATGTCATTGCCATGGAACCAGGACTACATGCAGTGAGAGGTTGCAGTTAATACAGTAGCAGTTCATATCTAATCATCGTGCAACTCATATTCTGGCAGAACATCAAAGAAACCTTGTTACACAGACAATAACCTTAAACTGTTATCAGTGAGCCAACAAAGTTTAGTCAGGTCATCTGGACGGTTTCTTTTTTTGCTGAAACATATCATTCTTTATCCAGAGGACTTCATCATCATCATTTGTACCTGGATTATTGAGCATGAACTTTGAGGCTTTGATATTAGTAGAGATTAGTAATTAGTAGAGTCATATAAAACTGAAAGTTTTTGAACTCATAAAAATAAAAATGTTGATACAGGCTGTCCTCGACCTACGAACGGGTTCCAGACCTAAGGACCGTTCGTAGGTCGATCCGTTCGTAGCTCGAAACCGAAAGTAAAAGGG
>JARVGS010001166.1:27832399-27844664 GCA_031762315.1 Hypsolebias antenori | reverse complement strand
CCATCTCCACATCATTGCATTCAGTTTTTATTCACAATTTGTTTAGTGTCCCAACTTTTTTGGAATCTGGTTTGTACCTGGATTATTGGGCATGAATTAGGATACTTCCTGAGGAGTCTTTGGTGGACCGCAGGATCCAAGTACTGTATAAAGGAGACCCATCTGTTTTCATTAGGTAATAAACACACTGATACAGATAGGGATAAATTTATTTTATTTTATTTTATTTGAGGGGGATATGCCAATATTCATAGGTTTGTGAGGGAGTGGTGGTTACAGAATTCAATTCAATTCAGTTCCGTTTATTTATATAGTGCCAAATCACAACAAAGTTGTGTCAGGGCACTTTATAGGAACATTCACATACATAGAAAAGCCAATTAGTAAAGTTCTCTATCCAAGGAAGCCAGCAGACATGTTGAATCTTCACTTCATTGCAGTCTCCTATTCTGAGCAAGCACAAAGGCAACAGTGGAAAGAAAAATCTCTTTTTTTTAAAGGAAGAAACCTTCAGCATAACCAGGCTCAGGACAAGCAGCCATCTGCTTTGACTGGCTGGGTTTGAGAGGAACAGGAAGGAGAGACAAATGAACACAGAATGGCAGGTCCAGGTGTAGGTGCAGGTGTACCTGAAAGACAAAAACACATTAAGGATAGATAAACATTATTACAAATACAAAACAGGTTAAGCAGAGTAAGTAAAGACAGTAGCAGAGTGAAGAAATGTGGTCTATAGCATCATAACTAAGCGATAGCTCAGGAAACCCAAGCCAACCCTAACAATAGGATTTAACAAAAAGTAAAGGCTTAAGACTAATCTTAAAATAGGCAATGTGTCAGCATCGCAGACAGTATCTGGAAATTGGTTCCACAAGAGATGAGCCTGATAACTGAAAGATATTCCTCCCATTCTGCTTTTGGAAACTCTAGGAACCACAAGTAAACCTGCAGAGAAGGCAAGCCTGTGATTGAGAGGTGGCTGTCAAGTCCCATGACCTGATATAACAAATGAAAGTTGGAAACATCTGCCTCTACCCTCATTTGCTCCACAGTGAGGCCTTGAGCAAAGCCCTTAACACCCCCATCTGTTTCTCTGGGCACCCTAAATAGCAGCCCTCTGCTCCACACATAGGCTGCGGTAGCTCGGTGGTTGTGTCAGGAAGGAACAACTACCAAATCTTAGTGCGAGTTATTTCGCTGTGGTGACCTCTGAGAAACGGAGCAATGGAATGGAAAAACATCACAAGTCTGTATTTTATGTGAATGTTCCTTCTTCCCACCACAGATGCTCGTCCAGCTCCTGACCTGTGTTTTAGGGAGGTGAATAAAGCTGGGGACATGTACGGGAACTGCGGCAAAGATCAACAGGGAAGATACAGGAGTTGCAAAGACAGGTGAGGACCGTAACGCTCAGCAGCGCACTAGAGAATCATTCACTGATCTTCTATGTATTTTTACACACGTCAGGGATGCCAAGTGTGGCAAAATCCAGTGTTCAGCTTCAGCAGCCAAGCCTATCGAGAACAACGCCGTCCGGATAGAAACCACAGTCTCAGGGGACAAGAAGAAAATTGTGTGTTTGGGTACACACGTGTACAATCTCCACCAGGAGGACGAGGAGCCACAGGGTGACACTCTGGACCCGGGCCTGGTCTTGACGGGCACCAAGTGTGGCAGCCACTCTGTAAGACTCATGAAAAGACGCTTAGAAGTTACAGAAATGCCAAAGATCAGATGTTAGTGACACTTTGCAGCCACTTCTCCATTAGCCTTCCTCACGTGCCTGCTTTGTCTAACAGATTTGCTTCAATGGAGGTTGTCGCAATGCGTCATTTCTCCGAACCGATGAGTGCAACGTGAAGTGTCACAGACATGGAGTAAGTTTGTGTGTCTCAGCAACGATGTGGGCAGGTGGGATGGATTTCTTCAGACTTGTAGGAACATTTTGGCTGTGGGCCACCATCTTTGGAAGTAGTTCAAAAACAGTTCAGCTCATATATTTGATTAAAAGTTGCAACGCCACGATGGAAGAATACTTAGTGGAACTTTGTAAAATAGAAACAAGTGTCATCAGCTAAATGAAGCAACTGTATCAGAGGTGAAAGTACTTACGGATTAAATATTTCTTGGAAGTTTATGCAGTATTTGCTAATTACGCTTACTCAACAATTTCCTGCGGGATCAATAAAGTTCCATCTTATCGTATATTAGCCAGTTCTCCTTGAAACTCTGCGTTAATTACAGAGTTTTTTGGTGTTTATTTCCTGATGCAAAGACAAATGAGTGACAATATTTTTGCCCATGTCTGAGTGTGTTGTGATGTTTTTGTATCTTTCATGTTCCCAAACTGGCTCATAAACCACTAAATAAATTTTAATATAACTTTCACAAAGTAATCATTTCTACAGTTGGTTACATTTTGGAGTCAGTCTAATTCAAGATAACTGAGCTCAGCAAACAAAAACAATTTGTCCCTTCTCATGATCAGATGATCTTAGTTTAACACTCTGGCATAAAAGGCTGCAAGGGATGTTTATTCCTTCAAAAAGTTCCAGGCCTTTAAAAAATATTCATCTTTGTTTTTCTGTTTACCAGCTGTGCAACAACAACCATAACTGCCACTGTGACACAGGCTGGGCTCCTCCATGGTGTGACCAGAGTGGGTCTGGGGGGAGTGTGGATAGTGGACCTGTCATCCCCGCAAGTGAGTCACATAACTAGAGAAACTGCATTTCCTGCAACAATGCTGTGTAAATGCTTACTGCAGAAGAACTTGATGAAAAACAACTGAAATTAGCTAAAACAAATGCTGAAATGTAGCTGAAATTGAAGAACAAGCCTAAATTACCAGAAGAAAGCAGAAAGAACACATATTTTCTGAATTTGTTTTAAATAAGCTGAAATTAGCATAAAAATTGGGAAATTAGCTAAAAAAGGGCTGAAATTAGCATAAGAATTGCTGAAAAGTAGCTGAAAAGGCAGAAAGAAGCATCAACTACCAGAAGGAAACAGAAAGAGATGAAAAAAGCGGAGAAAAGGTGGAATTATCTGAAAAAGCTAAAATTAGTATAAAAACAGCTAAATAATAGCTGAAATAGCAGAAAAAATAAACTTGCAGAAATCAGCTGAAAGGAGCATAAAAAGCTGAAATTAGCAGAAAGAAGTTATAAGAAGCACAAAACTGTTGTAGTTAGCAGAAAGAATCTGAAAGGAGCACAAAACTGGCGGGGGTGGGGGGGGGGGGATACCAAACAGCCAAAATGAGCTGAAAGTAGCTGAAAATTGTTAAAAATTGTACAAGGAAGCTGAAGCAGAACAAAATTGTACAAGGAAGCTGAAGCAGAACAAAATGTGAAAGTAGCAGTAAAAGTTTGTAAACAGGTCTAAAGATATGAGGGATGTTAAATGAGCTCAGTTCATTTTCTGAGAGAAAAAAAAAATCGTAGAAAAGGCTAAATATTTGAAAAAGCTAAAGTTGCACCAATAACAAAAGTCATAGCAGGATTGTCTTGAAACAGATGAACATTTTGATTTATGGTTTGTTGAAATAGCACAAAAGTTGTGGAACGAGACAGATGCTGAAAAACGTACAAATGAAAAATGGATCACTATAGATTGAATGCTTCATAAACATTCACACTATAATGTATCATTCTAACAGTGTGAAGTTGTTTTGTCAATCAGTCCGGGTTCTTATTGGTGTTTTTTTTTTTTTTTTGGTTTGTTTTAATCGTCCAAAAGGACATTTCCTTCTAGTGCTGCTGCTTCTTCTGGCTCTCTTTGTCTTTTTGGTGGCTTTTGGACTTTGGTGGCGCTACACTCGTCAGAACGCCCTGCTGAAAGCTCCATCATCAGTGCCCAAGTATGTTATCCTGAAGCTCTAAAAACCAGTGATTTACACCAGTTGACTTATTGTATGATGCTGATTTTCAGTTGTATAATAACCATATTGACTGGACTCTCTTTCTGCTCCAATTAGATGTTCAGTAACAGTGGAGGACAAGCCTTTAAATGTTGATGGTCATACCATCGGCCACACCAACCCAACCTTCATGCTAAAGAATCAGAACTCGGTAAAGAAACCCATTCATGTCCTACAACGTGACTTTAATGTAACATCTTGAACTTTAACAATTCATTATTGGTTGTGCTCTATTATACTTAAAGGCTTCTCCTCGTCCCAGACCTCCTATTGTTCGCCCCGCCGTGAAACCACCTCCCATACCCGCCTACGCCACCGAGCAGAGAGCGCAGACGCCACAGGTCTCGCCTGTTACCTCTCCTCTTCAGGGACAAGTCTCTCCTCGGGGGTGCACTCAGCCTTTTCTTAGGTCTCCTCAGGTCGCAGAACAGAGACCAATCGAGGTTCTTCTCCCACATCCAGGACCTTCATCTTTACCCTCCCAGAATCATAAGGAGCAGTTACAGCCATCGGCTTTAAATAAACATCGACCTGACCCACCAAAGAGACCCCCACCACCTTGTCCCGTTAATAATCAATCAATGGTAAAAGCACTTGCAAACTGCTCTATGCTGACGTCACTTTGTTTGCAGTAGACCTGGCGGCCATGTTAGAAGACATCCTCCACTGTATGAATACTAAAGAGAAAGAGAACAGAGAGGAGGTGGTGTGTGTTCAAGGACTTATTATTGTCATACCTGCTCACATTTTCATGTTTATGGTATGAAATTCGAACTCAGGTCCCAGATCGAGAAGCCTAACAATTAACAAATAAATAAATACAAAACAGCACAGATATATACATAATAAATAAAGTTTAAAAACTATAAGATGAAGCTGAATTAAGTGCAGCTGGAGTTCAGCAGTCTGACAGCTGCAGGGAAGAAACTGTTTCTGAGCCTGCTGGTCTTGCTCTGAATGCTCCTCAGCCACCTGCTTGAGGGGAAGGGCTGGAACAGAATGTGTGCAGGATGAGTGGAGTCCTTCATGATGCGGAGCGCTCTCCCCCTGCATTCAACCACGATGGTGGAGTTTTGGGCAGTTTTAGCTGCTCAAATAGGAATGTTGATAGAAAATCATATTTCAGGTTCCTACAGTGAGTAACCAAGAAGAACAAACTTGTGAGTTGTCTCAGAGGTGAAGGCATCATTGGCTGACAAGTCTTGACTGTGCAGACCATATCTACTGGGAGCCTCAATAGGCTCAGATTATTATTTTTTTTAGATATGCTCGCCTGCACATTTTCTTTAAGAAATAATGACTTCAGCTGTATGAATAACTGGAACTATCTAAAACAGTAGATTATCTTGCTCTGCCACATCTCAGGGAATTACTAATTTACACTCATTATTTATACTGAAACTTAGAACGTTGTGTAGTATATTGTGAAAAAGATCAAAGCTTCTTTTATCCGTAGTTTTTCTGTTTAACACCCACCCTTGGTGTAACCTCCTCACTATGACGCTGGTTTCCTGCACCCAACCAGAGACATAATCATAAGTTTAGAGATTTTGTATGAACTATTGGACTTTTTGAGGAGGTCCTCTCTCTTAAACAAGCTCGGGCAGAAAACTGTAAACAGGTTCATCTAAACATAATTAGAATATTGTGGAAAAAGTTCAATTTTTTGTTAATAATTTCAGAAAGTGAAACTCATATTTTATATAATTTCAGAAAGTGAAACTCATATTTTATATAGATTTATTACACGTAAAGTGAACTATTTCAAGCTTTTATTTCTTGTAATTTTGATGATTGTGGTTTTCAAATAATGAAAAACTAAAGTTCAGTGTCTCAGAAAATTAGAATATTGTGAAGATGTGCAATATTATAAACTCCTGGTGTCACACACTGATCAGCAGATTAACTCCTGGACATGAGCCACAAATGTCTCGTTCCTCAAGTCAAGGCACTCCTGAACCAGAGACAACATCAGAACTGTCTTACCTGCTGAGGAGAAAAAACTGGACTGTTGCTCAGTGGTCCAATGTCCTCTTTCCAGATTAAAGTAAATTTTCATGTCATTTGGAAATCAAGGTCCCAGACTCTGGAGAAAGAGTGGAAAGGTCCAGAATCTATGTTGAAGTTTCCACAGTCAGGGATGGTTTGGATCCATGTCCTCTGCTGGTGCTGGTCCACTGTGTTTCTGAAGTCAGTCCACGCAGCATCTACCAGGACATTTTAGAGACTTCATGCTTCCTTCTGCTGATGCTGGTTTCATTTTATTGAAAATCTTCAGGTGACGTGGCTCCTGCCCACACTGCCAAAGGTACCAGAAGCTGGCCTTGTAATGTTTTAATTTTCTGAGACACTGCATTTTCTTCATTATAATCCATAATCATCAGAATTACAAGAAATCAAAGCTTAAAGTATTTTACTCTGTGTAAATGAATTTATGTGAGTTTCACTTTCTGAAATAAAAAAATCAATCATTTTCCATAATAGTCAAAAAAAATTTTTTTTTTTTTTTGATGCACCTATAGTTTACAATAACTGGGTGGGACAGAAATAGTTGTTAATTTGGATCTGCCAGCCATGTCTTTGTAGAGGTGAAAGTTGTTTAGTAGTTTAATTTTTGACAATATATTTGCTTGTCAGATGGATTCAGCCTCTACATGTAATTTACCTTTTAGGTTGAGTCATTTTCTGCAGTTTCTGGGCCACTGAACTCAGTAATTGATCAAAAATCTTGGAACAAAGATATTTCTCTGTTAATGCACTTTGTCTTCCAGCATGAGGGAGACATGGTAGTTTGGATCAATCTATACAGCCATGGAAACTTTGATATAATAAAATGATGTATTTTTTTTTTTATCATTATTTTTATTATTTGTAGGATCAGCATTGGATGAAAAACCTGCAGTCAACCATTAATCCTGTGCAGTGAGGAAAAAAGCTCCTTTAGCTCCATCTGCTTGACAGAAGATGCCAAACAGGTACATTATTACTACTGTATTATTATTTATTGTTATTGTCATTATTATTATTACTGTTATTTATTATTATTATTATCATTATTATATTACCATTATTATTATTTATTATTATTATCATTATTATTACTATATTATTATTTATTGTTATTGTCATTATCTATACTATTATATTATCATTATTATTATTATATTACCATTATTATTATCATAATTAGTATGACCATTATTATTATTGTTATTAATATTATTGTTATTATTATCATAATTACTTTTATATCATTATTATCATTAATATTATTATTATTATCAGCATTATATTATTATTATTACTATTATTATTATTAATAATATTATTATCATAATTACTGTTATTATGATCACTATTATCATCATCATTATTATCATCATCATTATTATTATCATCAACATATTACATATGGGGGAGTGTTGGTGCAGTAGTTAGAGAAGGTGGGCCTGTGATTGGAAGATCGCCAGTTCAAGCCCCGGTACTGACAACATCACAAAATGTGGGTGGAAAAAGGTGAAACACCCACACCTACCTCCACCCTCATTTGCCCCACCCTGGGCCCCTGAGCAAGGCCCTCAACCCCCCACCATCTGCTCCCTAAAACAGGTCTCTCTTGAAAATGAGTACTCATGGCTCAATGAGAAAACCTGTATAAATAAAGGGTAAATGAAAAAAATTTGTTATTATTATTGTTATTATAATTACTGTTATCATCATCACCATCATCATCATCATATTGTCATCAATAATTATCATCAAGTATTTTAATAATTATTATTAATAGTTATTATGTTTACTCAATGGCATCTCTCTGTAACTTATTTTTGCACCGTTTCTTTCCAGAATCCAGTCTAGGAGCTCAGGAACATGCCGGGGACCACCACCTTTATCCTGTACTGGATTGCCTTTTACTGTCTTTTTGTTAAAAAAAAAAAAAAAAAAAAACACACACACAACAATAATAACAAAACAAACAAACAAAAAAAATACTGTAATACTGTGGACTAAAACAAAAAATACTTGACAGACCTGCACTGAGATGAACACAAAGGAACAAGCCATGATGACTTTGTTTCAGGCTTCAATCAGCTGTTTGAACGTTCTTTGTTCCCTTGGAGCAGGCAGAGCTGCAAGTTTCAGTACGTCCTTCGATGATTTTATCGTCCCCGAAGATACTGAACGAAATGTGAAGTTTACTATTTATTAAAAAAAAAAAAAACTGGAATGTTTACAAGGCAGCCCATGTATTTAATATGGTACCTCTTAGGAGTCAACTAGAAAAGAATGTCCGAAAATAAGCAAAGATGTGAAAAATAATGAACATGCATGATGTAATGAATACGTTTAGGGGGAGGGATCTGTAAAAAAAAAAAAGTAAGGGATTTTTTTTTTTTTTTTTTTTTTTTTTTTCTTTATTATCTTATTGCACTTTTGGGTTAAACTCTCACCACTTGAAGGCATTAAAGATAGATATTGAACAATAATTATATCTTCCAGAAAATGTAATTCTTTATAGTCATTTGAAATATACAGGAGCTGATTCTGAAAATGCCACTTGAAGGTGATTATTTTAACCCACATTAACTTTACCTTCTTCGTTCTGTCGCTGACAATCAGTGATAAAGTTGTCTGGATTATTTTGTGCCAGGATCTAAAGTCACTTTTCATCGTATGTGTCGTCCCACCAGTACCAGATGCAAATATGACCAAAAAAAGACATTTGTTGTGTGGCTGCACTGACAAATCATCATTGTCTCAGAGATGTATCATCAACTGTCCACCTGATTATAAAAAGTGCGTCAACTGCCGTGTTTTACCTCAACGTGTCTCCTATGCAAAGGGAATGTGTAGCTTTGCAGCTAAAACTGGAAATCAAATCAACAGATGTACAAATAAAAACATTTGTTCAACTTGTTAGGTGGTTGTAGGTATTTTTTATTCATTATTTTTGTCAGGACGATAAAGACAATATTGAAACTGGACTGTTGGGCTCTGTAGAGTTTTTTCTAAGTAGCTGTTTAAAGGATCCTTTCTCTAAAAACGTTGCACAAGCTGTAAGTAGGGGCACCTATATGACATTAAAAGAACATTTAAACAAGAAAGATAAATACATTTAAAAGATATTCTCTGTAGAATTCAACATTACACAGATTAATAATTGAAAGCTGGTCACTTGAGACATTTTTGTATCATTGAAAACATCTGAACATCAAGGTACTAATCCAATTATTAAACATTGTAAATTGTAACATCTGGACTTTGAGCAGTATATGCATCCATCCAGTATCTTTACCCACTTCTTTCTTTTTGGGTTGCGGGGGTCACTGGTGCCCATGTCCAGCAGTCACTGTGAGAAGCAAGGACAGGGCAGGTCTCCAGTCCATCACAGGGACACATAGAGACAAACAACCATTCACTCTCTCACACCTAGAAACAACTACCAATCAGCTTAACATGCATGTTTTTAATTTGTTGTAGCCGCCTGTTGTTTTGTACCCTTATTTGCAGCCACCCCATGTTTATGTTTTCTTGTGCTTGAGTACACTTTAGAAAAAAAGACACAAATCTGGACCCGCTTTTAATCAGTATTATTTATCACAGCGTGGTATTTAGACATGGACCTTTGCTTTGGATGCTTCCTGTTTGATCTCCAGCTCTCTTGAGACAGGTTGGAGATGCTCATTACCACTATTTTAAGAGAAACGTTGCACAGATTTTAAATATGCGCTAAACTCAAGCAACAGTAATGCACACCTCTGCAATTCGTGAGGAAATTCAGAACTTCCATGATCGTCACAAGACACTAGACTAGAGACTCCCTCATGAACGTCAAACCTATCCAGTCACAGCCCAGTGAAATCCCATCTCTAGCTGTGATGACCATCTTGAATCCAGTTGAGCTCATGCGTTAATTAATTGTGGATGTACCTTTTGTGATAGCTTTCTGAGAGTTTCATTCAAATCTGTCCCATGGTTCACGAGATACTTTGTTCACTAACAGAAAATTAAACACAAGCATTCCATGCAGTAACAGGTGAGAACTGTTTACTTGTGTTGATGTCAGACAAGATGCAAAGGTGTCAAGTTTGTCAATCTGAAGGTAATTTGTCCAGCTGTTCCTGACTGATGTTTTGTCCTTATGTGGATCTGAGATTACCAGTGGCGATGTATGCTCTGCATTTTAAATGACATCCTGTTTTAGAACTGCTGGAAATGATAAAATGTGCCTGCCCTTTAGGTTTCACGCCCTATATGAGATGAAAGCACTCAGATTTAGTCTAATCAAAAGCTTGTTAAATACCAGGGCCAGACCTCCTGAACTAGCCAATTTTTAACACAGCAAGACCCCACCTCATCCCCAATCATTCACACACACATGCACACACTCCATTGATTTAATGCAGACTGGAGAGCCAAGCACTCTTCATCAGGACCAAAAGGATGTGAAGCTGTGACTATATAGGAAGAAGACACTCTGCAAAGGTTTAGGTTGTGGTTTAATTGCATCCTACCTCTCCTGCTGAGCATAATTAGCGTTAGCAGGCATGTTGCTTCCAGTGGAGCTTCATTTATTAGAGATGATGCTTGGCTGAGGGATAAAGCAGAGGAGTAAACCCTTGCATCCCCTCATGATCCTTTTCATGATCCATTGCACATACAGTACAATAATTATGGTGTCAATCAACCTTTGGACCAGACACAGCTTCTGCCACTGTATGCAGACACTAACAAGAATAAATTACTGCATCTTTTCAGGGTATCAAATATACTGATAACTTGTTACCAGTTTAACATAATTTGTTCATTATTTGTCAATAAAATATGTTTACAGGCTTAAAAATATAGTTTTGGTTAATTGTCTTTTCTGTCTTTTGTGTTGTTGAACAGTGGATGGGGAGGTTCACAGGTTTCTCTGGGATTACACAGATTTTTCTCTAACGCAAGCAAAACAATGATTATAAGCATAATGCTCAGATTCAAATTATTTAATCATAAAACATAAACTAAAATCATGGCAACATCAACACACAAACAAAAAAAAAAAAAAGCTGCGCACAGAGGCTGTTCAGACCAGTGCTTATCGTTCCATTGCATTCTGATTGCTCAGGATGTACAAATCTGAACAGCCTCATAGTTACACTTCTAACATGGACAAACAATTTCACCACTCATTAGATAAAATCAATGTCTCCAGCACCAGAGGCAGAAAAGCAAAAGGAAGGAGCATGATAAATGATTTTTACTTTTGACAGTAAAATGTTGGTTTATATGTGAATCAATAATGTCTATTAACAATAGCTTTACTTTCAACTATGAGATTTTTTTTGTGATGCTTAGATAAGCCCAATTCCAAAGAATGTTGGGATATTGACTACAATGTAAATAAAAAAAAAAAAAAAAACTGAAAGTTTTCCCAGTTTTTCCACTGAGGAACATCCATCCATCCATTATCTTTAACCGCTTCTTCCTTTGTGGGTTGCCATTGTCCATATCCAGCCATCACTGTGCGAGAGGCAAGGTGCATCCTGGACAGGTCTCCAGTCCATCACAGGGACACATAGAGACAAATGAGACAAACAATCATTCACACTCACACCTAGAGACAATTTAAAGTTACCAATCAGTCCATCATGCATGTTTTTCATCTGTGGGAGGAATCCAGAGTACCCGGAGAAAACCCATGCATGTAAAGAGAAAACATACAAACTCCATCCAGAAAGGGCCCCGGACCAAGATTTGAACAGGATAACCTTCTTGCTGAGAGGCTGCAGCTCTACCAACTGTGCCACTGTGCTGCCCACTGAGGAACATTACAGTATTTTGAAATTGTTAGACAGATCTTTATGAAACTGATAAAACTCTGCCCATCTTTATTTCTGAGACATTCAGTCTTCATAAAATATCATTTTTCACCTGTCTTCTTACAGACCGACCCAGTTGCAAAATGCTCCTCCAGTTATTTTCATTGGTATCACTTACTTTTACAGCCTTGTGGTCCCCAGCCCAGGTAAATGGTAAAGGTTGTGCCAGGAATGGCATCCGATTTAAAACACTTTTGCCAAATCTATAATGCGAGTTATGCGACACATACCGGATCGGTCAAGGCCCGGATGAATAACGACCGCCTAGGGTGTTATTGACAAACAGTGTGCTGGTGGAAATTGTGTTATTGTTAGTTAAGACCACAAGGAGGGAAACATGGCAGGAGACAGAGAGAGAAGAGAAAAGTCAAGAATGTAGGACTGAGGGTGGCAACTCAAAATGTGCTCCAGCATCAACGTGTGGCATGGAGGCTGCACAGCTGCAGAAAGAAAAGCTCTGCAGAGAGTGGTGAAGGCT
>JARVGS010001166.1:27763707-27775815 GCA_031762315.1 Hypsolebias antenori | reverse complement strand
TTCCGACGTAACGTTACCCTGGTTATCACCGTCATTTCCGACGTCGTTGAGAATCTAATAGCCGATAGCAAGACTTGTTGGCTGAGTTTGTTCTGACAAAGGATCGTATATAAAATATTGGCATCGTTTATCGGCCAAATAAGTTTTAACATATCGGATATACAGTAGGCCAAAAATCCAATATCGTGCATCCCTACACAATGGCGGGGGGGGAGGGTTGTTTTGTTTTTTGCCGTGTACAGTCTTCCAGTACTGTAACTGTACCTTTGCTCTTCTCCACAGTGTAACTCCTGCCCACTTGAATATCTCGCACCAAAAACATTCAGGTTGAACTGTTCCAAGTCCAGAAAAACTACAAAACAGCCGTTCTTCGAATGCCTCAGCGACATCGGCGTACCGCTTGTTCCGTCTTGGTTTTGTGTTTAGTTAAAATGACTTGAGGTCAGATTTAAAGAACGTTAGAGCCGGTAAAGACCGTAGATCAGAACTCTGTGAACGTTGCAGCTCAGAGCAGCAGTTTTTATCTCGGCCTCCAGACGGTCTCGTCTGGGGTTTATTTATTTATTTATTTAGGTTTTTGTTTCTCGGCTGCTCAGTTCTGTCTGTGTGTGCGTCCGCAGTGAGCGTCAAGCGTGCTCCGGAGGGGGTCGAGCTCCACCAGCTCCTGTGAATTCACCCAACATGACCGGAGACACTCCTCGGAGGGGACGCCTTCCCGTCTTCACCACACGGCCTCGGACCACCTTTAAACTCCGAACTGGCACCGAGGAGCAGCCGCCGCCTCCAGTTCATCAATCAAAAGTACCAGAAAACTGAATGTTGATTTTTATTTTCGTTGTTTTTTTCCCGTGGTCGTCAGGTCTGAGCTGAACTCCTGCTCGGTTTGACAAACCTTTTTCTTCTTGAACCGCTGAGGACATCACAACGGACTTTTTAAGTTGTTTTCACATCAAAGCGTTTGGTTTTGGTCAAACGGCTCACGGAAGAACCGGGTAGCATTTATCTCGGAGGCGTTTGCTCTGAGCCTGTACAGTACAAAACACTGAATAATGGATAAACTACCTGAATTATTTAAACAGTGAATGTTGCATTTGCACTGAAACGTTGGGAGACGGAGGTTTGATCAGCAGCGCCTGGATTTTTTTTTATTTTTATTTTTTTAAGCCTTCATACCTGTTCGTTGCACTCGGCCAGGCCGCTTTCTTTTATATAATAAATTAAAAATGTTTATATGCACAAGAGAAATGCAGTCGAGTTGCTCACTGTGTTTGGACTCCATGCGAGACGTTCCGTGTGGCTTTTCGTCTTTTTTTTTTTTTTCCCTCCCATTTGTTTGGTTTGATTTTAATAAATGTTTGCACCACACGTGTCGGCGACTTCATCCCGAGCCCGAAGTGAAGTTCTGATGAAAACGTTTTCAGTGCGAAGCCAAGAAACGAGGAGGAGACTCGAGGAAATGCTGCCTGAGCCTCGCGCATCCGAGAGCTGTTGGTGTTTGTGCCACCGATTGTTTACAAAGATGGCCGACATCTCTACAAGTAACCAAAATATCTTGTATTTTTTTAGCATCGAATAACTTATTGTCAATAAACTTGTCAGAATAGTGAACATTTGAACACCGCAGTAGGATTACAACTAAAAACAAGATGGCGTCAAATGAAATTCATCAAAAGGTGTATTTTAATATATTTTTTTTAAGTCAGGAAAGTAACGATTATGAAATTGATGGTGTCCACGCTGATTGACCATTAAAGACAACGAGGCACCTGGAAGTTGAGGCCAAAACAGAACTAGCATCCACTTGACTTGTTTCAGGGCAAGTTTTAAGCCCCTCCCCCTACACGGAAATAAACGTCTTGAAACACCACACTTAAATTTTATGTATTTATTTATTTATTTTTAGTTTGTCATCCTCAAGTATTCTATTTTTCCTCAAAAATTGAAGTGTAGTTGGATTTCCAGGCTTAAAAAAAAAAAAAAAAAAAAAACATCATCTGACACCACTGGAGTGTGGAGGAGTGGGCGGGGCCTTAAGCCCCACCTCCACTGTGAGCAGACTCTGGTTCCAAAAATATGACCACTCCCTTAAACCTGATCCCAGGTCTTCAGTTCTCAACAACGGGAGGCAGCGAGACTGCGTCGATACTTAAATTTGGGGTGGGGGGGGGAAGCTTCAGCTTCTGGTGTGTCTTCCTCAAAATGGCACATGGGTATAGTGGGGAATTGAACCTGCTATTTTCATGCCTCTAGGCTGCCTTACCACAGCAAAAAGAGTTGAATCACAAAAAACAGGAACTGGAATTCCTACAACTAGCTTGAGCTACTGGATCACTCGTCTAATGATCTGAAAATCCACATTGATTCGGGAGTCGTGGTCCCACTTCACCTACGTGTTCTCTGGCAGACTACCATTAAACCATCGAGTTACTTGACAGCTGAAATGCTGCAGACTAAAAAGAATCGAGTCGTTGATTTGGGTTAAAGACTCACCACAAAAAGGGACTCGGATGAGTTTGTTCATAGACTTAGATTCAGTCAACGAGTCTAATTCAATTGAAAAATACTTTATTAATCCCAAAGGGAAAGTAAATGTAACTCATCCTCGTTTCATTGAGATGTTATGGATACTGGCTGTGGGCAGGAAGGATCTCTTGTACAGGTACGTCCCACTGCCGATCTGAAGAAAATGGCCAGAGTCCGTCCACCCAGACTCAGTTGGCCTCTCGGTTCCCCCGGGCTGCAGGACTCCTCCCAGAGCGATGGCCCCTCCTCCCATCAGCCCGCTGAGCTCATCGCTGCGGACAGCCGGCTGCAGGTGCTGGGGTACGATCCCGGTCCTTCTGCTGTCACGAGCCGCGTTTCCTGCCAGTTCCAAGACCCCAGTGGCCAGGCACTCGAGCACAGCCAGGAGGTAGACGGGAATACATCCACAGTGCCTCCTTTTCAACTCCTTTGAGCTTTGGGGCTGTAGTTGATATGAGCTTTTGAGTTGCTCCCGGTTGTAAAAAAAAAAAAAAAAAAGCACCGTGTTATGGTTACGCATCATAACAAATGTCCAAAAGTAAAGTTTCTTTAAAAATCCTTCCAGCTGCACAACATCCGATACCAGAGGGAACAATCAATCAATCAAAAACAACAACCAAACAATAAAAAAAGATTACACCAACAAGACACAATAAAAATAGAATGTTCATCCAATGCCAAATAAATTAAGGCGCCAGTGATTCCACAGTCTAGAAGAGAACCTAACTGAGCTCTGTACGGGGTTGGTCAGAGTATAAATGATGCTATGTACAGAGTTTGTTAGCCTACACATACAACTGTACATAAAATTTCGAAGCACAAGTTGGTACGTTGGCATTTACAAACATCTGACTGGCACGACTCCATCGCGGCGCCTTAAGCAGCATCCTCATGCCATCATTGTACGCCACCTGAAGTTTATGCATACTGCTTTTTCTGTAATGCCGCCACAGATGTGCAGTATACATTGGAGTGCAATATGCTTTAAAGAGTGTAGTTTTTACAGACACTGAGCACATAGAGAACTTCTGAAGAAGCATATTAGCTTGTACATATTGCACAGCCAGCAGGTAGACGGGAATGCATCTATGGCACCTCCTTTTCAACTCTTTTGAGATTTGCGGCTGTAGGTGAGATATTATTTGAGCTTCTGAGATGTTAATCAGCTGGACCCGGTTGTAAAAAAAAAAAAAACACCTTGTTGTGTTATGGTCACGCATCATAGCAATTGTCCAAAATGAAAAGTTGCAATAGAAATCCTTCCAGCTGCTCAGCATCTGACACCAGAGGAAACAATCAGCCAAAAAAGTGATTCACATCTGGACAAAGAGGAATTAACATTTCCAAAAGCAATATCTTAGAATGAACGCAACACGCAGCCACCCCGATTGGTGCAATTCAATCCAACAGAAAACATCACATGTTCAACCAGGGTTCAGAAGGTTGGCAGGTTTGCCAGTATGAAGCGTGTCAGCTCTCTGATTCTTTATGGCTGTCATGAGGGTGATGCTTGGAGAGCTTAGTATTTTCTGAAGTGCTACTTGTAATTACGCTTTCAAAGAAAAACCGCTTCATCTTCAGTTATTATTATTATTATTATAATTGTATCATTTCAAAGAAAACCATCCAGTGAATCGAGCATCTCTCCAGCTCTCCATCCAAGCAGCACTGGAGTCCATTGTTCTAATGGCTAACATGGTGATAAACCATTAACGGTGCCGTAAAATCACACCACATGTGGGTCACATTAAACTGGACAGTCACGGTTTAATCAGCACCAGCGATCGCTAGTCAGAAGAGCAGCCGTGTGGAAAAAGCCTGACCCCGCATTTAAACACCCCCGCACCCCCCTTTGTTTTTTTCACCACAGCTTGCCAGGAGAGGTTCCCCTGCAGCCATTCAGTCGTGTTCCAACCAGTCCCATGTGACAACGGGGCATGTTCTCCGTGCACCTCGACTCAAGAGCCACCCCTTCCCACCCACCCCCTCAACACACACACACACACATGCATGCACACAAAAGCACAGTGCTTTATGACAATAGTCCACTCTGTCAACAACAAAGACAAAACACATGCGCGCAAGTAACACGTTGAGGCTATAATCACCAGGAAAATCCCATTTGGCAGAGCAGCTGCCAGCGTGGATCACAGCTAGACTGTAGTCATGGTGCCCACAGGGTGGCAAGCTGTCCATCAGCAACACACACACACACACACATACAAGCTCAAAGTGGGATCGGCCCAATCCTACTGTGATGATAAATTTTCCATTTTAATAGAATCATGTCAATAAGCGCCATCAGCCAGTTTCTCATTTAGAGCAGGCTTAATTTTTTATTGCTCCCTTTATTGATCGGGGGCAGAGAGGTGGAGCGGGGAGGGGGTCCTGTGTTGCAAAGTAGATCTGGGTTTGACATTTTTTATCTGACTTGCTGGCAAAAAAATGATCGATCCATCTGTCTATCCATTCCTGTCTGTCCATCCGTCCATCCATCTAAACAAAAAGCTTTGAAGCATTACATTTTTTTTCACAATTGCTCAAGCAGCAAATCACCTGTTTCTACAGCTACAAGCACAATGCCAGCACTATACGTTTGGAAAATCACAGTTAACATTTTTAAACACAGAAATATGTTATATTGTCACTTATTTTGTCATTTTACTGTACTGGTATTTGAAATAGGCGGCACAATGGCGTAGATGGTAGACACCGGTTCTCTCTGTGCATGTGTATGTTTTCTCCATTACTCCGGTTTCCTCCCACAGACCAAAAACATGCATGTTGGGTAACTCTAAATTGTCCCTATGTGGCCCTGTGATGGATGTGAGACCTGTCCAGAATGTCCCTCGCCTCTCTCATAGTGACTGCTGGACATGAGCACCAGCGACCAGGAAAGGAAGATGCGGGTTAAGATGATGGATGGATGGTCCCTCAAACAGATCCATGCCAAAGGTGTGTAAGAACTCATGTTCAGGTGAAACAGTTGTCAGGTAACTTTACTGATGCAGAAGATGTGCAAGATCAGGTACCCAAGAAGGTTCTTGACACATTTCTCTGTGAATGAGGATATATCTTACAGTCAGGTCCAGCTGGGTGCAGCGATGACACTCGGACTAGAGTTTTATTTATTTTATTTTATTTTTCACCACAGTTGCTGTAGTTGTGTTGGCTAAAATATATTTTTACAGGATTTCTCCACAAAATTGTTTGCTGAGCTTATGGAAGAAAGCATATTGGGATGCAATTAGCCTTGTGCTGCTTGGTACCTCGAGTATACTTCCTATAAATAAAGGAAATGTGTTTAAGGTTTAGCTCATTGGTGTCTAAATAGTTAAAAGGCCGTTTACGTGTAAGATATGGCAAAAAAAAAAACGTGTTTACATAAATTACTTTTTTATTTCATTTTAGCAAACTATATGGAGACTCCTGCTAACTGTGTGCAGCATCTAAAAAAAGAGCACAGTACTGAAATTGTGCCAAGCAATCGCAAAGTAAAGGAAATAATCTTAGAGCTCCACCTGCTGGTCAAAAGCTTCTATTACATCCCACTAATGTTAGTTTGGGGTGAATGATTCCAGATTTGAACAGAACAGAAAGTTATCTGTCTCTTCAGCACAATAAGGAAAAACCAGGTAAGAAGAGGACACATTAGTTCTGCTGATAAAATCAGACATATCCTCTTAAAACATACATATAGAAATATTGCAATGTGGGAAAAAGTTTAAATTATAAGCGTCCTGTAATCACTCATATACAGTAAAGAGGGAATATGAATATAGCTGATGATTTTTAATTTCAACCTTTTTTTTGGAGGGTCACTTTTATTTTGTCTATATGTCATTTTTTTCTTTTTTTTTTTCTTTTTTTTTTCTTTAAAATTATTACCTTATTGCAACAATAATGTCTGCAAGAGACAAAATAAATTCTAATAGAATTTATAATGACAAACATGATGATGAAATTATGTGGTGTTCAAGGTTCAGTTTGTACTTTTTATAGCTTTTACTCAACATAAACATGTTTTTGTTACTGTATATCTTGTACAAACTTATGGCTTATAGTCCACTCTACATTATTGATTTCTGTAAACACATTTATTTCATGTTTTTCTGTTCTATAAAGAGGAATACTCACATTCAATGACTCATGACTCTGAGCTGAACGAGCAGCCAGAGGTTGGAAAATGTTCACCACAAACACATGAGGTCATGCATTTGAGCATGCACACACACGTGTGAAATGAAGCACCCTCGCCTGCATCTCTGAGGGGAGTCGGGCAGACGAGGCGGTGGAGCAGCCAGAAGCAGGAGGCCGTGCAGCTGCAGGCCGGGAGCGCAGCTCTGCAGACACACTTCAGTGAGCGAGCGCACAGAGGACGTTTGAGGAACTGTCAGTTCCTCTGAGCAAGCCCAGCTTCTGTAACCAGGTCCTGCTGCTTCATGTTTTCTGTCACCCACCACCAAAGGCAAATGCACACAATAATATCTGGCCAGCGTCAGTGTGTTCATGTTCATGTGTCTGTTAGCAAAATATTTAATGAACCACTGGATCAATTTTAACGAAACATTCAAAAATAAGTAAGTGGATGTATATTAATGACTATTTAATGTTTGGAACCAATCTGCTCTAAGATGCCCACCACAGCCTATTGGACAGTGCAAACACAAATTTAGAGATAATTCACCCAATTTTAGAGATAATGCGCTAACATTCGGTGTGTTTGTAGACGAGAATCATTCAAAACAAACATTTTGAGCATTACCCAGTGTGAAAGATCTCTGCTCTGAACCTTAACATTAACTGTTGGGAGTAAACCTGCTTTGTCCGTTAGCAAAATATCTCCTGAACCACTGGATGAAGTTTAATGAAACTTTCAGGAAATATTTGTTAGATGTACATCTACAACTGATAAAATTCTGTAGTCTATTGAATTCAAGAAGACTGACACAACTTATCAATATTAGGTAACACAAAAATGACTATAACTCAGTGAGTTGTACATACAGTGTCTTAGGCAAACATTAGGTGTGGTAGTAGCTGAGAGCCATTCACAAAATATGCATAGATCTTAAAACTTAAAGCTGTCATTTCTCATCACGAGATGATCTTGTGAGGAGAAACGGTCCCACTGGACAATATACATCCCTTTCAGGATGGCTATATCTTACCTTTTATCATTAAACAATCAAATATAAACATTGTTGCAAACTTTGTTTTTTATGCAGAGTCAAAAAAGGAAAAAGAAACACTGATTTGAAAATGAATGGCCTAAAGTTTGGGATGAACAGAACCCGGGCCCTGGACACAGACAGCCCAACTGCACACCGTCAATACTAATGACATCAGGACAGAAAGCATCGCTATGGAAACCTGGAGGCCCCGGTCCCATCCAATACGCCCTGTGTTCCACCGAATGTCAAAATAAAAAAGACCAAAAAGAAAGTGACGGGTGGAAGGTGAGGAAAAACAGAAAACGGAAGGAGGGTGGAGACGAGGATGGAGAGGTGCAGGCCGACACGTCAGAAGGACGGAGAGAAGGAAAGACCGTGGAGCTGGTTGGACGCCAGCGTCGGTCAAACAACAGGCAGAGCAGTGTGTCACAGCCAAGCCTGAGACTGCCGGAAAAGAGCTCCTTCCTCCCAACAAAATCTGCACTCTCATCTTCTCCCCTCCCCCTGCAAGCAGCACCCCCATCCATCACCTTCTCTGCTCCAGCACTTCTCTCAGAATGAGCCCAGATGGGTTCTGTCTGTAAAATCACTTCCCCACCTGAGCAGTTTTATACCTCCAGGTGGATGCTTTTTTTATTTCATATTATTTTATCCAAGCTGCGATCATGTCAGCTGATTACAGGTGGAAGAGAAACCTGCAACCCCTCACAGGACACACCAGCCTGAGCATGTTGGGTGTTAAAAATATTTACTGACTGTGAAAGAGCTAATCTGGGCTCACATAGCAGGCCTAACACAGTTTCTGTTAGGTGGGTCACCGAGCCGGGATCAATGGACGGGAACTAAACACTCGGATTTGAGGCCACACAAAATAAACAAGGTTTGGATTCATAAAAAAAAGGCACAAACATGTTTTATTGACTAAGTTTTAAAAGTGAATGTAACATTTTTTATGTATTCAAATAGGCAGTCTAATAAAACGTACGATTTTAAGTGTCAAAAATTGTGTTTGTTGCTGAATAAAGCGATCATCTTCATCTCTGTAGAATCAGAGTTAGAATCAGAATAAGCTTTATTATCATTGTCCTGAGATAAAGTGAGAATATGTTTGTACATTTGTCCGAAAGATGGACGGAGTGCACGTAGCTGCTGCTGTGATAGCGCAGCCTCTTATCCTTTTCAGAATATATTTTTTTA
Source organism: Hypsolebias antenori (assembly GCA_031762315.1). Taxonomy (NCBI): domain Eukaryota; kingdom Metazoa; phylum Chordata; class Actinopteri; order Cyprinodontiformes; family Rivulidae; genus Hypsolebias; species Hypsolebias antenori. The sequence goes on along the minus strand of JARVGS010001166.1, from coordinate 27,766,921 downwards.
GATAGAAAAGGGGAAAAATCCATGAAGAGAGGATAGTGGCATTACAAAAAAAAAAGATCTCTTCACATCTTGTCCTACCAGGACACAATTTAAGACATTAAAAAAACCCTCGGCCAGCAGCACATTTATGAACATGTTACATATGCATTTGACGGCAAGTCGGTCCATGAAGCACTAACAGATAGTCCATTGTCCTGATAAGATGATGGTCAGCCGGCACAGTCCTGATAAGCCTCCGCAGAAGTTCTCGGGGGGATGGGTTGATGAAGCTTTTCCTTAGTTTACGCATTTCCCAGGAGAAACTGACATGTCGGCCTGTTTCGAGGCCAACCAGGGGAGACAGACCCAGATAAGCCACAACTGTTGATTTTCTTCAGGCAGACTGTTTTTTCTTGTCAGCCTCGAGTCCTACTGACACCATCAAGATCCAAAATGGCCAGATTAGGGTGTCTACTGGTCCATGCTAACGAGCCCCTCCAAGGTAATTTCATGCTGGCGAGTCCCAAAGCCGCAGGTAGCCTGTGATTCTCACAAATCACTTCCATCTTAAGGTTTAGCTCGAAAATCAGCTGATTTTGAGTCCTCAAAACACAAACCAAACCTTCACAAGCAGGCAGCCTGGAGGGCCAAATTAGCTGCAGCTGTCTTCTTGTATGTTGATAAACCAGAAACCAGCCGATTCCAAAAAGCAGGAAACCTGTTACAGGTAGTCCTTGACGTACGATGGAGATCCGGTCTCACGGCGGTGGCGTAAACCGAATTTGTCGTAAGTCGGAATGTACGTAAATACATGTGACGTACCTGTTTTACCAAGCGCGTAAACCGATTTTCGACTTAAGTCCATGGTGATGGCCTTCCTTTTCCTCGATGCACTGCCATCAGAAGTGTCCTTGCATTTTGGGAGCCATAATGAAGGGCTAATGGCCTACTGGGATGTTAGTGACGCCGTCCTCCTCCGTACAGTACTGTATTCTTCCGCCGCTGCGCTAAGACGTTTAACGTCGTAAAACTGACGTAAAACCGACATAAAAACCGACGTAAAACCGACGTAACGTGAATAAGGGAGATGCGTCGTAACTACGAAACGTCGTAACTCGAGACCGTCATAACCCGAGGACTACCTGTATAATAAATACAATTGTCTATGTCTTTGGAATCCTCCTGAGATACTCAGCAGGACATGAGGGCCCTCCAGGACCCTGTCACTTTGTTGAAAATATTTTGTCGATTGCATTGAAAGTCCAGCTGATCAGATCTATGACAGTAGTTTTCGTTTCGGAACATGTGTAAAACAGAAGCTCTGATACACAGACAGAACGCAAAACAGCAGGAGGAGAGCTGGAGAGGGAAGAGAATGCGTCCACCTCATATGAGAGCGAGGGACAAAGCGTAGTGTTAACTGTAGTGTTAACAAAATATCTGCTAAACTACTGGATAGATTTTTATTGAAACTCAAGAAGTAATTAATGAACGTATAATTACAACTGATTCTCTTTAGGAGTCAACCCACTTCAAGATGGCCTCCAAGCAACTTTAGTCAACTCAAGAAGGGCTTTAACTTAGCCAGTCTTACAGATGCAAAGCTGAAATTTGGTGTGATAGTAGCCAAGAGTCGTTCACAACGCATAATCGGAGTACTAACACATCCTGTGAGCTCTCTCAATATTACATGAGATCGAGCATAATGTCATTTACAAGGTTAGACTATTCCCTTCAAAATAAGATGCTCTTAGTTTAAAACTCTGTAGTGAGGCTAGTACGTCAAATTTTAACTGTCCAAAGTCATATATACATAGCTTAATCGTTTAAAAACCAATAATTAATTTTTTTTTGTATGATCAAGAAGAATGTGACAAATTTAAAAAAATCACATAAAGTAAAAAAAAAAAAAAAAAAAAAAAAAAAAAAAAAAAAAAAAAATTTTTATCTTCTTTTGAAAGAAGTTCAACCTCCTGAGACAAAATGTGGGACTGGGAAGTGAAAAGCTGTTTTATTTGGTCTCCTTCATGTGGAGTCCTTGACTTGTGATTGAAATCAGACGGAGTGTTTCCGTCTCTCGAGGCTCTTGAGATAGCAGCTGTTGATCTTACAAACCGTTGTTCAGTCACGTTTACATAATCCCCTGGTGTCACACTGGTGTCATGCTCAGATTTAAAATTTCATGAAACTCCAGTCAAATAAAGCAGGTCATGTGGGCTGTGGGCCAAAACAAACCGCAGAAATATTCATTAAATGCAGGTAAATCAAAGACAGCAGGTCAAACTATTTTGGGACATAAACCAACTACTTGCTAATAATGCATTTCTGAAGTCTCTGCAGGACAAAATATGCTTGATTTTCAGTTTTTAAGAAGGTCTCAGAGGACTGAAGCATTTATTATTTTTTTTTTTTTTTAAAAGGTAGTTCAGATTTTTGTACCCATTTGCGGAGAAAAGACGGAAATATTGTCCATCCTTCAGTGGATGTTCCTTTCAAAAATTGGGTTGCCAGGTCAAAAATCCATACATTATCTTTACCTGCTTCTTTCTTTTTGGGTCATGGAGGTCACTGGTGGGGCTGTATCATCAATATCAAAGTCCATTTGCTCACCCTCGTTGTCACATTGTCAATCAAAGAGAAACATGACACTTATCTTAAAGCCTTGAATAACTAACTCAAACGAAACATATTAAAATAAAATGCATGTTTGAATATAAAAGAGATACAAAATCCATAAAATCAATGCATGAATAACATTATTTAAAGTGTATTTTCTATGTTTTTAGCCAAGAAAATGTCTAATTTGTGTACATGGAGAGGTGGAACTGGAAATTTTTGCTGCTGCCAGTAACTAATGGATTTCAACTTCTGGCTTCTGGCATCATTTCAAATGATAATACAGGCAGTCCTCGGGTTACGACGGTCTTGTCTTACGACGTTTCGCAGTTACGACGGCATCTCCCTTATTCAAGTTACGCAGTTACGTTGGGTTTTACGTTGTTTTTAACGTCGTTTTTATGTCGTTTTTAACGACAGTTTTTACGTCGTTTTTACGACAGTTTTCACGTCGGTTTTACGACGGTTTTACGTTAAACGTCGTAACGCGGCGGCGCAGCGGTGGAAGAATACAGTTATGCGGTGCAGCGGCGGAGGACTATGTACTGTACGGAGGAGGACGGCGTCGCTAGCATCCCGGTAGGCCATTAGCTCTTCATTAGCCCTTCATTATGGCTCC
>JARVGS010001166.1:27747575-27758544 GCA_031762315.1 Hypsolebias antenori | reverse complement strand
TCAGTTGGCTTGGAAACACCTTGGAGTCCTCCCAGAAGATCTGGAATAGGTGGCCGTGGAAAGAGATGTCTGAACCTCCCTGCTCAAGCTGCTGCCCCCACGACCCGACTTCTGAACAAGTGGAAGATGATGGATGGATTTTTTATTTATTTATTAATAATAACAAATGCACACACACATTACTAGTACACCTGCATCAGTGTAAAGCTTATCATTACTGTCCACCTCACTGTTTATCATCTGCATAGTCATTTACAGCAGTTTTGTCATCTGTTCTTGCACAACCTCATTAAATTTTCATCCATGCTGGTCTGTTCCGTGTGTCTGGTTTCACACAACTTTAAAGACTGGCAGTTCAAATGAAAGCAGCCTGTCACCTGAAAGTGTCCAACACTGAGCTGCCTAATCTCAGTCATATGAGTCCTAACCCATAAAAATGAAAAGAAAAGCACTTCCACGTTCAGCATATCTAATATAGCATGAATTTGTACTCTGCTGGCACACTTTGGACCCATATCAGTCTGCAAACACTGACTCTTTTAGTCCAAATAAATAGTATAGAATAAAGGAACTTTGCAATAAAGCAGGATTTAATAAGGTTATTTTATCCCTGCTTCGTGAATTGGTTTGTTGCGATCGGTGTACTTTTACTTGTCAGGCTCTTTAATAAAGCCCACAGAGACAGAAAGGCAGGGAGGAAGAAGGAGAAAAGGAGGAAGCCCGACCTGATGTTCTATATATACCTCCCCCAGTCACAATAGTAGCCATGTCCCTGCCTTTTACTTGAGCAGTCTAGTTTGATAAGGAGCCTCTGTGTATGGCTTTGCAGGCCCACCAACAGAGAGGAAGTCCATGCTGTTCAACATCCTGAGGCTTACCACTAAGCTACAGCCCAGAGTTTAAAGGTTTTTAATGATGAAGACGGAAGAAAAGGAGGATGGCAACACTGCTTTTAGTTAGATCCAGTGAGCCTTCCCCCACACACACACCTTGTTTTCATGTGAAAACCTAGGAGGAAGTGTTTGTGGTAAAGTGAGATTGCGAGTGAGTGCTGTGTGAGAAAAAAAACACTGATACGCTGCCGTGTTTTTGTCTCGCCGTGAAACAAAACATCATGTTGAGCTCCGCCTCAGAGGGAAGAAACGGTTCGTCCTTTTGGATAACTTTATTGCACGTCACTGCTTCCCACATTCACACAAGACCAGTCCCCCACCGTTGACCTTCCTGCCCCACCCCCCACCCCCCCCCCCCGGATCTGTGTGTTTCACCTTGAATCACAGGAATCAACGGTGAATTGTTCAGGAGTCGGCTAATGTTTAAACATACCCTTCACTTGACGTATCCTTAGCTAAACTAGCTAAGCACGACATTTTGTTGGCATTCCTCCACCCGCAGGTTCAGACCGGTGTAATCTCTTTGTAGTTCGACGAAAGTGTCAGGACTGTGCGTTCTGACCCGCTGAACTCTGTGTGATGATCAGTGATCAGAGAACAAAACAGAGTCAGCACAAAAGAACAAAACCGGCTTTGAAAAGTTTGATCTAGAATTGATTAACAGATTTTGTAGAAGCAGCTAACCTAAAATAAATTATTTCTAATCGTATGTTTATTCTAATTCAGGATTGTCCTTCAGCTTCTGTGTGTGCATGTTTAAACCTTTAGCACTGCGCCTCCTGCTTTTCAACAAACCTGTAAGCATTTGGGTTGGACCTTAAAAGTTATCATTCAGCTCTTTTCCTAAACAGGGAGGTGGGGTTCTGCTGGGAAACAACGAACATCTTACCTGGTGTAGATAGCTCGTTCAATTAGATTAATTTGAAGTAATAGAGCTTAATTCTACCAATTTACTGGCTATGAAGAGCCACTTCATTCAAAATTAAAATAAATAAATATGGTTATTTAAAAATTATTAATAAATATTCTAATAAATGAATAAATTCTCCCATGAAATAAAACATTTAAATAGAAAATGTTTAGTTTTTTCCCAAGATTTATTTATTTTTATTTCAAGACTTATTTTTATTTAATTCAAGATTTATTTGTTTAAATATTTAATAATGGAGTTTCATTTTGTGACATTTTTATTTTGTAAAGCTACTTTACATATTTCAGGAGCTTTTATTTTTTTAACCACGTTCTTAATTTTAAGCGTTTTTTATTTATTTTTTTAATTTCTTTAAAATTATTAATAAATATTCTAATAAATGAATAAATTATCCCATGAAAAAAAAACATTTAAATAGAAAATGTTTAGTTTTTTTTTTCCCAAGATTTATTTATTTTTATTTCAAGATTTATTTTTATTTAATTCAAGATTTATTTATTTAAATATTTAATAATGGAGTTTCATTTTGTGACATTTTTATTTTGTAAAGGTACTTTACATATTTCAGGAGCTTTTATTTTTTTAACCCTGTTATTCATTTTAAGCTTTTTTTTTTTTTTTTTTTTTGTGTGTGTTCTTATATTCAAATGATGGGGCGGGGTTTTCTCTGTGGGGCAGGTCAGGTTATTTAATGGAATATTTATTAATAATTTTAAAATAACACTATTTATTTATTTATTTAATTTTGAAAGAAATGGCTTTCCATAACTGGCTAGTCTTAATGGGACCAGGGCTAAAATTAAAAGTCCTAAAACGACTCCAGTCTCAGAAATGTCACAGCAATTCAAACTTGAAATGTACAAGCTTTAGCAGCAGATAGCTGTAGGCCTGTTCACTTGTAAATAACCACATAATCAAATGTCAGTAACCATGTAATGCAAAACTTACTGCAGTGTAAAGATTTATAAAACTATCTTTGCTTAAACAGCTATGAAACTTGAGTCTGAGGTTGGTTTAGGAGGGCAGTGATCCACCACGGTCTTGGTCCTGCAGATGTGCTGTTAGCTTGTCAGTCTGGTCAAGATTAAACTCTGTTTTGGCAAACAGATTGTCCAAGGTGCTATCTACAGCAGGTAAGATAGTAAATTTTCTTAGCTTTTTCACAAAAGCCACATTAAAAAAATTAACCCTTTCTTTAAAAGATTTATTATTTATTATTTTATATATTATTAATTTAAGTTTTGACTCTAAAAATCACATCTAAGTTTTCCTCTTTAACTGTCGTTCGTCATAAATAAAGTGAGGAACAGTACAGGTGGCAGTGGTGTGTCTGAAACTTGCTCAAATATGATTACCGGTGGGGTTTTTTTTTTGTTGTTGTTTTGTTTTGTTTTGTTTGTTTGTTTTGTTATATTTGTAATAATGCTGGTATCCATATGTGTTTTCAAACTCAAGCAGCTTTAACTACAAAATGATGTCATATTTTCCTAAAGAAGGACCTGAGATCAAAACCATTCAAGATAGTTTAAAAACCTCATTTCTAGAACAAAAGACTTTGTTAACCAGACATTTGACCAGTTCTAAACATCTTTTTCCTCACAATCCTTTATCAAGTGTTCAACTTTTTTAGTTTTATTTCCTCAACACTCAGCATGCCTGGGATAGTTTTGTCCACATGTTACTGAATGTTTGCCTTGTAGCTAAAGCTGTGTTTTTCAAGACTGCTCTGAAAACATCTCTTTAGACTCGCTTATCCTTAACTTTACTAAATGTACTTTATATTCTTTTGTATTTTATATTCTTTATGTATTTTATATTTCAATTTGTTCCTGCTGATGCTTGAACTGTGTTTGTTGTTTGTTTTTACACAATCTCTGTGATATGTTTCTTGCTGTGAAGTGTCCTTGGGTGTCCTGAAAGGCACTTTTAAATAAAATTATTATTATTATAAATATTATTATAATATTATTAGTACTGTATTATTATGTGGCGGCTGAAAATGTTAGCGTTAAATATTTTCAGTCAGAATGAATGAAAACGGTCATGTCTCAGCCAAAAACTATTTTATACATTTTCATTTCAAATTTTTATTCATTTCAAATTTAAAACACAAAAGAAACAATTTACAGAACCATATGGAGAACTAAAATAAGTCACTTTGGTGTATAAGTCGCAGGGCATGCAAATTATGCAACAAAAAAAATGCGACTTATAGGGCAAAAAATACGGTATACATAATTAGGTTGTGGTAGATTTAAATTTATGGTCAAATCTACACTTTGTTTGGTCTCAGACTTGCAGGATTAATTTTTTTTCTTCTTTTTCATGATTTGTGAACGCACTAAGCCTCTTTTTTTTTTTTTTTTTTAAAAAAAGAAGGGAACCCCTCCCTGCGCCGGTGACCTGGATCTCTCCTCTCTCTGATGGCGCCACCTCACTTCTTTCCATCTTTGTCTCTCCTCTCTGCTTACTCCCTCATCTAATCCTTGATATGAAGTAATTGCCAGAGTGGAGTTAGAGGACTTCAAAAAGGGGCTTGAATCCAAATACACACACACACACACACACACACACACACACACACACACACACACACAAACAAACTCCCACATGTTGTTGTGCTTATACTGAGCACAAACCCATTTCAGAATCTTCACCAAATCTTCAAAGCCACTGGCTCTTCCTCTTCGCAGCCCGTGAAGTCGGGCAAACAAATGGAAGAAGTATTTGGATGAGCTTGTTCGCCCACGACTGAGGATTCTCTCAGGCCACTGCAGCCACCTCATATCTGTGCACGACTCACATGCAGTCTGCTGCGAACAAAAGCCATCAGTCCAGCCATGAGAAATCCATCAAACAGGACTTTTGTTGGCCCTCAGCCGCTCACGTATCGCCCGCTCTTCATCACTCGGCCCCTAAAACAGAACGTGCATCTGTGACTTTAATTTACCCACTTGTTTTTTTTTTACTTTGCCCAAAGCCTGGCAGCGTGAGCCAGAACCCGGGCGTGATAATAAACATGCACACCTTGTGTATGAGCGCAGTGAGAGCATGCAGCTGGTGGGACGTGTTTATTCACGAGTCGGAGTGATTTGGTCTGTCTGCTCTGCCGTGCTTGTTAATTTAGACCCAGCCAATTCGTTCAGACTTTTATGATTATGTGTTACAATTACAATGCAGCACACAGTCCAGTCTGTGTGCAGAGAGCTCTTGTAAAGACGTGCAACGCTCCCACTCCACCGGGGTCTGGAACCTGAGGGTCGTGGGCCACGTGCAGCTCAAACACCTCTCATCAAAATGATCACACAGTCAATCATAATTATTATCATGACTACAATAGAAAATTATGGTTTTAAATATTTTCCAGTAAATTAAGTTAACAAAAATAGAAGAAGTAAAATGCTTTTGTTAGAAGTTATGGATGTGTGGCCTTTTTACAGCTTGCATGATGGGTTGGTGCTTAGAGTACCGTAATTTACAGACTATTGAGCGCACCTGAATAAAGCCACGCCCACAATAAAAAAATACTGTCCATGTATAAGCTGCAGGTGTCCACGTTGTAACATGAGCTATTTACACAGAATTATATATATTTTTAAACTTTTAATTAAATACCTACTGGTAACATACACAAATACGTACAGTAAATGTTTTTTTCTGAGCAGTGCCTGTAACATGGCTGGTAAAAAAAAAATAAAAATACATCAAATCTTTTTGCATCGTTTAATATTTATACCAAAAACAGGAACAAATACAGGAGTGCATAAAATTATGTAACTTAAATTACCAGTATTAGCTTAGTTGATGGGATTTCTCTAAAAATATATACATAAAAATAAAAATCTAGAAACAAATAATTCATCCATCCATCATCTTTACCCACTTCTTCCTTTTCGAGTCATGGGGGGTCACTGGTGTCCATGTCCAGCCATCACTGTGTGAGAGGTTGGGGACACCTGGGCATGTCTCCAGTCTATCACAGACAAATAATTCAACATATATAAATACAAAAGTAAACAGACTTCAGCCTACCATAGTGAATTAACCTTTAACTCAAAATAAAATAGAGACTTCAGTTTTTTTAACCATATTAATTCATCTTGGGTAAATCTTTGACACAATTTCAAAACCTGTGCAAATCTACATTAAAATCTCTTCTGAACAGTAATTTATAAACATAAATTGTATAATTTAGACCTGGCTCCAGTCAATGTGCCTCATCTGGCCTCTCCAACCTGTTAAATAAACAAATTACATTAAGTTTGTTGTATAACTTGTCTATTAGTTTTAGTTTAATATGAGAAAACAAGTTACCTTTGAGCTGCATCTCCCTCGTTATTCTTGTTTCATGCTGGAGCTGTGTGGAGTTTTATCTATGTGAAAGAATAACATATGTTGCTTCCAGAGTATTAAAAATAAAACTAAACCCCTCAACTTCCACTGAGCTAACTGCTTGTAAATCATTTGTGATACAGTAGGAGATCAAGAGAAATCTTTGCAGCAAACTTGGCTGGTCAGCTGGTTTCACTTTCATCTTTGCACATTTTATCGTATTTCCAAAATACTGTACCGTAATTATATCTTACACTTCTTGCAAACAACCGTTCTCTTGTTAAGCTCTGTCTTCCCCCAGAACGTTGTAGGATCTGGAATTATTTTTTAAAACGAAGTCACGCTGTCTCCCTCCTCCTTGCTAGCAGGCTCGTTCAGCTAAAGGGAGCAACTAGCTTGCTGTACGGTGGCCTACACGGCCAAAATTCTACGGCGGCCGAATGGACACATAATGCAATATGTAGTACGCTTAGGAGTAGGAGCGGAAAAAATATAAAATTAAACACGTTTTTAAATTGATTTTGGGGCTTTTAGAATAGATTCTGAATAGCCAGGACTAAGAATCTAGATTCTTTAAAAAAAAAAAGATTTTTTCCTGCACCCCTAGTTGTCAGGGCGTCGGCTTGGGCGACCACCTGTTCAATCTGTGAAGAGGTTGATAAGGGTTCTCGATCTTTGGGGAGCTCCAGTGAGTCCCTTTCTGTGTCATTAGACCTGTCTACAGGCAGGACGCTATAGGTTTGAGGACCTAAGCCGTTTTCTTGGTTGAGACCGACCCTGTTGACTGTGTCACGGTCAAACTCATTGGTTGAGAAGAGAGCTATGGCCTGTGTTGGTTTTGTGAACCAGACTGGCCCAGTGTGTTGACTTGGTATCAGGTTTTCTGAGAGTCCTCTCAGAAATGGAATGCCCAGTTCAAAATCATGAAAATCGGTGGAGATCAACCATCCTAGCTGTGTGTTTTTTGGGATCAGTACCTCTTCTGTGGCTGTGTTGCACACAGCAACAGATGTGGTTCTGGAGTCGAAGCTCACTTGGCTTGTGGCCTCGATGGACAGTCCTAAGTTGAAAAACGTAGGAGATGGTTGAAAGTATGCCTGCTTCTGGCTGATAGTGTGTCCAGTTAAGATGTGGATTTGCATCATTTGGTTTTTTATCTGAGGTGGTACTGTGGTGATTTTGTTGATAGCAACCTGGCAGACCTCTGGGATGGTCTGTCCAGCCTTAATATTTGCTGTGACTAGCACAGGTGGTGTCAGGATTCCTCTCTGAGGACAGGACAAAACCCAGTGGTGCAGACAGAGTCTCGGAGGCCAGGACGTAATGTAAAAATAAACACTTGAATAATTAAATAAACAGCTGATCAAGCAACAAAGACTTACAGGACTGGGGACTGGTGAGACACAAGGGTATACCCGACGATGACCTGACAATGACAAAGACACAGACCAGAGCTTATATACTCACAGACAAAACGAGAAAAATTACAAACACCAGGGTATAAGACAAGGATGAAACAGATCGGGGATGATTAACCAGAGACAAGAGGGAGAGTAGACAAGGAGGGCCCAGCAGAGGGCACAATCCCTACAGTACCGCCCCCCCCCCCACTCAAAGACGCCCCCAGGAGTCCCCAGACACCCCCCCCCCCCCAAGGGCGGGCGGAGGGAGGAACAGCAAGGAAGGAGGGCACGAGGAAAACACAAGGGCAGGGAACCAAAAACCGGCAGGACAATGCCTGGGAGTAACACAACTAAACCCAAGGGGCAAACTGCAGTAACGAAACACAACGACTAAACCTAAGAAAAACTGGGGAAACTAAACACAAAGACAAACCCCAAGACAATAACAAAAAGGTCAAGTGGGGTGGCGGCCGGGAGGCCATCCGCCACGAAGAGTCAGCTCAGGGGGGCGGCCGGGAGGCCGTCTGACACGAAGAGTCAGCTCAGGGGGGCGGCCGGGAGGCCGTCCGACACGAAGAGTCAGATCAGGGGGGCGGCCGGGAGGCCATCTGACACGAAGAGTCAGTCTGAGGACCTCGGGGCCTGCAGCAGGCAACCCTTAGAGCTGCAGCAGATGACGCGGGAAGCAGAAGAGTCTCTGCACCAGGGGACGTGGAACTCGCAGATGACGCGGGGAGCCGAGGAGTCTCTGCACCAGGCGACGTGGAACCCGCAGACGATGCGGGGAGCCGAGGAGCATCCGCAACAGACAACGTGGCACTTGGAGACGTGAAGACAGTGGTTGTAGGAGCCACTAGGGAGCTGCTGGCGTGGGAGGCAGAGGAGCCACTGCAGCTAGTGACGAGAAGGATGGTGGAGCCTCTGCTGCGGCGAAGAGATGAGCTGAGGGACCTCTGCTGCAGGCAAAGAGATGAGCTGAGGGACCTCTGCTGCAGGCGAAAAGATGAGCTGAGGGACCTCTGCAGCAGGCGACGAGAGGAGCCGTCGAGCTTCCGCAGCAGGCGACGAGAGGAGCTGTCGAGCCTCTGCAGCAGGCGACGAGAGGAGCCATCGAGCCTCCGCAGCAGGCGTCGAGACGTCAGGCGAGGAGTCGTCATGCGGCGAGACATCAGGTGAGGAGTTGTCATGCGGCGAGACATCAGGCGAGGAGTCGTCATGCGGCGAGACGTCAGGCGAGGAGTCGTCATGCGGCGAGACGTCAGGCGAGGAGTCGTGATATGGTGAGACGTCAGGCGGCAAATCGTCCGGCGTGCGATCTGCAGCCGAGGAGTCATCGGGCGAGGAGTCTGCAGCCAAGGAGTCGTTGGGCGAGGAGTCTGCAGCCGAGGAGTCTACTGCCGAAGAGTCGTCGGGCGAGGAGTCTGCAGCCGAAGAGTCGTTGGACAAGCAGTCTGCAGGCATCGAGTCGTCGGCAGCGCTGAGACCCTCTGTAGCTGTCGAGGCATCGGCGGCGCTGGGACCCTCTGTGGCTGTCGTGGCGTCGGTGACGCTGAGACCCTCTGTAGCTGTTGAGGCGTCGGCGGCATGGGTGGAATATTCGGCGGTAGAACCGAGAGCCGAAGAGCCAAGACCAGGAGCCGAAGAGCCAAGACCAGGAGCCGAACAGCCAAGACCAGGAACTGAAGAGCCCAGACCAGGAGCCAAAGAGCCAAGACCAGGAGCCAAAGAGTCCAGACCAGGAGCCGAAGAGCCATTGAGCGAGGAGTCAGCCGTCGAGTCTGCAGGCGAGGAGTCAGCTGTTGAGTCTACAGGCGAGGAGTCAGCCGTTGAGTCTGCAGGCGAGGAGTCAGCCGTCGAGTCTGCAGGCGAGGAGTCAGCTATTGAGTCTACAGGCGATGAATCAGCCGAGGAGTCTGCCTCTTTGACTGGCGCTGAGTCAGCAGGACCTCTCCGCCGTCGACCTCTGCCATGGCGGTGGCAGCACGGTCCAGGACCAGGCCAGAACTCTTCCTTGGACTCAAGACATCCCTCAACACAGGAGACATGAGGGGCATCATCTAGGACCCCATCAGAGCAGGACACTGCAGGTACTGGAGAACCTGCAGGTGATGGAGAGACCTCAATGGGCAGAATCAGTTCAAGAGGGCCAGTGACTAGTTTTGGTGTTGAGTGTCTAATAGACCTAATCTTGTTAAGGATCTGGAGGTATTCAGGGATGGAAATGAGACTAGGTATGGACAACAATAGTTTTTCAGCTAATGTGAGAAATAGATTTGAACAGTCCGGGTTATCTTCAGCTGAAGAAAACAGTCTTTGTAGATTGGAGTTTATGTGGTGGATGTCAGGAATATTTATCATGCCTGAAGAAGTTCCTGGGATGACCTCTGCTGGAGTGATGTGTAGTGATCTAACCTCTTCCATCAAGCTTGTCCCAGAAGACATTCTGAAAGGACAGAACTTGTTATCCTGATAATTTGACTCAGGACACAAATTATCTCATCAAGAGACCTTTTAATTTTGTTCTAAGTAAAATAATCAGAAGAACAATCTTATTTTACTTTATTATCATATTATTCCTTATTTTGATAATCAAAGACTCTAATCAAAGTCAATGTGAGGACATTTTGACACTGTGATTAATTAAGGAAAAAGAAAACAATTTAATTTGTGTATCTTTTCTTATTTGAATGATGTTTTATTTCATAGCATTTTAATGTTGAAGTAATCAATTAAATCAACTGCGGAAAAAGTATTAATGATTTTTAGACTTCATTAGGTAAATGTGTTTTACTGAGAAGTAATTCTGATTCTGCAAGAGTGTGTGAAGAATGAAGTCCTTAGTCTGTCAAAGTTCAAGAACAAGTCGAGATGTTCTTACAGACTTTGTTGTTAATGTGTTACAGACAGTTAATCACTTTAAATCAGAAACTGGCTTATTTTGTCTGCTTCTGTTCTGCTTCTTTCCACAAACAACTTTTTCCATTCTTTCACACCTGTTTGAACTCAGTTACCTACTTCACACTACACTAACTCCCTCCCCCTCCTAGTTAGTGAACCAATCAGGAAACAACAAACATCAGGAGGTGGGCTTTCTTTAAAAGTTTCCATTTCCTGGAATCTCCAGAGTCTGAAATTCCTCTATGAAGTCACGAAGTGGAGTTGAAGCTCTTCCTAGGCGGTTGACGTGGTCAAGACGCCAAAGACTACGTCTTCCGCCAGAGTTACAGTATGCTTGCTGTAAATTCACTCGAGCTTAACAGCTCAAAGCCTTTTCAATTAAATTCCTTAAAGAGGAATATTTTGTTTTGAAAACCAACCAGAAATGGACGCTAGTTCGGTCTGATGAGACGCGGACGTCTGAGTCACGGAAAGGTAAAACGGACCAACTTTCTCGGACATCAAGGAAGCTC
>JARVGS010001166.1:27642788-27658216 GCA_031762315.1 Hypsolebias antenori | reverse complement strand
GAATCAGTCAGTCCTCCATTGCACGTCTACAACTGGTCCAAAATGCTGCAGCCCGATTTTTAACTGGTACAGGCCATCGAGAGCACATCGCACCAGTTTTGGCCTCCCTGCACTGGCTACCCATTCACCTTCAGATCCAGTTCAAAATTCTCATGTGTGTTTTTAAATAACAGAACAGTTCTGCCCCATCTTAACTCACTGATCTTCTGCAGCCATAATGTCCCACCCCGCTCTCTGAGATCAGCAGATAAGTTGCTCCTTTCAGTTCCAGAAACCTGTCGTAAGCTCAGAGGTGACAGGGTTTTCTCCGTTGCAGGTCCACGACTGTGGAATGAGTTGCCACTGCATGTCAGGCAGGCTCCCACACTCACAGTATAATTCTTGCTTGAAAATCCACTTCTATTCTCTTGCCTTTTTTAGTTTTTATCCTGTCTGTAGCGTACAGTGTTGGCCATTTTAGTTATTTTCTGCTGCTATTTGTATATTTTTATTTTGTGTTTTTTCTGTCCTCTGTGCTTGCTTGTTTCTGTTGTACAGCACTGTGATTGGCCTTGGTGATGTTTTAAGTGCTCTCTAAATAAATTGGTATGGTATGGTGTGGTAAGCATTTTAGTTAGTTGCATTTGAAATCCCATCAGTTACTGAGTAAAAAACAATGCAAACTTAAAAAAATACTGTAAATTAAAATCAGGAGGAGAAAAAACATTCACACTTTAAGCGTGCAGTGACTGGATTTGTTCTCAGCTGCTGTATGAAATGGTTAAAAGAGATGATGAGCCAAAAAGCAGACGTTTGACTTTAAATAATCCATAGAGTTTGTGTATAAACTCTGGCCACTTGATGCACTGCTTTTTCTGCCAAAGTGGAGTGAAACAGTAGACTCATTGTGTTATTTCTGGTGCAGCGGTTGAACCCAAACACAGGCAGGACTCAGAACTCAGTGGATTAATTAACTAAACTGTTTATTAAACAAACAAAAAGCTGACATGGCAGCAAACACTTACATGATCCTGGAAACATGTAGAGAAAATACAAGGGATAGATGAAACATCAACAAAGACAAAGCCCAGACAATGAGGAAGACCAAGATCCAGACATAAATAGAAAAAATATTAACAAGACAAGTGCAGGTACCTGTGATGCATCACAGGTGCAGGAAGGACACAGATTACCAGGGGGAGCAGGACTGAAAACAAACCACAAGAGGGCATCATCCCGACATTACATATATTACATTAGGTGGACAGTTGAGAGTCCACCCATCACAGGGAAAGACTTCAGGCGGGTGGCCGGGAGACCATCTATCATGAGGACAGAGTTCGGGTGGGTGGCCTGGAGACTGTCCATCCTAGGAACATAATTGGGGTGGATGGCAGGGAGACCACCCATCACATGGAAGAAGAGACTGAAGAACCATGGGCTCTGCAGCAGGTGTAGGAATCAGCAGAATTGCAGCTGGCGAAGAGACCTGGCAGGATGCAGGGGTTGTTGAGACCAGGGAGACTGTAGCAGTTGTGGGGACCAGGCAGGTTGTAGCCGTCAAGGAGACTAGGGGGACTGCAGCCAGCAGCAAGCCCAGGAGAAATGTAGCTGGTATCAAGACCAGGGGAACTGTAACTGTCATCAAGACCAGTGGGGGTTGCAGCCAGTGTTGGGACCAGGGAAACTGTAGTCAACGTCAAGATCAAGAAAACTGCAGTTGTCATGGAGACCAGGGGGACTGCACCTGCACTGAGACCAGGGGAGTTGCAGCTGGTGTTGGGACCAGGGAGACTGCAGCCTGCATCGAGACCAGGGAGACTGCAGCTACAGTGGAAGCCTGAGGGATTACAGCTGTCATGGGGACAAGGGAGGCAGCAGCTGTCTCAGGTACCTCAGTGGCTGAAGCTGGTGTAGGGACCCCAGTTGTTGCAGTTGGCACATCAGGAGGCATAACCACATGAGGAGGCATAATCACATCAGGGGGCATAGCCACTTCATGGGGCGTAGCCACATCAAAAAATTCATGGAGTGTAGTGACTTCAGGGGGTGTAGCCACTTCAGTGTGCATTACCACTTCAAGGGTGTGTAGCCAATTTGGGAGGTGTGGTCACTTCAGGAGTCACGGCCACCTCAGGAGGCATGGCCATTTCAGGAGACGTGCCTACTTAAGGAGGCATGGCCACTTTAGGAGCTGCAGATGGGGGTGTCACCACTTCAGGAAGTGCAGAAGGAGGCTTAGTCACATCAGGAGACATAGCCACATTAGTGACTGTAGAACGGGGTGTTACCACTTCCAAGAACTGCAGAAAGGGGTGTAGCCAGTTCAGGGATTACAGGCGGTGTCACCAGTTTAGGGGCTGTAGGAGGCATTGTTAGTTTAGGGACTAAAGGAGGTGTCGCTAGTTCAGGGACTACAGATGGAGTCACCGGTTCAGGGACTGCAGGAGGCATTGCCAGTTCAGGAAATGTAGGAGGTGTCACCATCTTAGGGATTGCAGTAGGCATAGCTACCTCACAAGGCATAGGACTCTCACGAGGTGTAGGACATTCACAAGGTATGGGACCCTCATGAGGCATAGGGCCCTTGAGAGACTCGGGACCAACAAGAGACAGGACCCGCAGGAGTCTCGGGAGCCACAGGAGACTCGGAACCATCTGAAGACTTAGGACCCTCTGAAGACTTGGGGAACTCTGAAGACTTGGAGACTTCTGAAGACTTGGGCGATGAGGGAAGGTGAGAGGCGTCCTCCAGGACTCTCTCAAAGACATAGGACGATAAGTTTGATTTCCTCTTTGCCTTCTCAGAACACTTGGCTGCCTCTCCAGCTAATCAGGCCTGGCAACTTCTGGACTCAGCTGCTTCATCAGCTGATCTGAGTTTGGCTGCTTCTCCAGTTGATCAGGTGAGTGGGAGCTCAACTGCTCCTTCCCCTGTGAGAATTTCCACAGCTCCTCTGACTGTGTGTGGGTTGAGGGAGGAGTTGGAGGTCAGCCATTCCAGCCCTTCTCTGCCATCAGCCCCTCCTTTGGTGGTGGTGGTGGTGCGAGCCAAAACCAGAGGCAACCTAGAGCCCTTCACTGGGGTCAAGCTTCTCCTCTGATGGCTACTTGAGGAACTTGAGTGACAAGCGAGGAGGTGGAGAAGAGTAACAACTGGTCTTGGATGTCAGGCAGCTCCCCCGGAGCTGAGATTTCCTCCTCTCTTTTTCCTCCACCAGGAGGGGTGACAGGAGGATCTCCATCTTCAGGCTGCTGCATCGCTGTCTCTGGGTAGGTTTGATCCAGAACACCAACAGATGACAGACTCTTTCTATTGTGGCTCAGCCTCGCTGGGCTGGGTAAAAAACACTTGCGGCACCAGTATTACTGGTGGGCTGGGTAAGCTGTAGTCCAGAAAAGCCGAAAGCGAATATAGGTGTTCAGTGCACTTGGCTTCTCCAGCTCTTTCTCGAGCAGCTAGAGCATCCCAGGGGAATTCACCAGTCCAGGCAACTGCTGGAACTCCTTCAAAAAGTTCTTTGTGGCCACCCACCTATCCAATAGTTCACTGGAGGTGGCAGCAGTGTCCACGAAGCTGAATGTCACAATATGGAGTCACCGATCATCCTCTGGGGTGAGTGCAGCCAGAAACGTACAGCCTGTTGGTTTCTTCTTTGGTCTGGGCATTTTGTTACGTCTGGTGCAGCGGTTGAACTCAAATGCAGGCAGGGCTCAGAATTCAGTGGATTCATTAATTAAACTATTTATTAAACAAACAAAAAGCTGATGTGGCATCAAACACTGACATGATCCAGGAAACATGTAGAGGAAACTTGAGGGGCAAATAAGACATCACCAAAGACAATGCTCAGACAATGAGGAAGACAAAGACACACACTTGAATACAGAAATGTTTAGCAAGACAAGTGCAGACACCTGTGATGCATCAGAGGTGCAAGAATGGAGACAGATTACCAGGGGGAGCAGGACTGAAAACAAACCACAAGAGGACACCATCCTGACACATTGAAGTTGTTGGCTCATCATCTGTTAAGTGGCAGGCAGCTAAACCCGTTGTCATTGTTCAAGTCAAAGTAAAGATGATTAAAAAACTCCTGGACTTCCTGTGCATGTTTAATATACCGGTACACTCTAGCTTTGTTCTGCTGTTAGCTGTGTTAGCTCAGACAGACTTAACTACAGCCCCTTTTCTGCATATCCTCACATGGTGCTGAGTTTAAAACATACCATACTGCTTTGTACCAAAATGAGCTCGAAACCCAGATTGAAACTACTTACACAGATTATTTCTTTGTAGATGTTCACACAACTGACCTGCAACCACTTTGTTAACACTTAATAACACTTGGGTCCTGATGTTTTTAAACATGCAGTAGAAAATCCATTAATTAAAAAACTTGGACTTGAATCTTCATCTTGCTCAAATTTCAGACCAATCTCAAAACTTCCTTTTCTTTTTAAAACCCTGGAGAAGATAGTTTTTATTCAACTAAAAAAAGTTTTTGAACAAGAATAAAAATTTTTGAGATCTTTCAGTCTGGTTTTAAACAATTACACAGACAGATTTAGAGAGGATTTGAAACAACATTCTGTTAACAAATGATTCTGGTCAGTTTGTGAGTACTTGCACTCGTGGACCTTTTGATACTGTTGACCACATTATCCTTATATTGTGGTTAGAACACTGGGTTGGGATTACAGGTGCAGCATTAGAATGTTCTTATTTGAGTAACAGGAGTTTCTGTGTCAAGGTTAGAAATAGTGTTTCTGCTTCAGTGCTTCTTTCCTGTGGGGTCCCACAGGGCTCAGTTCTTGGATCCCATCTGTTTTCACTTTGTATGCTCCCTTTGGGGTCTATCTTGAGGAAACATGGTCTTTCGTTGCATTGTTATGCTGACGATTGTCAGATTTATCTGCCCGTGAAACCTAATAGTTCTTTCTCCATTTATCCTCTGTATAAATATCTTGATGGCATCAAGGCATGGATGACTTAATTTTTTTTTTTTTGTTTGTTTTAATGATCAGAAGACTGAAGTTGTTGTGTTTAGCCCTGCTGTCTCTGATCCTGTAAACATTGACTCTCTTAAGCCGTATCTTAAGCAGTTACAAATCTTGGGATGGTTTTAGACTTTGACTTTAAGTTTAATGAGCAAATTAATTCTGTTCTGCAGAAAAGCTTCTTCCAGTTAAGATAGATACTGTAGCTAAGCTTAAGTCAGTGTTGTCCAGATCTGACCTTGAAAAACAAGTCCATGCCTTTATTACTACCCGACTGGACTACTATAACTCTCTATGTTGGGGTCAGTCAGGTCTCCATTCCGTGTCTCCAGTTCATTCAAAATGCTGCAGCTCGGCTATTAACAGGATCTTGTAGGGTTGATTATATTACACCAGTTTTATCCTCCTTTCACTTGCTCCCTATATCTATCAGAATTTATTTTGAATTTCTCCTGCTAACCTTTAAGTGACATAATCTGTCCTTTTGTCTGTTTTCTTTGCATTTCTATTGTATTTATTTCCTTTTCTGATCCTTGTGTTGTTACTCTGTTCCTTGCCATTCTTCCCCCACTCTTCAGCCTGTCTCCTCAGCCACTCATCATTCACATCAGTTACCTATCAGTAATCATCCTAGGTGCACTCATTTCTCACTCTGCCTCTGCCCTATTTAAACCTCTCCTGTTCATCACAAAAATGTCTGCTCACTGTTCTGTTCAGCTACAGACATACCGGTCCTCCTCACTCTGTCTTGTGCCTGTCATGATCTGTCCTGTTGTGTTCCTGCTCACCTCATGATCAGTGTAAGTTCTAACTACACGTCAGCTTTTTGTCTTTGTTTTTTAATAAATTCCTTTTGATTTAATTCCTACTCTCATTGCCTGTCTGCACTTGGGTCTAAACACAGAGGATTGCGATATTAAGTGCCTAAATGACCTTACACTCTCATATCTCTCTGAGCTACTGGAAACATGTTCCTTCTTGGGCCCTGAGATCATCTGATCAGCTTCTTTTGGCTGTTCCAAAAACAAGATTTAAGTTCAGAGGTCATCGAGCTTTTTCAGTCATGGACCCCAAACTTTGGAACAATCTGTCCCCCAACATTAGACAGGCCACTTCAGTCCCCGTTTTAAAATCTCAGCTAAAAATACACCTGTTTTCTCTGGCTTTTAACACAGTGTGATTCAATGTAGTATTTTATTGTTCTGTGTGTTTTTTTTTTATGTTTTTCTTTTAATTAATGTTTCAGTACTATCATTTTAATTTTATTTTTCCCATTAAATTACTCCCGTTAATTTTTATTGTAAAGCTCTTTGGTAACAGCTGCTGCGTTATGTGTGCTTCATAAATAATGTTGACTTGACCACTTACAGTCTATGTCAGCAGACCTGCTACATTCACGCTTCAGCAAATTTTTCACTCCATGGCAGGTGTTTGAAAACTTTCAGCTCAACACAGCCAGCTGAGTTGTTACATTCACTTCTGGAGATGAGAAGGTTATTTAGGAGTTTTCTACTAACTGTTTTTGTGCTTTGTTCAACTTATTTTTGGAAGGTGTAGACAATCCAAAGTATAAATATACAGTGTAATATAATATGTATTTGAAATACATAATTCTTTTAATATTTGTGGACATGTTTTATTATGCAATTTCATAGTAAACATTGGGTGGCAGTGATGAACACTGCTTCAACTCTGTAAAGAGTTTATATGCTCTCCTCATGCACATGAGTGTTTTCTCAGTGTAGGCTACTCTGGTTTTCTCCCACAGAACAAAAACAAGCACATGTTCAGTTAATTGGTAACTGTACAAACTCTAGGTGTGGATGACAGTGGGAAAGGAAGGTTGTCCCTGTGATGGACTTTCAACTGTCCCAGTCCTTGACGGGATTAGGCCCAGATGCAGGCAGACATGAGGAGCTTGAGGAAAAATTAAACTTGTTTATTACATAAATGAAAAAAAATTAAAAAACCTGACATGGCAGCAACAGCCCACTAAACACAGGGGCGCACAAGAGGGAGGGCCGAGATATCTGCAGGTCGCCAAGACAATGATCCACTGTTGGAATGGTGATTAAAGATGGTTTAAATTAGAGAGAGGGTGAGTGGAGAGTCGTTGCTGACTGAACAACTGAGGAGGCTGAAACTGTTAAAATGAAAACTGACAAGGAAACACATGTAGCTGAACCAAAACACAAGGGACAGAAGAATAAAATGTAACCCACAAGAAGAACTAAAACTAAAATATAAACTACCGTAATTAAATTACAGAAAAAACACAGAGCACGGTGGTGCAGTTGACAGAGCTGCTACCTCTCAGCGAGAAGGTTACCGAATCAAATCCCGGTTAGGGACCTTTCTGGGTGTAGTTTGCATGTTCTCTTTGTGCATACGTTGTGTTTTTTTTGTTTTTTGTTTTTTTTGTGTGTGTGTGTGTGTGTGTGTTTACCCCTGTTTCTTTCCACAGATCAAAAACATGCATGTTAGGCTGATTGGTAACTCTTAATTGTCTTTAGGTGTGAGTGAGAGAGTGAATGGTTGTTTGTCTCGTTTGTCTATGTGTCCCTGTGATGGACTGGAGACCTGTCCAGGGTGTCCCTGCCTCTCGCACAATGACTGCTGGATATGGGCATCAGTGACCTCTGCAACCCATAAAGGAAGAAGCAGGTAAAGATAATGGATGGATATTCATGTCCAGGGTGCTGTTCAACACACCGAAATATATTATATTATTATTGTTTAGTGTATATATTAGATCCTTGTATACTGTATCTCTTTATAGTTTATATTATTGGTATTTTTGGGTGTAATTGGAACCTTGAGTACATAATTTCATTCCACCTCATGTACCACATCTGCTGCGAAGGACAACAAAGTCATCTTGAACCTTGGATGGATGGATGAATGCATGAAAACACAGAATATGACAACAGCATGTCCAGGGTGTCCTCCACCTTTCACACAGTGACTGCTGGAGATTGTCACCACCAGCTCCCCTTGCGGCATCAAAAGCAGAAGCAGATAATCAAATATGGATGAATGGATAAATCAAACTGAGACCTTTTAAATTTATTTTAAGAGCATGTTTGAGAAGGTAAGTCTTCTTGTCCTCTGTACATCATATTAAAAATAACCTGCTGGGGGAAAAAAACAGTAATTCAGTAACTTACTCAAAGAACATTTTTCATGATTTACTCGAGTAACTACAAGTACTTGAGTACCTGAGTAAATAACATACTTGAGTATGTTATTTTAGTACTTTTCCACCTGTGGATACCTATAGTTATATGAAAGCACAATTAGTGTGAGCACCTGCTTGATGTAGTACTTCTAAAGCAGGCTGTCACACGTATAGCAGGAATATTATAACAATTTGTTAGAAGGGTCGTGTAAGTGTAAAGGTGATTGATTTTTAAACTGAATTTGTTCTAAAAATTTGGGCTGTGGTCGATCCTCATTCCAGTTTTTTGCTGCAGATGACTGGAGTCATCTGCAATGGACCTTAAGCATTGTAAGCATAAAAGTACAGCGATTGTGTACTAATGGTTGTATTGGATTTTTGGAAGAGGAAAGCAAAATGAATGAGCCAAGTTTAGTCACTGATTTTATTGTTCCCACTGTAACATGATGATTGATTTTAAGGGCCAAAGTTTGCGACTGATGAAAACTCAGATACATATGAAAAGTTAAGTGGTTTCATTTACAAATGCACACGGATATATCTTTACTGACAGAGAAGATAGGGAGAAGGTGAGTTTGGGCAGATTTGAAATGAGTTTGATTTGTTTGAGATAGTTGCTTTTGTTTGTAGCGTTAGAGAGGGGGTAGAAATGAGATCCTAGGATTCCAAGGCGAGGCGGAGATTTGATCCAGAAAGGTGAGTAATGTTAGAGAGTGACAGGATGATGGTGCTAAGTGTTTGGTCTAGGCTGATGTTTGGAATTTGCAGGAGCAGGATGGTTACAGGCATGATCAGCGTAAGTGAGGAGGTTTCAAAAGACACAGAGGAGAAGGACTGAAAAAGCACAAGGAGAATACAAAGGTTAGTCTTTTCTTTTCTGATGAGTTGACTGGTTGTCATTTAGTCACCAGAAGGTAGCATGATGTTCCAGCACTAGAAGAATGACTGCCGGCCAAGTTTTTAAGTACACTAGTAGAATAGTTTTCAGGATTAGATGCAGGTGTGGACAGGGTGGACTGGTTCAATGATTGTCAGCTGTGAAGAAAGTAATTATGGCAACAACAAAAAAACAAACAAAAAAAAATGGAATCCTGCACAATACTCTTTTTTATTTTATTTTTTTATTTTGAACAGTCTGTTTTAAAAATGTTGGCTTATACTGCCTCTTGGCCAAGTTGTCATTGTAAATGAGAACTGGTTCTCAATTGACCTACCTGGTAAAATAAAGGTTAGTATTATTGTTAGTAAAATGTGTGAAATTCTCATTGGTCTGCTTTCTTCAGACTAACTGTTAACTTGTTGAACTGGTAAAAAGTAAATTATATTTCTCCAAACAGGTTGTTCAGAGATTTTTTTTTTTATATACCAGGTAAGACAATTGTTCAGAACCTTTCCACAGAACACTACTTCAAAACATCCAAAGCATCTACCAGACAGCAAATGCCATGATGGTGATTCAGCAGATTTAGGTTGGTGACAAACAATAGAGTAGAGTAGAATTTTTCTGAAAACAATTAATGTGAAACCAGTTCATTGGATAAGTATCCTACAATCCCTTTGTTTGTTAAGTGGCACATGAAAACATCTGTAAATAACAGAGATCAAAGACAATTGCACAGTTAGAATTGGGTCTTATAGTTTCTCAAGCACAGCAACATAGTTTATAAAATCTTGCATGCTGCAAGACGTGAATGAAGAGTGCTTGGCATGGCTGGCATGGGGTCTTGGACTGTGTTGCCAGGTGCATGCCACACATTTCTGCAAGTAGCTGAAGCTTTCGCCACATAGACAGCTGGTTGTGAGCAGCACAATACAAACCATCCCTTTACTCAGTCATAAATGCACAAAGCATAAAGAACTTTATCAGTTTATCTTTTATAAATGTCTACAAAAGAAGGTTTTCGGTATACCAGGAGACTATTAGACCAGTAAGTGGAAAAAAACATGACTCCCTCTGGTGCTCAGCAGCGTTGCAACAAGATGCTGTCCTGAGTTAGATGAGCCTGCTTTTAATCACCACACATCAGACTCTTTATCAGCTTCAATTAGTTTATGTGGGTCTGCAGCACAGAGCTTTGGTTTGAGACAATGGCTTTTCGTGCACTGCAAAGTTTCCCCCCACACGGCACGACCAGACCTCGTGCCTATATGGCATGCAATGCGTGAGATGTGACGCACAACTTTTATGGGCTCTCTATTTCTCATCTTAAAAGCACATGTGTCACAGTCTGTATAAAATTCCACAACAAATGGATCAAAAACATAACAAAGCAGCCATCTATTTCCGTGCCGCCTTTGCATAAACACAGTGGTGTTATTCTCTGCCAAAAATCCTCCTCTTCTTATCTGAGCCTCAGATGGTCTTAAAATGATGAGACTGGAAAGAAAGTAAAGGGAAAAGCTAAAAAGATGCATTTAAGTGAAGTGACCTTTTTACACTGCAGATAGAGATTAAATGCTGGTGGAAAGCATAGAAATACAGAAAAATGCAAAAGTTGCAAAGATATGAATGAGTCAAAAATGTGATTTTATTTGAAACAGCTCTTACATATTTCAGCAGCCAGTGAGCAAAGAAAATACCTCATGATCCCACCATATGGAACTACCTGCATACCATTGTATCAGCACTCCCATGTCCCACCTCATCTTATTCTAATAATTATCAAGGCACCAGGTTTGGAAGGCTACAATTTACACCAATGTCAGGTTCAGTAAGAAGACTGGAAGCAGAATGTAATTAGATATGACGAGCTCAAAGAAAACAAACTTTAAAATCTGAAAAGAGAAAACAAAACGTTGACGCTGCAGCATTTAAAGAAACACTTGAGACACCCCTAGGGGCATCTCTCAGGCACAAACTAGACTATGTCACAACACTAAAAATGCACCAATGAATATCGAAGACTGAGTGTCAGAATAAAAAAAGACTAGGCTAATAAGGAAAGTGGGGAAACCCGGTCTAAATACAACAAATGAACATGTGAGTGGTGTGTTGCAAGCAGAATATACTGCAGAGCTCAACTGAGGCTAATTACTCTTGGCACTGCAAAACTCAAAAATTAAGAAGCACAATTTAAACTAAAGACAAAGATCACAAAACAACACAAAAGATAATAAATCCAACTAAATACTGTACACAGATCCTGATAATACCCCCACTTTAAGGAGCAAACCACAAAAACACTGACTCGAGCGGAAGGAGGAGGAAACCAGGAGGGAGGGCAAGAACTAAAACCCAAACAAAAAAGTTATCAGGTTTAAAGACAGGGGAAAGAAACAACTGACAGTCCCACACACACACACAAAAAAGAATAAAAATAAATCTAATGGAACAGCCGTAGGTATGTCCAACCAGGAAACCAGATTCAGGACATACCTTTTGCTCATGATGAATTCCTAAACCCACTCAAAGGTCAACAGGAGAGATATGTCATCACTGACAGGCAAACAAGAGGTGCAGCTTCAACCTAGAGACAGGCAGATGAGAGGAATGGTCTTCATCCCTTACAGAGAATGCAGATGATTAGCTTTGTACAAACTATAATTCCCTGAATACTCTTGCAGTAGTGACCCTAAATATCCTGTCACTGGGGGTCCTGAAGACAATGGAGGTAGGGACCCTGGAGACTATGGAGCTAGAATCTTTGGTACTGTATCTGTTGACACTGGATACCTTGAACTAGTGACTGTGCAAACACTGGATCTGGATTTACAGAAACTTAAACTGGCAACTCAGAAACTGGAACCAGCACTTTAAGACCTGGAACTATTGGGTCTAGTTCCATAGGCATGATGTGTACTATTGAGACTGAGCTACAGGAGCTTCTGAGGTTGGAGCTGCTTTGGGTGTAGTAAGGGCTGGAGTGGCTGCAGATGGTTCTGAGACTGGAACTGCTACAGGCACTGCTGAGACTGAAGTTGTTTCATGTGACTTTTGGGCATTCTGGGGACTTGGTGCCTTCTGAAGACTTGGCATCCTCTGGAGACTTGGAAAACTAGGTATACATGGGGAAACTCTGGAGATTCTGACTTAAGTGACATGAGACTCTGACCCAAGCAACACTAAATATTTTCATTCGAGTGATACTGGAAACTCTGACTCAGGTGACACTAGACTTTGGAGTTTTAGGCAACACTGTAAACTTGGGAGGACTCAGAGAATTCTGGAGTCTTGGAGAACTCTGAAGACTAATGACTTGAAAGATTCTGGATATTTGGTGTACTTTAAGGACCCTATAGACTTAATGGGCTCTGAGGGTCTTGGAAGCTTGATGGGCTCTGAGGGCCTTTCATATTTGATGGGCTTTGGGGGCCTTGGAGACTTGATGTACACTGAGGGCCTTGGAAGCTTGATGGACTTTGAGGGCCTTCGAGAATTGATAGGCTCTGAGGACTTTTGAAGATTTAATGGGCTCAGAGGAATTGATAGCTTTGATGGGCTTTGAAAACTCAGAAGACTTGGTGGGATTGATGAGCCAAAGGGAATTTGCAGATCGGAGACTGGGGGACCATAGGAATGTGTGACTAGAGAACCACTGGAGGCCCACTGACTGGAGACCCACTGTGGTGGCTGAAGGCCCACTGAGACTGATGCATGCTGAAGACCTATCTTCTTTCTTTTTCTTCTTATTTTGGCTTTTCCCTTTTCAGGGGTCACCACAGAGCATCATCCATCTCCATCTCACACTGTCCTCTGCATCCTCTGTCCTCACTCCAGCTACCTCTGTGTCCTCTCTAACTGCATCCATTAATCTTCTCTTTGGCCTTTCTTTTTGTTTTTGTTTTTTCCAGACAGCTGCATTTCTAATATTCTACCAGTATACCCACTATCTCTCCTCTGGACATGCCCAAACCATCTAAGCCTGGCCTCCCTATAACTTTATCTCCCAGTTGTTCAACCTGTGCTGTACCTCTGATGATATTGTTCCTAATCTTATCCATCCCCGTCACTCCTAAGGAGAATTTCTTCTTAATTTCTGCCACTTACAGTTTTTCCTCCTGTCTTTTTTGCCAGTGCCACTGTCTCCAAATGATTCAACATAGCTGGTCTCACCAATGTCTTGTAAATTTTTCCTTTGACCTTTGCTAACAACCTTTTGTTGCAAATCACTTCTGAAACTTTTCTCCATCCACTCCATCCTGCCTGGACTCTTTTTTTCACCTCTTTACCACACTCCCTATTTTTCCTGTATTCCCAAGAACTTGATGTCCTGCGCCTTTGTGACCTTTGCTCATTGTAGCCTCACTGGTCTGCCAGCCTCCCTCTTATTCACACACATGTACTCTGTCATACCATGGCTGGCTTTCATACCTCTCTTTCAAGCGCATACCCCCACCTTTCCAAGTTCACTTCCACCTACCCATGATGATAGGAAACTGGAGGCCCTGGGTGACATTAGACTTGAGGCCATGGGAGACATGGACAACTGGAGACTAGGGGCAATTGACAACAGAAGACATAGGGCCATGACAACTGGAGACATAGGGTCATGTGCTACTGCAGAGTATGGGCTATGGGCCACTGGAATCTGGAAACCCTCAATAGCCATAGAATTGAACCTGATTCAGTGGTAACATCTGCAATACTTGGATTGATTAGGTTCAAAAGGCTGGCCTAACAGTTGAGGCTGGACTGGTCCTGAAGAGTGACTCAGCCCTGGAAAGAAGTTCAATACAATCAGCCTTTTCATTAGAATATGGATATGATTAAACATTGTATTATATTTAGGATTCCAAGAAGTATGGCTAGAATGACTAGGATGTTCT
The DNA here is from genome assembly GCA_031762315.1 of Hypsolebias antenori. Classification (NCBI taxonomy): domain Eukaryota; kingdom Metazoa; phylum Chordata; class Actinopteri; order Cyprinodontiformes; family Rivulidae; genus Hypsolebias; species Hypsolebias antenori. Next base: position 27,644,292 of record JARVGS010001166.1, on the reverse strand, counting down.
TGATGTTGACACAATCAGGCTCATTGGTATACAGTCGTTCCTCATTATTCACAGTTCACTTTTGTGGCGTCACTGTATTTGGGTGGCTGTATCATACTTCAATGTTTTTTTTAAACTAGATTTTTTTATATTTTGTGTACATTCTGTGCAGTATTGTATTTTCATCTCAATATCATCATCGCCATTGTCAACGTGTTTAGAAGCATGTGAAGTGTTTATAATGAGAGAGTGGGAAAGAGTTGCAGGAGTGTGAGAAAGGTTTATAAAGCCTTAAAATATATACATAATAAAATAAATCTAAAACTGCAACTTTGCAGATTTTCACCTACCACAGGGGTCTCTGGAGTGTAACCCCCATGATAGGTGAGGGATCACTGTATTGGATCAAAGTTGATGGCGAGTAGTAATCAGCTTCTGAAGTAGGGTGTTGAAGATCCATGGAAGAGAACACTGCCATGTGACATCGGTTATATTTCCAGTTAACAAGACAGGCTTCACAACCCCAAAAAATACATTCATTTACTGGTCTTGTGTACAATTTTGTGTTGGAATCTGTGCTGCTTTGACTGCAGTGAACCTCTGCAGTGACTGGTCTGAATGACTACAGCCAGCATTTAGTCATTAAATGGTTTGAAAGACTGGTCATGGCCCACATCAAAGCTACCAGTGACGTCAGCGAGGATCCACACCAGTATGCATACAACAAGAATCAATCAACAAAAGAAGGCCAGCTCTTCTGTGGTCCACACTGCTCTCACCCACCTGGAATAGGACTCCCATGTCCATATGATCTTTGTGGGCTTCACATCTGCCTTCATCACCATGATTCCCCAGACTCTGATGGACTAACTACTCACACTAGGACTAAGCCCCTCCCTTTACTGGATCCTGAACTTCTTAACCAACAGACCACAATCTGTGAGGATCCACAACTTCTCATCTTTCATCATAACTCTCAGGACTGGCTCCCTTCAGGGCTGTGAGTTGAGCCCCCTCCTGTTCACCGATCTGCTCACGTATGACTGTGCTCCTACCCATCCAGGCTGTCTTATTGTAAATTTTGCAGACAATGCAGTGGTGGTTGGATGCATCATGAACAACAGAGTTCAGCTACAGGCAGGAGGTAGAACACTTGGAGAGCTGTTTTTGAGCATGCATCAGGGTACTTGGAGAGCTGGTGCATGAAGAACAACATTCGCATCAATGTGAAAAATATGAAGGAGATGGTTGTGGATTTCACATGGAAAAAATACCCCCTCCCCTCCGAACATGGGAGGATCTGCAGTGGAAGTGGTCTCCAATTACAAATACTTGGGTGTGCACCTGAATGACAACCTCAGCTGGGGCAACAACACTACCAGCCTGATCAAGAAAGCACATTAGAGACTCTACTTCCTCAGGCGGCTGAAGCAAGCTGGACTGGGAAGCTCAGTCCTCACCTCCTTCTACAGATGTGCAGTGGAGAGCATCCTGTGCTCCAGCATCAATGTGTGGCATGGAGGCT
>JARVGS010001166.1:27608844-27623347 GCA_031762315.1 Hypsolebias antenori | reverse complement strand
CCAGGTCTCTCTTGTAAATGAGTCCTCGAGGCTCAATGAGATTAACCTGCCTAAATAAAGGTTGAATGAAAAAAGTTCTACTGGGCCAGTTCTGGTTGGGTTCTGATTGGCTCTCTGCATCCAATGACCACCAAAGTCACTATGAATAAGGATCAAACTTTTTAGTCAGTTTCGGATTAGATCAAAACTTTCCTTCAATTTTGGTAGAAAGCACATGGCTGGAAGCACTGTTATTCTGAGAAGTGCAATGTTGCCTTGTGGGTTGTGTAGTAACATTTTGGACTGGCGATACAGTGTAGAATTATTGAAAGAAAACTACAAAATGGCTATGCCTGTTCGAATTATTATTTTGCCATTAACTTTTTCCAAACCACATGAGCATGGTAATATTACTGTACAGTCCACAATTGTGTGTCTTGTATTTTAAAAAATGTCCAATATTATGGACTGTATGTCCAACAACTGCAATAGAGCAAGTCTGAAGTCAAACTGATAAGTAACAAAGGATTACTGTACTTACTTACAATACTTACAACTTAACAAAGGATTACTGTACTTACTTAGAATACTTACAACTGAAACAGGAAGTGAGTTGGCACCATGGAGGAGTTATACTTGCCATGGAGTGCAAAGAAAAGCTAAAGCCAGACCACAGCACCACCTAGAGGGAAAACAATAATATTCATAAAGTATTTAACAAAAATGGTGGAAACAGCATGTGTACATTGGTGCTTGAAAGTTTGTGAACCTTTTATGATTTCCTATATTTCTGCAAAGATATGTCCTAAAGTAGATTTAAAAAAAGAACCCAGTTAAACAAATGAGACAAAAATATTATACTTGGCCATTTATTTATTGAGAAAAATGATCCAAAATTACATATTTGTGAGCGACAAAAGTGTGTGAACCTTTGCTTTCAGTACCTGGTTTGAGCCCGCCCCCACGTAGCAATAACTGCAACTAAATGTTTCCAGTAACTGGAAACCATAATGCTTTTCAACTAAACCAAAATGTTGTATTTTGGTCTCATTTGTCCACAAAACATTCTTACAACAGCATTCTGTCTTGCCCACGTGATCTTTAACAAACTGCAGGCGAGCAGCAATGTTCTTTTTGGAGAGCAGTGGCTTTCTCCTTGCAATCCTGCTATGCACACCATGGCTGTCCTGGCCTTGATGCAGCAAAACAGGCCCAAACCATGATACTACCACCATCACGTTTCACAGATAAGGTTATTGTGCAGGAATGCAGTGTTTTCCTTTCTCCAGACACAACACAATTCATTTAAACCAGTGTTCTCTTGATGGTGGACTCATGAACATTAACATTAGTCAATGTGAGAGAGGCCTTCAGTTGCTTAGAAGTTACCCTGGGGTCCTTTGTGACCTCACTGACTATTGCATGCTTCACTCGTGTAGTGATCTTTGTCGGTCCACCACTCCTGGGCAGGGTAACGATGGTCTTGAATTTCCTCCCTTTGTACACAATCTGTCTGACTGTGGATTGGTCGAGTCTAAACTCTTTAGAGATGGTTTAGTAACCTTTTCCAGCCTGATGAGCATCAACAACTCTTTTTCTGAGGTCCTCAGAAATCTCTGTTGTTCGTGCCATGATACACTCCCACAAACATGTTGTGAAGAGCAGACTTCTTCTTCTTCTTGTTGAGGTTTTATTGGCGGTTGGCAAACAACTTATGGTGTGCATTACCACCAGAAGAGCAGACTTTGATAGATCTTTGTCCTTTAAATCAAACAGGGTGTCCACTCACACCTGATCATCATCCCATTGATTGAAAACACATGACGCTAATCTCACCTTCAGATTAACTGCTAATCCTAAAGCTTCATATACTTTGGCCATTCACAAAAACTGTCTGTAATATTGGATCATTTTTCTCAATAAGCAAATAAATGACCAAGTATAATATTTTTGTCTCATTTGTTGAACTGGGTTCTCTTGATCTACAAAGTACTTTTAGGACTTGTGTGAAAATCGATGTTTTAGATCATATTTATGTAGAAATATGGAAAATTCTAAAGGCTTCACAAACTTTCAAGCACCACTGTATATGTGTCTACATGCACACATCTGGGTACTGTAAGTGTGTTTAAAATCCATTTGACAGCAAATGCAGACATCAGTTGGGGTTACAGGACAGTTATCAGTAGTCAGAAAAGAGGTTATCTCTCCCAAACTCAAATGCAAGGCCTTTCATTATAGCATGCAGTGCATATAGTATATGTTTCTGGCAAATGTGACAAGGTGATGATGTAAACTTGTAAAACCCACTTGGATCAGAAAATAAAATCTACTTGATTTCATATTTATTTGCAATGTATAGTTCAATTTTCTTTCATTTAAATACAAGTATCCAAATATCAGCCTTTCTTTGTTGTTCAAATGGACAGAAATAATAAAGCAGAATGAAAATGATAACTTAAAGAAACAAAGAGTTTACAGCACTATGCGAGGTAAACAGAGAGCCCAGATTCAGGTATGAAGTGATGAATGAAGCGAGGTCATGTTGGACCAAATAAAAGAGTGAGAACATTCAATGACTGGCCTCTGACTGAACTTTATTTGATCAATTAACTCTATTATCTTGATCTGGGATGCACTCCATGTTCTCTCTGGCCCCCATTAAGAGACAAGGCAAGACAAAGAAAATGAGAGCCAGGTCCATTTCCTGCAACCCTATAAATACAATGCAAAATGGTATGCAACAACTCAATACAGTACAATGTATTGTAATACAATAAATATTAAACATTTAAAATACAAGATACAACAAAATACACTTTTTTTTTCTCCTCAGGGAAATTTGTTTTGGATTTAGTGCTGTCTCAGCCATTGCCCTAAAAGATCTATACGTATATAATTAAAGCGTCCTCGAACCTCAGACAAATAATCAGCTTGTGAGATCTGGCACACTTTCCCCAAATGTATGAGGATGCATTTTATAGAGCTACAGTTTATGAGAGTGATGCTTTTGAAACTTGATAAAACAAGTGACAAAATCATAGGCAACCGTGCTCCCAAACACAAACAATCACTTAAAGGAACAACAACACACAAAAAAAACAGAACATGCATTTTTAGTTTCACCCCATCCAGGTGTGTGGCAACATCTGCAGCTTTTAAGAGCAACTTGAACCAGTTTGTGCTTTGCTCCAAAAGCGTTGTAACTGCAGCAAAGCACGCATCCTGAAAGTGATTCATGACAGTTAAGGACTCGGGGTCCACTGCTCTGGGTTAACACACCACATCAAGGCCATTTAAATGACCCAGAGAAGTAGCTCCAACTAAAAATAAAGAGACAGTGAGGCCAAGAATAGCCTTGGCTTGAGATGGGGTGGGAGTGAGGCAGCGGGGGTGGGGGGGGGTTGTGAATTACTGCCCCAATAAGCCATGATTTCTACACATGCGGTTGGATTGCAACGCTGTGGGGGAACGCAAATTGGTACCAGCTGCGTGGCCTGGGAGTACGCTGCTGCAGAGACAGGAGACAAGGATCCAACTATGCGGATTAATTATTTACTCATATAACACAGCCACATTGGAAACCTCAGGCACTCACTGCATTTATCTCCATCCATGTGTGGTGGCACTCAGGCTTGGTGAGACAGCGGATGTTTGCATGTGTACACATATGTGACAAACAATGCCCACCACCTATCTGCTGAAGATGAAAAGTTAGAACTAGTTTATGTCAGCACTCTAAATAATTAAGAGCCTAGCAGTCAATGAAGGGATGCATATGGCTTGTTGCTTTTTATACCAGGGTTTAAACTATGATCAGCTTTATAGTCATATAAGTTACACTTTGAAAATAATATCAGGCAGGGTATCGCAAGTTCCCGCACAATCTGTTTATGCTCAAAGTGTGTGCTGTGTATGACTCCTTGCTACCAGTACATCAATTTATAGCTCAGTATTAAAAAAAAAAAGTCTGTCATAGCTGTTATTGTGTTTTCTAAGTTTGTGTTACTGTGTTGGCCAACTTGAGTAGAACGAAAATAAAAGTGCCAACGATGACTTCAGTTTCACAAAAATCTGCCCTGTGGTTCATGAGATATTTTACTAACAGACAGACGCATGAGCACACATGGACACAGGCAAACACCTAATTGCTTGTCTTCGCCTTTCTGCAGCAGGCGACAACAACATGATCATTTGAAGACTACTCTCTTTCTCCATAGCCTTTGCACACCTCCCCGTCTTATTTCCCACCATGATATCCCCAGCTGAGATAATCCAAATTGTCTCGGTGTCAGTCTATTTCCACATTTGACTTTCATATAAACCATTTGGCCCACATCTTGGTTTCAGCAGCGTTCCACAGATTTAGCACTTGGTTTTCTAGGAACAGCAAGTTCCAAGAATGCTCCACCATATAATAATTCGGAGAACTATATTTCACTGGAATTTATATTTTATTCCCAGATTTAAGAAAGTGTGATTTTGACTGTCAAGCCAGACGGGGAGCTACAGCCAACAAATTCGGTTTTATTCCCAGTAGACATGTAAACCTTAAAAGGTGTCAGTGAAGCTGAACCTACACCCACGCCGAAAGCTTTGGCTGTGTGGCACATGCTGCCATGTCTTCCAAACTGCTGAGTTCACATGTTTTGAATTACACACCTCATTTTACAGATGAGGGTTAAACGCTCTGCGTCATAAAGACCGAAATTTAATGGCTGCAGACACACATCCACAAAAATCAGTGCCCTGATGAGTTGTTGGTTTTCAGGACAAGACCCCCGTGTATTACTCAGTGAAGCCTCTGTTTACGGTGCTGCTTTTATAAGCCTATAAAATATTAGTCTGAACCACCTCGCTCTTGTGTGTGTATGTATCTGTGTGTGTGTATGCGTGTGAAAAGCCACATGTGAAACCTGCTGGTTTGTCATGAGTGGCTGTGGGGAATAAGAGCTAAAGCTGTGGCTTGGGAGTCCTCCTATAATAACACGGATGCCTTCGAGGGTCTCACAGCGACAACTAAAGACCACTGCTAGGCGTACAAACTGCAGACGGCACCAAGCACTCTGTGGAGAACCTCTGCTGTCTACCTGCCTTGTCATTTGCAGAAAGCAACATGTTGTTTCATATCTCAAAGCATCTTATAGAAGAAATGCTACTATACATGTGCAGCTATTTAGGTTCAAAATAAAACCAAAAACAAATCTAAAAGTACATTTAGTTATTGTTGAGTTAAAAAAAAAAAAAGTAAAACATAAAAACGTAGGCAAATGTTGCATAACTGCCATTAAGCTTTCCCACTTGTCCCTCTCAGTCTTCTGTTCTACACAGCCTCGGAAAAAATGTTCATACCTCTTGAACCCTTTCACGTTTTGTCATGTTACAACCACAAACTTTAAAGTATTTTACCGGGATATTGTGTGATTGACCAACAAAAAGTAGTGCATAGTTGTGAAATACATGGAAAATGATTCATGGGTTTCACAAATCTTTTTTTTTTTTTTTAATGTTACATTCATTTGAGTCCATCTCTGTTTGGATACTTTAAACTAAAATCCAGCTCAACTAGTTGCCTTAAGAAGTCACCCAGTTAGTAAATAAAGTCCACCTGTGTGTAATCTAATCTCAGCATAAATACAGCTGGTCTGTGAAGACCTCAGTGGTTTGTGACAGATCATTAGTAATCCAATAGCATCCTAAAAACGAATAAACACTCAAGACAGGTCAGATATAAAGTCGTTGAGAAATTTAATGTATGGGTAGGTTATGACGTGGGCGTCCACCTAGAATAACAGGCTGCGCGAGGATTAATTAAGCATTAATATGAGAAGCAGCCAAAAAGTCCATGGTAACTGTTGAGGAGCTGCAGATCAAGAGGGGTAACTATTAGAGTTGGCAACAGGTGCAATTTACAGCCTCAAGTGTAGATGCTGATAATGCTGGGCGGTATGTTGTGGTGGTGGAGAAGTTGTACACACTGCCAGTGAGCTTAGTTTCAGTTTATGCTCCCAATTGTATGACACTACATTTTCCTCTTCTCATACATATCAAATATGTCACCTCTTCCTGCACTTTGGGTTCTACACACAGAAGTATATCATGATAGAACGTAGAGACCACAAAGAACCCAGCAGGAAGAAAACTCTTTTCGAGTTCCTGGCCCGCGAGGCAGCGAAGACCGCTCAGTGTGAGGAGGAGGAGAGGAGAAATACTTTGTATCAAGGTACTCGCTTGGCGTTTAAACCAGGATCCTTTGCCTCACCATCTCACCATCAGTATGCTGCACGCCAAGGCGCACCTGTCACTGGGGGGGGGAGGACTCTGCACGCCCCTGCACATCTGGGAAAAAAAGGAGGGGTGGTACAGCTAAGACAGTTAACAGGTGATACTACAATTAGACAGAGAACATGGCCACTCCCCCTCGCAGGATCTAATGAAAAAAATGTTTGTTACTTCAAACTGAATTTAAAACTTTGTCTACTCAGCAGGCAGAGTATTCATTCTCTAAATCTTGACTGGGTTACTATGAACACAGTGAAAAGGCTGGGCACTTGCTCGCACATCAATTGCGGCGACAGTCAGCCAAACAAACTATTAGAGCAAAAAACTATGAACAGGGAGCTGCATGCCATGATAATGCTGAAATTAATATGTTTTATTAAATGTTATCAGTCGTTGTATACAACTGAGTCATCAACTAATGTATCTGACATGGAGAACTTTTTTTTTGAGATATTGAACTTTCTTCAGTGACTCCTGATCTCATTAGGGACTTGGAGAGGGAGTTCTTTGTAGCTATTATTAACTCCGCAATCAACAATATACAAAAAGGGAAATCCCCTGGACCAGATGGCTTCCCATCTGAGTTTTAAAATAAAATTTCAAATCTACTCTCACACTTATCAAGGTCTGTGTTTGAGGAGTCACTTGCTGCACAGACATTGCCACTGTCCATACGTCAAGCTGTAATCTCGCTGATACCCAAGAAGGATAAAGACCCTCTAAATTGTGACGCATATAGACCTATCCCACATTTAAATAACGATGTTAAAATCCTTGCAAAGGTCCTGGCAAAACGGCTTGAGTGGGTGGTCCCCACAATTATCCCACATGACCAGACAGGGTTTGTTAAAAACAGTCAAGTTTTCTTCAATGTGAGGTGGCTGCTTGATGTGCTGTACACTCCTAGTCCACACGAACACAACTGTGACAAAGTCATTCTTTCATGAAATGTGGAGAAAGTATTTGACCGGGTGAAGTGGGGCTACCTTTTTGATACTTTAAAGTTATTTAAACTTGGTCCAAAATTCATATCATGCATGAGGCTAATATATGCCTCCCCAATGACAGCAGTCTGCACTAACTGTAACATTTCTTATTTCAAATCGTAGCAGGGTACAAGACAGGGGTGCCCACTTTCATCACTTCTATTTGTGTATTTTGGCTATAAAACCATTGACTGTAGCTTTGCGGCAAAACTCCATCATGAAGGGGATAAACTGACTAGGTACAGAGCACAAAGTTTTTGTTACATGCAGATGACTTGCTTTTGTACATATCACACCCCCTTACCAGTATCCCTGAATTTCTTAATTAGGTTAAAAAAATCAAGGAAAATGTCTGGCTATAAGGTCAACCTTCAAAAGAGTGAAATGATGCCTGTGACTTGCATAAAAAAGAAAATCTTGGACACCGTACCCTTTAAAATTAGTTTTAAAACATTTAAGTACCTTGGGATATGGGAAACTAGAGATCATAAAAACATCAATAAAACCATCTAAAACTATCATGGTGAACTTTAAACAGGACATTGCTAGATGCAATCCCTGCCTCACACTCTAGGGGCAGAATAAACTCTGTAAATATGAATGTTCTACCTAAATTCCCATATCTGTTTCAGAGTCTGCCAATCTTCCTTACTAACTCCTTCTTTACCAATCTGAACAGCCAGATATCAGTGTTTATTATGGATTAAAAAGAATCCACCGATTGCCAAGAGCGTCTTATATATACCCCACAGACTTGGAAGCATGTCGCTTCCTAACTTCATGCACTATTATTGGGCAGCTAATATCAGAGCTCTTATATTCTGGTTGGGTGGGGACAAACCTTCTCCTAGTTAGGTGGCCTTGGAAAGGACCTCAGTCAGATCCAGTTCTCCTTCTGCATTACTCTACTCTCAGCTACATTTTAAACAATCAGTATCAACCTACACTTCTAACCCAATTGTGATCTGGTCAGTTAAGATTTGGAATCAGTTCAGGAGGCATTTAACTCCACAGAGTTAGTTTTTGCACCTGTGCCAAATAATCATAAGTTTATTCCCTCAGTAGCTGATACAGCTTTTTATGCCTGGGTCTTGGGAGGGGTGCATTCACTGTGTGATCTCTATGTTGATGGTAGATTTGCATCTTTTGAACAGCTGGTACAGAAGTTTAATATTCACAAGTCACAATTTCCAGCTGAGATATTTTACGAGATCTAACTGACAGTTTTCCTCTGTACCCCTCTAAACATTATGTGACTAAGATTTTGGAAAGCAGGTCTGAAATGAAGGGGGCCCTCAGCAAAATATATACACTGCTCATTTCATACCATGAGTCCAGTTTGGATTCTTTTAAACTGAAATGGGAAGCGGACTTGGAGGAACCCATATCAGACCCAGTCTAGAGAAGGAAAAAGTAAGAACATTTACTCAACTTCGGCCTGCCTGAGACATCCGGTAATTCAATTCAATATGGGGGGAGTGGTGGCGCAGCGGTCAGAGATGGTGGGCCTATGATTGGAAGATCGCCGGTTCAAGCCCCGGTACTGACAACATAAAAAAATCTGGGTGGAAAAAGGTGAAACATCCACACCTGCCTCCACCCTCATTCGCTCCACTCTAGGCCCCTGAGCAAGGCCCTTAACCCCCACCATCTGCTCCCTAAACAGGTCTCTCTTGAAAATGAGTTCTCGTGGCTCAATGAGACTTCCTGTATAAATAAAGGGTAAAAAAAATGAAGGAAAAAAAATAAAATCAAGGTGGTGCACTGGCTGCACTGGTCCAAAGACATGCTGTTGAAGTTCAAAGCCAGCCTGGACTCTTGCATACATTCTGGGCCTGTCACAAACTGCAGACTTTTTGGCAATCTATGACAGCCTCTCTGAAATACTGTATGTGGCAAAATTGTTCACCCATCACCATTCATCTCAGTGTCCAGGGTGGTCCCTGTGGGTACGTCTTTCAGCAACTGCGATAGGGATGCATTTGCCTTTGGCTCTTTTCTGTCCAAGAGGCTAATTTTGTGCAATTGGAAGAACCCACACCCCCCAGCACATGTACATTAGACAAGAGAGGTGATGTATCTTATCAATTTGGGAAAAATAAGATATACCCTGGATAGGTCTGTCAAAAGATTTTGGGACATGTGGTAGCCTTTTATGTTGTGGAAAATTTGTCTGTGCCTGTTTAATTTATTTATCTAAATGTGACTGATTCGATGAAGGAGGGGTATCGTTTTGGTTTGTTTGTTTGTTTTGTGTTCTTTTATGTTTTGTATGTTCTAAATGAAAATGTATTTATAAAAAGACATTGTTAAAAAAAAAAAAATCACACTACTCAGAAGCCAACAGTGCTTCCGGCCACTGCTTTCTGCTGTAATCGAGAGAAAATTTTGATCCAGTCCGAACCTGACTAAAAAGTTTGGTCCTTATTCAGTGGATGCAGAGAGCTGTACGGAACCGGACCAAAACCAGACTATGGCTACTTCCAGCCTCAGCAGTTAGTCTGAATTCTGCTCGGCAGCACAGGAAGCCTATCAAATGTACATCCACTGATTAGTTTCTGGGAGTTTTATTAAAATCTGTCCACTGCTTCATGAGATGTTTTCCAACAAACAGAAAGACACATATACGCCCACACACATGCAAAACCTTTATCCACTGCGTTTTGATGACAAGCAATTGGGAATAATTATAAACGTTATAAGTTTAAAATGTTGTCATCTATACCAACAAATCCTGGCAAGAGCTCTCTACAGACCATCACAAAACATTGCATCTAATTATGTGCTCATATTAGTGGGTGTGGAAAAGAAGCAGATAATGCATGAACGGATGGAAAGCGGGAGAGTGCTTGGAATCTGCCATTTACACAACATATAAACAGACTGAGTTACATTTGTGTATTCAGTACATAACCATGTCTCAGAAAAATGTAAATAACCTCAAAAAACAAATTGAATCTGAAGTTGGGACACAAACTATGAGAAGATAAGAAAGCAGGAGAGAAATATTAGGACAAAAGGAATTGGACAATAAGTGTCTACAATGGAAGATTGCTCAAGGCCTGAATCTGGTGCACACACCATATGCATACGTTTGTGTGCTGGATGCATGTATTTAACGCACACACACAGAGTACAAAGTGCATCCCATCTACAAACCCAGCAGGAGGAATAGGTCCAGTAAATATCTACAAGGATAGAGCTGACAGATGGCAAATCTAAACACAATAATTACCACATACTTCCCATCACTGTGCATGTATGCTGCATCCTCAGCAACTCAGACCAACTCCCTCTAACCCACAATGCACACCAAACCAGCAAACGGCCCACAACACCCCTTCATCCAGTATCTGTCACAAAACCTAGCAGGGATTTTGGGTTACTGGCTCAACACAAGCCGCAGCACATATTGTCTTCCACGCTATTAACCAAAGGCAATAGCCCAAAGACATATAGGTTTAAGCTAATTTAAATCTTGCGGTATGACTTTTGGAATCAGCTTTGACCACAGAGGCCTTTAACTACAGAAGCACCAGAGGAGCCATTGTCTGTCTCGCTCACCAAAAGCTACCGTGACAGAATCTGCCGAGACCACTTGTAGACTTAAGAGTTGCTTCTCATACCATAAACGCTCGATTCATGAGCTGTCTGCATCTTTCACCCAACCCACAGGTATGACTGCATGGGCTAGAATGGCCAAGACAGTGTAATCACCAGATTGGGGTTTAGAAGCCACAGCCATGAAGATGAGTGGCGCCCAGCATCGTGAAAGTTAAGCTGCTCCGCACTGAGGCTCCCTGGGCTTTGCCTCTTCTCTGCCGTCTCTTTTAACAGACTTTTTACAAAACCACAAAGCAGGTCCGCACTTAAGGAAGACATCAACAACCACTTACGCTGCCAGTTTAATTAAACTTGTTGCACAACCGTGTGTTATTAAAATATAGTTCTCGTCTTGTGGGGGTTGAGAAACTGTGCTTGAATAAATAGCTGTGCTTGCATGAGTAATTTATATATTTGAATGGAAACATGAGTTATACATACATCTGATTATCATTTTAAAAAACTGAAACACAACACAAAAGGTTTGAAGACATGGTTTCATAAAACATTTTGCAGCAAACCTTTAAATGAATTGATCAAATACAACATGTGATTTGGTTAAACATGCTCCATTGCAATGGAAAAGTACTTAAGGGACAGATAACAGATTGAGAACAAGAGAGAAATGTTTGTTCTGCTTGTACAAAAACCACAGAAAGCAGCCAGCTCTCTCTCTCTCTCTCGCTCTCTCTCTCTCTTGCTCTCTCTCTCTTTATTATTGTGATCTTTCAGCACAAGGTAATGATGAAGGATGAACAAGCCTTCCAGGGTTTCAGGGTTCATTAAGTTGGTCTGCAAGTTCTTCACTGACCCCTTCTGTGCACTCAACTTCGATTTGAGCTCTAATGCCAGGAATGTTAACACATAAGGACACAAAACACAAACACTCAAGCGTGGCCTTAAAACTGGATGCAGGTTTTCCAACATTCCTGACCTGACTAACATTGGCTAAAATTGGAGATTTGCCCTGACTAAAAAAAATGACAAAAATCTGCCCTTGTGGTGTTTTAAATTAACTATATTTAGGATTTTATGAGAGGAACCTTGTGTGGTCATGTGAAATATGGCTGTTGCCTGTCAGAAGCGAAGGTGGAAGCAGAGAGTAGTTGCTAAAGTCCCACAAAACCTATTTTGGAGGGGATCTTATGATGACCCAGCCCTTGTTGACTGCCTGGCAGACTGTCTTGGTGTTCTGTTTCGGATGCCAAGTGGGTGTGACTGGGTCAAAAATTGGGATCACCTGGGCCACATGTTCGCAGTATAAAAGTTTTCTACTCACTCTCAGATGAATTCAGAGAGAGAGAGAGAGAGAGAGGATTTCTGCACCCAATTGTCACCTAGTGGTTTTGTTTAGTTCCTTTTGTTTTCAGACATACAGAACCTCTTGCTCTGTGGATTCACTCATACCTGGACACAGACACAACTCATCAACCAATCTTCTTCTTCTTCGTTCAGTTTTTCCCTCTTCAGGGTTCACCACAGCCAGTCATCCTACTACTACGGCTTTTCATCAGCCAGTGTACAACCCCACTTCTGACTAAGTAGAGATGATGTGTAAAATGTAAATAAAAAGAATGCATCTATCCAATATCTTTACCTGCTTCTTCCTTTTCTGGTTGTGGGGCTCATTGGTGCCCATGTCCAGCAATCACTGTGCAAGAGATGGGGTACACCCTGGACAGGTTGCAAGTCCATCACAGGGACACATAGAGACAAACGAGACAAACAGCCATTCATTCTCTCACTCACACCTAGAGACAATTTAGAGCTACCAATCAGACTAACGTATATTTTGGTCTGTGGGCGGACACCCGAGTACCCGGAGAAAACCGACACATGCATGTAAAGAACATGTAAACTCCACCCAGAAAGGTCCGGGGCCAGGATTTGAACCAGTGACCGTCTCGCTGAGAGGCAACAGCTCTACCAACTACGCCAGTGGGATGCCTAAAAGCAATGCAATGATTTGCACAGTACTTAAACCCATGTGTGATTTGCAATTGCACATCTTAAATATATATAAAATTTGCCAATCTAACATTAGCACCACATTTGGGAAAAAAAAAATAATTTGGAATTTGATGGCAGCAACACATTTCTTTTTTTTTTTTTAACCTTTATTTATACAAGTAGTCTCGTTGAGTCAGGAGGACTCATTTTCAAGAGAGACCTGTTTGGGAGCAGATGGTGGGGGTTAAGAGTCTTGCTCAAGGGCCCAGAATGGGGCAAATGAGGGTGGAGGCAGGTGTGGGTGTTTCAACTTTTCCACCCACATTTTGATGTTGCCAGTCCAGGGAGTTGAGCTGGCGACGTTCCAATCATAGGTCCACCTTCTCTAACCTGTATACCACCACTCCTCTTACCACATCCCAAAACAGTTGGGACAGGACCGTGTTTAAAAATGTGAAACATTCCCTCTTCTTTTAACAAGAGTCTGTAAATGTTTAGGAACCGAGACCAGTTGCTGGAGTTTTGGACTTGAAGTTTGTCCCGTTCTTTTCTGATGCAAGATTATACAGCTGTTTAATAGCCCTGGGTCTTTGAGGTTTTTTGTTTGTTTGTTTAAGTACAGTATGTGCCAAATATTTTCTACTGATAAGAGGTCTGGACTGCAGTCAGACCAGTTCAGGACCTGGACTCTTCTACTTTAGTTGTTATAGTACTACTGCTGTATAACTATAATAGATACAATATGCTTCCTAGCATTATCTTGCTGACATATGCAAGGCTTTTCCTGAAAATAGGTTGTACGGATGGGATCATATGCTGTTCTAAAATCTTTACATGTTTTTCTGCATTGATGGTTATTTTCCACATGTGTAAGCTGTCCATGCCAGAGACACTAATGCACCCCTATACCATCAAAGAGGGGGGAGTTTAAACTGTGATCTAAAACCAGGCTGTTTGGGCCGTCTTCAGTATGGAGGATGTGACATCCATGGTTCCCAAATAAATTACCATCCATCCATCCATTATATTTTACCCGCTTCTTTCTTTTTGTGCCGTGGGGTCAGTGGTGTCCATATCCAGCAGTTACTCTGTGAGAGGCAGGGGACACACTGGATAGGTCACAAGTCCAAATAAGTTTCAAGTTTCAATTCTTCTAACCACAGAACAATTTTCCACTTTGTCTCAGTCCATTTTAAATGCTCTTTTTCCACAGAGAATATGGTGACATTTCTGAATGGTGTTCACAAATGGCACCTTCTTTGCATGACAGAACTTTAACCAGCATTTGTAGCTGATTTGTTCTTTTTCTTTCGGGTTTTCCCTCTTCAGGATTCGCTACAGCGAGTCATCCTCCTCCATCTCACTCTGTCTTCTGCATCCTCTGCCCCCACTCCACCTGTCTCCATGTCCTCTCTAACTGCATCCACATACTCCTCTTTGTCTTTTTCCTGGCAGCTGCATTTCTAACATACTTCTACCAATATACCCACTGTCCCTCCACTGGACATGTCCACACCATCCCAGTCTGGCTTCCCTAACTTTATCTCCCAATTGTTCAACCTGTGCTGTACTTCTGATGATCTCATTCCTAATCTTATCCATCCTTGTCACGCTGAAGGAGAACCACAGCATCTTCATTTCTGCCACTTCCAGTTCTTTCTCCTGTCTTTTTGTCAATGCCACTGTCTCCAGACCATACAACA